>MCJB01013670.1:125612-184624 GCA_002018475.1 Nicotiana obtusifolia | reverse complement strand
AAAAAAAAAAAATACAGTAATAACAGTAATCAAAATTAGTCCTTCCCATTATCATAAGAACCAAAAGAAAATTCAAAAATAGAAAATCAATGGATGGAGAAGAGTTCACAGCAAATTAAGCAAAACCCACAACTAAAATATCCGAGAGTGAGAACCACAACTAGCATAGCTGTCCCATATCAGTTTGTCTAGGAAAACATACTTCCGGGGGGGTGCAAAGGAAGACAATCTTTAACAACTGCTACAATATCCCCAAGAGAAAGAGGTGAACGAAACATATGATGCCCAAAAATGCTCCGCCAGAAATAATTAGCATCACTGTCGTGACCTTGACTCGGCTCGTCTAGCTTCATCTGGATGTGAAGGAAATAGCTCAATGTACCTAGATCCAATCTTCATATTGTCCTTGCACATAGCTTTCTTGGCCTCTTCAGCAGAGGCAAATTCCACATAAGCCTCTCCAGTAGCTTTTCCATCGGGGCGATATGCAATGTGTACCTTGTCAGCTGAAACATTGAATTCCTCTCCGAAAAACCTGGCAATATCTGTTCTTCTAACACTATATGGGAGACCTCGCAATTTCAGTATCTCAGTGTACTCCATTTGATCTTTGTTCATAGATCTCTTTGGTCGAGATGGAGGAGGGGAAGCACGATATTCATAATCATAACCTCCTTCCTTCACATCAGCGGCTATAGCTTCGTAATACTCTTCCTTCTTGCAGCTGAAAACTTCCACATATCTCCTCCCCATGTTCTGCCTGTCCCTTTGAAGAGCATAATCAACTTGCATGTGACCAGCAAAGACAACAAAAGCGTCCCCAGTGAACCGTCCATCCTTGTTGACCAGGAAAATATCCACAATATCCAGGCCAGCAAAGAATTTGTAAACGTCGATTTCACTGCAGTTGAACGGAAGACCCCTCAAACGAACAACAGGAAATCCGGAGGGCTGAAATCTGCCTCCATAGCCATAAGAATGGTGATAACCACTTGAACCGCTGCTCACTGCGAAGTAGGGATTTGATTCCATCATTCTTGGTCTCTTTGAGCCGATCTCGTACCCGTCTGAAACCCCCCCGCTCCCCAACATTGCCCTTCAATTATTCATACCCAAAAAAAAAAGGAAAAATCCCCCACTCAACCTTGTTAATAAAACCAAGCCCAACCCATATGTTTCCTACAACCTAGTTTCCAATACCACTTATTCTAAAAAGAAAATCATAACATATCACATGCATCCCAAAAAACATAATGACAAATTACCACAGAAATGAACATAGTAAATAAGAAAGATATTGTCAGGATTATGCCCAACATATAAACTTTCTTCTGTCCTTTTCTAGTTCAAAATCTTTGGCGACAAGCAAATTCATCCACATAACGCACATAACCAGTTAACCACATCAAGACGTTTTGAACTAAAATATCTTCCAGCTTTCCGTCAGAAGGGGAATATCGCCTTAAGGGAAAAATCACCAAAAATCCAAAGACAGAGGGAGTCTAAGTATGTAACTTAAACTCTAGAAATCAGGAAATTCACATTGGTAGCACAAACCCCTAAAAAATGTGATAACTATGTGAACTTATAAGGTCAAAGATTTCATTTATGAGGTTCTTATGTTGATAAAAAGTAAAGAGAATCTTAATTTGCAAATTTTTATAACTTTTCCGCAGCGCCCTACAAGTCTGATAACTTTAAGAACTGAAAAGGTCAAAGATTTTGTTTTTATGGTTCTTCTGTTAAGAAAAGCAAAGAAAATCTTATTTTAACAAATTGTTATTACTCTATCAAAAACACCCTAA
This sequence comes from Nicotiana obtusifolia, assembly GCA_002018475.1. NCBI lineage: Eukaryota > Viridiplantae > Streptophyta > Magnoliopsida > Solanales > Solanaceae > Nicotiana > Nicotiana obtusifolia. The sequence goes on along the minus strand of MCJB01013670.1, from coordinate 182,819 downwards.
AGGTCCGATAACTATGAGAACTGTAAATATCAAAGATTTTGTTTTTACAGTTCATGGGTTGAGAAAAAAGAAAAGGAATCTTAATGCAACAAATTATTATTACATTATTTCTAAAAGCTCAAATGTCAAACACGGAATAAGCAACAGAGAGAGACAAATATCCGTCACCTCACCCATTCTTTGAAAAGGGGAAGGAAAGAATTAAATCAAAGATTTCTCAAGCTTCCCATTCCACACAATAAGGAAGCCTCACTTAGTGTTTACAGGCTTAAAGCCAGACAACCTATTAAGCCTCATTCCAAACTAGTTAGGGTTGATGGTATTGCAGATCCGGATCCAGGATTTGAACATCAAAGGTTCGAGTTCCGAATTCTATCACAACCTATTTGATTTACTGGGTTCAAAATTTATTATTTGTACTTCTTTAGTGAATTTTACATCACATACAGAGTCTAAGCCAAACCCGTATTTTAGGGCTACATCCGCCTCTCATGTTTGGTATGAATCTTATATATCCATTCTGCTCTATTTGAGCCATTTCATTCTATAACAACAATTTATCTTTTAAAGTAAGTTACACGATCACACGTGCATCAAATAGGGTGGAAATCACCTAAGCAAAATTAATGGCCTAATTCATATCCTCAGCAAAGCATTTAATTTATCAAATAAAATGGAATTAGGTAAACTTACCCTCTTGATCCGTACATAGCTCTGAGAATTTCGTTGAAAATAATCTGAAGCTGATTGGATGAGAATATGAAATTTCAACCTATTGAGTCGATTTGAAGCTTTGATAATGAACCCTAGAGTGCCACCTTCGAAGGAACAAAGCAGAGAAAAGAATAGGAGAAACCCTAGCTAAGGTACTCAGCGTAGAAATGTTACATTTATGCGAGAGCCAATTATGCAGCTTAATCAAAACGATGTCGCGGCAGATTCCTATCAGATAAAACGACATCGTGCTGAGAGAAATGTGCTTAAAGGCCTTAAACAAGCATATACACGATATTTCTTCGTAGAGAAAAACACCAAAAACAAAAGGGTCAAATGCATATTAGCCCCCTCAAATTGTCATATTTTTCATATAAACATCTCAATTGTGACTGATAACTATTGAGCACTTGAAGTTAACAAATATGTGCTTATTACACCCTTCAATAGCAATAGTTCAAACAAAAAAACTTAGTGGAGTCAACTCAAAGCTGAAGTCGAAAATGGACGAATAAAAAAAGAAATCGTTATACAATAGCCGATCATATTCATTATTTTTTTTTTTAATCATATACATAGATTATACATTTATTATACATATTTAATACATAAATTATACATATATTTATACCTCCGCCGGCTAATTTTAGTTTAAGCGACAGCTATTTGGAATTCTTCATTAAAAGAAACACTACATTTTGAGCCCAAAAATTAAAAAGAAGATAAAAGGATTTTTAGCAACCAAAAAAACGCCTCCAAATCGTCTTCTTTATTCCCTCCACTTATATTGAGTATCGTCTTCACTTGATCTTATGTGTTTTATATTTATTTAGAGTCACATACTCTGCGTACCAAATTAAAAGATTTCACTCTCTGCTTTTTCATAATTATTTTTTATTTTTTGTTTTACTGAAGCTGTTCTCAACCTTTTATTTTTCGTACTATGAATATATTTCACCTTCTCGCAGAGCTTCAATTTTCAGTCGTGATCAATCCTATATTTGCTCATGTTGATATATGAATTTGCACGGTGCATACATTTTAAATCTCCTCTCTATCTCAGTCTCTCTCTCTCCCAAATCGTAGTTATGGCTTCCGCAAGAATCAAAGGCGGATGCGATGTTCTACTTACTGCTTCAATTAAACTCATAACTTTTGACACGTAAAATTTTAGAAAAATAATATATATGAACCCACAAATTTAAAAATATAATGGGTTCAATGCTATCTTAAAAGCTGGATCCGCCTCTGACAAGAATGCTAGGATCCCATGTGGATCGTAATTCAATGGTAATATAAAGACACTCATGAAATGATAATATAACAAGATGATCCCGTGTGGATCGTTATTCTCTAAGAATTATTTCTCTGTTTTCTTGCTACATAGTAGTATTTAACAGCTTTATAAATGATAGTCTTGACTGAAATATATTCCCTCTTCATATTAAAGAGATTGTTATTCCTAGTAGGCCACATGTTTCATAAGTAGTAAGAAAAAAGGTTCTTTCATTTGATGTTAGCATTGAACTCCATATTTCTCAATTTTGACCAAGTGTGTAACCAAGATGCCTGAACAAAGAAAGAACTACAGTCCTATTTAGTATATTCATGTGGCAGCTTATGCCAAAATAAACAAATGAAAAAGGATATGAATAACTTACAACATCAAATTCTTTCCCACCAAATAATTAATATTTTAATTTATTTTTTGAAGTTGGTATTTATTTTGAAGCTTAAAGTTCAAATAATTAAACTTGCAAGTTGCAAATAAATAAAATGAAGTACCCAAATTTTGTAATTGGGCACATTTTTTTAAAAAACTCAAAGTATCAATTACCCTTAAATTTATCAAGTGTAACTTTGAATTAAGATTTACAATACAATTTGCATATTCTATAGACTTGCAAATTAAAAACTTAAAACAAGATTTTTACTGTAATAGTTTTTTTTTATTTAAAAAAAGAGAAACTTCAAAGGTGACGAGTGCAAAACACAACATAAAATTATTGCTAGCTAGTCAAAGATAGTATAATTTAATTATCGTCTCCACATGGATTGGATATAAGCAGTGTTCAAATAATCTTCAGATGATTACTATCCAGGAAAATTAACACTTGATTTGATGATTATCAACTACAATTAACTACTAAAAATTAAGTAATTAATAATTGATCACAAAAGACATTAGATGAGCAACGAAGAAATATCAATGAGAGAAATAAGGGTAATTGACTAGACAGGTGCAAGATAATTCATTTGGGATCCAATTCTTGAATTAGTTCACTCTATAATATTGTTGATTCTCACAAATTCAACAGATAATCAGATTACACTTGAAGTTAATATTCCTTTTTCGATTAAACGTTAATTTTAGTAATTAATCTAATTGAAGCACGGTAAACAATTGCAACGAATAAACTGATAGTTATGGTCTAAAGGGTAACTTCTCGCGAATATTTTCCTACTTTCTAGTTCGATTAATAATTCACGAGGCTCTTTAGATTACCTATTTGAATCACGAATTTAAATAATAGCATAAGATGTAAAGAAATTTAATATCAAGCTCCTTTTTCGATTAAGAAAAATAAGAAATAACTCCACAACATGAATTAAAACTCCATCAATTAATTCCAATAATTATCAAGAATCGAATCCCTAATCAAGTTATGGTAACGACCCGATCGGTTGTTTTGTGTAATTGCGCGCCGTTACCCCTTTTATTGCTTCACACTTGTGTGTTTATGTCATTATGACTTGCGGGGTTGATTAGTTTCGTTCCGGAAGGCTTTCGGATTTATGTGGACCCTTGATTCTAGACTTAGAAGTTTAAATTTGAAAATATTACCAAATTTTGACTTTTGTGAAAACGACCCCGGAACTATATTTTTATGACTCATATAGCTTTGTCTTGTAATTTCGGACTGGGACAGATGCCCGGAATTAATTTTGGAAGTCCGTAGGTTGATTTATTTTGATTTGCCGAAATTTGACAATTTAAGTTTAAAAGTTTGACCGTAGGTTGACTTTTAGCCATTAAGTTCGGAATTTGATTTTGGGACTTGAAATAGGTTCGTTATGGCATTTAGTACTTGTCTGGAAAATTTGGCGTCATTCGGAGTTGAATTGATAGAAATCAGACGCGTAGTTGTAATTTTATAAGTTCTTGAAATTCTCTTTGAAAATCATGTGTTTTAGAGTTCAATTCGTAGGTTTAGATATTATTTTGTGTTTTGATCGCGCGAGCGTGTTTGTATGATGTATTTAGACTTGTGTAGATGTTTGGATTGGAGCCCCAAGGGCTCGGGTGATTTTCGGATGCTTAGCGGAGTGTTGTTGAAATTATTAAGTTGCTGATTTCTGCACAGACCTCAGATCTCGCAATTGCGAGGGCTGAGTTTGCATTTGTGAAGTTTAGCCAAGCCTGCTGGGTTTGCATTTGCGAACCCAGTGTTCGCATTCGCGAAGTGTGCTAGAAATGAGCTAGTTCGCATTTGCCATTGCTTTCGTCGAATTGCGAAGGTCCAGGGTTCGTAATTACGAACTTTACATCCCAATTGCGATTATAGCAGAGATGGGAGGGTCTTCGCATTTGCGAGAGATTCTTCGCATTTGCGGGGTTTGCAATTGCGAACCCCAGGTCGCATTTGCGACATCTGCAACTGATCAAATAGCCGAGGGACAGGATTTTTAAGTTCATTCTCTCATTTTTGAACTCTAGACTCGGTAGGAGGCGATTTAGAGAGGAGATTTTCACCGACAAACCTTAGATTTGAGTCGTGTGGAGGTGGATTATAAGGGAAAGGCTATTTTCGAGTATTGAATCGGCCTAATTGAGGTAAGTGTCTTGCCTAACTTTGTGTGGAGGAAGTACCAGGTATTGTTTGATTCAATTGTGCTAAGTGAAATCCGTGTACGCAAGGTGACAAGTGGATACACAGGTTGTACGTAGTATTTGACCGGTTTAGGCTACTTAAACTATTTTCATGCTTTAACTGAAATGCCATATTATGTTCTAAATTCTCATAGTTAAATCATCCTTAATTGTGTTAGACTATCCTTAAATGTCTTAGTTGACTAGTTTAGTAATTGTTCTATATCCTACTTGTTAAACTGCTCCCATTCTTTAGTTGAACTTGTTGTACCCTTTTATTGTCACATGTTATCTCTTCATTTTTAATTGGCATCGTTGAATTAATTGTTCATGTCGCCCCTTTATTTGTTGACTTCCGTTATTTGATACTCATTATTGAAGATTATTTCTTTTATTGTGAGTTAGTCTTATCTAATATCGTGGATACACGTTGTTTTCTCATTGTTTAGTTATTTTGTTGAGGTTGTGGAAGTTATTAATACGTTGAGGCAATGTTGGTTAATATTGAAACATTTATCTTACTGAGCATTTTTCATCCATTATTGTTGTCGATATTCTCGTATACGTTGTGTTGGAGCCATAGGCTATTATTGTGAAAACATTGATATTATTGTTGTTGGCAAGTTGTGATATGTGGGCACTTGTGGTGCAAGTTATTATTGTGATATGATAATGATGCGCATGCGGCGATATAAGGCTTGGGTCATAATAAGAAGCAGGCGAAGCAGCTAGAAGTACTCGCTTCACGCCCTTGAATTATTATTCACGAATGAATTGGGAAAGCCAACAGAAATATTCGATTCTGACTTCGTAGAGCCGGTGCTGCTGTTGCCTGCGCGTAGGGTCGAATGATACCAATCGAGATGGCTTTTTCAGGGACCGGCCTCTTACTTGAATATTGCCTAATTGTTCGGGTCCATTTATGGTTATTGCTTTTGTGAACATTGATGTGCATGCGGCGGTATAAGGTGGCACTTATGTGCGTGATTGCTTGTAGGAAAACTATGTGAAGCCACGCGACGTAATAAGGTGGACTAAAGTGCGTGTAGCTATTTAAGGAAAATTATTTTCAAAACTTATTTTCAAATGTAAGGCTCACGCAACGGAATAAGGAAGGATTGTGATTGAAATTGAGAAATGAGAATACGAGGCGGTACCTCAGTTGTTATTCTTGATTATACGAAGCGGTACCTCGGTTTGATTTGATTATACATGGGGCGGTACCTCGTTGTGTTCCTGCTGTTATTTCATGTTGCAAAGTCTTGGAAGGAATACTTCTTGTTGCTCCATTCGTTATCATTCTAGTAGTTGTAGTCCGTACACGATCTTTATATCACTTCAGTTGCTTCTTTCATGATATTTCTACTGTTGATTTTTCCGATATTAGGTCATGATATCATCTTGTTCCGAATTAGTTGCTTTCTTACTTCTCATTATATATCCGTATTTGATTACTTATCGTGCGAATTGGTTGATTTCGAAAACTAAATCTTTGACTTTCTGTTCTCTCATAGATGGTGAGGACACGCACCTCAAGATCCGACAACTAGACACGTGTGCCCCTGCTAAAGCCACGAGAGGTCGGGCCGAGGCAGAGGCAGAGGCCGAGGACGGGTACAGGGTGCAGCCAGAGCACCTGCCCGAGCTGCGACAGAGGAGCCACCAGTAGCTCTAGTCGGGGGTCAGACACCCGAGGCGCCTATTGCCGTCCCCGCACTTCAGGAGACCCTCGCACAGTTCATGAGCATGTTCATAACCTTAGCTCAGGCGAGGTTGATCCCCCTTGCACCAGCCATATCTCAGGATGTGGGCAAAGCACAGACTCCTGCAGTCTGTACCCTAGAGCAGCGGGTCCAGGTTGATCAGGTCCCAAAGGTTATACCGGTACAACCTGTTATTCCAGTTCAGCCGGTGGTTAGGGCAGCAGCATCTGAGGAGGAGCAGCTCAGACTCGAGAGGTTCATGAAGTACCACCCTCTACTTTAAGTGTTTGGCTTCAGAGGATGCACATGATTTTCTTGAGGAGTGCTACTGTATTCTCCGCACTATGGGCATTGTGGAGACGAGTGAGACTGCTTTTACTATGTTGCAGCTGAAGGGAGCAACATATCAGTGATGACGGGCGTACGGCGTGGGTAGCCTTGCCGAGGCAGCTTTACTTACATGGGATCTGTTTTCAGAGTTTTTCTTAAGAGAATTTGTTCCTCAGACCCTTTGTGATTCTTGGCGCGCGGAGTTTTAGCGGCTGCTCTAGGATACTATGTCAGTGTCGGAGTATGCTGTCCGATTCAATGATTTGTCCAGGCATGCACCAGCCTTGGTTGCCACAGTCAGGGAGTGAGTCCGTCAATTTATCGATGGGCTCAACTAGAGTATTAGATACAGCATGACCAGGGAGTCAGATATTCCGCATCAGCAGGTGATTGAGATTACATGGAGACTGGAGGGTATGCGAGATCGTGATAGATGATAGGGAGGCCAGAGTCTCGTGGCGGAGGGGGATTTAGTGGTGCTCATGCTGTAGCTTCAGTCCGTCATGGTAGGGCTATGTGAGCCGCCCATTTCATTCATCACTTCCAGCTGCTAGTGGTGCTCCGGTTATATCGAGGTCCCAGGTTGCACACTTTGCTCAACCACTTTCTAGTACACCTCCTACACGGGGTGCCTTCAGCTGTCAGTCCAGCCGACTAGGTTCAAGCTAGTCCCAACTACCACGTCCACCAAAAGCTTGTTTTGAGTGTGGTTATCCTCCATAAGGTCAAAGACTTCCCCAGACTCAGTAAGGGTGCACCTTCCCAGACTACTCAGGCTCAACGGATTCAGTCAGGTCCGCGGACTTCTCAGGCCATAATTGTTGCCCTAGTTGTCGCTCCACCCGCTCAGCCAGCTAGAGGTGGAGGTCGGGCAGGTAGAGGTCGCCCTATAGGGGGAGGCCATACCAGATATTATGCTCTTCCTGCTAGGACGGAGGCGGTTGCATCCGATTCAGTTATCACATGTATTGTCCCAGTTTGTCATAGAAATACATCAGTCTTATTTGATCCGAGATCCACTTATTCATATGTGTCATCTTAATTTGCTCCTTATTTGGATATGTCGCGTGATTCCTTGAGTTCTCCTATTTATGTGTCTATCCCTGTGGGAGATTCTATTATTCTGGACCGTGTGTATAGGTCGTGTCTAGTTGTTATTGGTGGTTTTGAGACCAGAGTTGATCTGTTGTTACTTATTATGGTAGACTTCGATGTCATCTTGGGCATGGACTGGTTGTCGCCCTATCATGCTATTCTTGATTATCATGCCAAGATTGTGACGCTGGCTATGCTAGGTTTACCACGATTAGAGTGGAGGGGTGCATTAGATTATGTTCCTAGCAGGGTTATATCACTTCTAAAGGCTCAACGGATGGTTGAGAAGGGTGTAATGCTTATCTAGCCTTTGTACGGGATGTCAGTGCTGATACTCCTACCGTTGAGTCAATTTTGGTAGTGAGAGACTTTCCAGAGATATTTCCAGCAGATCTTCCGGGCATGCCACCAGGCAGAGATATCGATTTCGGTGTTGACTTGTTGCCGGGCACTCAGCCCATTTCTATTCCACCATATTGTATGGCCCCAGCAGAGCTGAAGGAGTTAAAGGAGCAGTTACAGGAGTTGCTTGATAAGGGATTCATTCGGCCTAGTGTGTCGCCGTGGGGAGCTCCAGTCTTATTTGTGAAGAAGAAGCATGGATCTATGTATATGTGTATTGATTATCGTTAATTGAACAAAGTTACAGTGAAGAACATGTATCCATTGCCACGCATCGATGACCTATTTGATCAGCTACAGGGTGTCATAGTGTTCTCCAAGATTGATTTGTGGTCAGGTTATCATCAATTGAAGATTAGGGATCCGGATATTCTGAAGACTGCCTTTAGGACTCGATATGGTCACTATGAGTTCCTTGTGATGTCATTGGGTTGACCAACGCCCCAACAACATTTATGCACCTGATGAACAGTGTATTCCAGCCTTATCAAATTCGTTCGTCATTGTGTTTATTGACGACATCTTGGTGTACTCCCGCAGTCGGGAAGATCATGAACAATATTTGAGATCGTGCTCTAGACCTTGAGGGAGAAGAAGTTATATGCAAAGTTTTCAAAGTGCGAATTCTGGCTCGATTTGGTGGAGTTTTTGGGTCATGGGGTGTCGAGTGAGTGGATCAAGGTAGATCCGAAGAAGATTGAGGCGGTGTAGAGTTTGCCCAGACCGTCTTCAGCTACTAAGATCCGAAGTTTCCTTAGTTTGGCCGGGTATTGTCGTTGTTTCGTGAAGGGCTTCTCTTCTATTACTGTACTTATTACCAGATTGACCCAGAAGGGTGCTCTTTTCAGATGGACCGAGGAGTGTGAGGCGAGCTTTCAAAAGCTCAAGACTGCTTTGACTACAACCCCAGTATTGGTGTTGCCTAAGGGCTCGGAGTCTTATACTATGTATTATGAGGCGTCACTTGTTGCCCTTGGCACGGTGTTGTGCCTACACGTCTCGACAGTTGAAGACTCATGAGAAGGATTATCCAATCCACGATTTGGAGTTGGCAGCCATTATTCATGCGGTGAAGATCCGGCGGCATTATTTGTATGGTGCTCCTTGTGAGGTCTTTACCGACCATCGGAGTTTACAATATCTGTTCAAATAGAAGGATCTTAACTTGCGACAGCGGAGGTGGTTAGAGTTACTTAAGGACTATGATATCACTATTCTATATCATCCTAGGAAGGCCAGTATAGTGGCCGATGCCTTGAGTCGAAAGGCGGAGAGTTTGGGCAGTTTAGCATATCTACCGGTAGCAGAGAGGCTATTATCATTGGAGGTTCAGGCCTTAGCCAACCAGTTTTGTTAGATTGGATATTTCGGAGCCTAGTTGAGTTCTTGCTTGTGTGATTTCTCGGTCTTCTCTATATGACCGTATAAGAGAACGTTATGACGACCCAATTTGCTTGTCCTCAAGGACACGATTCAACATGGCGATGCCAAGGAGGTCACTATCGGGGATGGCAGTGTGTTACGGATGCAGGCAAGTTGTGCGTGCCCAATGTAAATGGGTTGCGTGAGTTGATTCTTTAGGAGGCTCACAGTTCGCGGTACTCCATTCATCTGGGTGCCTCTAAGATATATCAGGACTTGAGGCAACACTATTGGTGGATGAGGATGAAGACGAACATTGTGGAGTATATTGCTCGTTGCCTAAATTTTTAGCAGGTGAAGTATGAGCATCAGCGGCCGGGTGGATTGCTTCAGAGGCTAGAGATTCCATAGTGAAAGTGGGAGCGGGTTACTATAGATTTTGTTGTTGCGCTCCCGCGGACTCAGAGTAAGTTCGATGCAGTATAGGTGATTGTGGATAGGTTGACCAAGTCGGCTCATTCATTCCAGTGGTGACTACTTATTCTTCAGAGCAGCTGGCTCAGGTATATATTCGCGAGATCGTCAGACTTTATGGCGTGTCGGTATCCATCATCTCTGACCGGGGTATGCAGTTTACATCGCAGTTCTGGAAGGTTGTAGAGCGTGAGCTGGGCATACGGGTGGAGTTGAGTACAACTTTTCACCCTCGTACAGACGGACAGTCCGACCGCACTGTTCAGATATTGGAGGATATGCTCCGTACATGTGTGATGGAGTTTGGGGGTTCTTGTGATCAGTTCTTGCCGATTGCGGAGTTTGCCTACAACAACAACTACCGGTCGAGCATCCAGATGGCTCCGTATGAGGCCTTATATGGGAGGCGGCGTCGGTCTCCGATATGTTGGTTTGAGCCGAGCGAGGCTAGGCTATTGGGTATATGGAAAAGGCCAAATTGATTCAAGATCGGCTTCACACAACCCAATCTAGACAGAAAAGTTATGCGGATCAGAGGGTTCGTGACGTTGCATTCATGATCGGGGAGCGGCTCTTGCTTCGAGTTTCGCCCATGAAGGGTGTTATGAGGTTTGGGAATAAGGGAAAGTTGAACCCTAGGTATATCGGACCTTTTGAGATTCTTGAGAGGATCGGAGAGGTGGCCTACAAGCTTGCACTGCCACCCAGTCTAGCTGCAGCATCTAATATTTCATGTTTATATGCTCCGAAAATATCATCGTTATCCGTCTCATGTGTTAGACTTCAGCTCAGTCCAGTTGGACACTGATTTATTTTATGTTGAGGAGCTGGTGGCTATCTTGGACCGGCAGGTCTGGAAGTTGAGGTCAAAGGATATTGCTTTAGTGAAAGTTCAACGGAGGGGTCACCCAATCGAGGAGGCGACCTGGGAGACCGAGCACGACATGCGGAGTCATTATCCTCATCTATTCAACACTTCAAGTATGTCCTTATGCACGTTCGAGGATGAAAATTTGTTTGAAAAGGGGGAAAATGTAACGACCCGATCGGTCGTTTTGTGTAATTGCGCCCTGTTACCCTTTTTATTGCTTCCCACTTGTGTGTTTATGTCTTTATAACTTGTGTGGTTGATTAGTTTCGTTCCGAGGGGCTTTCAGGTTGATTTGGACCCTTAACTCCAGACTAAGAAGTTTAAATTTGAAAATATTGACCAAACTTTTACTGCTGTGAAAACAACCCCGGAACTATGTTTTATGACTCCGATAGCTTCGTATCGTGATTTTAGACTTGAGCGTATGCACGGAATTGATTTTGGAAGTCCGTAGGTTGATTTGCCAAAATTTGGCAATTTAAAGGTTGAAAAGTTTGGCCGTAAGTTGACTTTTAGCTATGAGCTCAGAATTTGATTTTGGTACTTGGAATAGGTCCGTTATGGCAATTAGAACTTGTCTGCAAAATTTAGTGTCATTTTGGAGGGAAATTGATAGGAACCGGACGCATAGTTGTAATTTTAGAAGTTCTTGAAATTCTCTTTAAAAATTATGCGTTTTAGAGTTCAATTCGTAGTTTTAGATGTTATTTTTATGTTTTGATCGCATGAGCAAGTTTGTATGATGTATTTAGACTTGTGTGAATGTTGGTTTTGAACCCCAAGGGCTCGGGTGAGCTTCGTACGCTTAGTAGAGTGTTGTTGGAAATTTATAAGTTGTTGATTTCTGCACAGGTCTCAGATCTTACAATTGCAAGGTCTGAGTTCGCATTTGTGAAGTTTAGCCAAGCTTGTTGGGTTCGCATTTGCGAATCCAGTGTTTACATTTGTGAAGTGTGCTGGGAATGAGCTAGTTCGCATTTGCGATCGCTTTGGTCGCAATTGCGAAGGTCCAGGGTTCGCAATTGCGATGATAGTAGAGATGCGAGAGATTCTTCGCATTTGCGACTGATCAAATAGCTGAAGGACGGGATTTTTGAGTTCATTCTCTCATTTTTGAACCCTAGATTTGGTAGGAGGCGATTTGGAGAGTGGATATTCACCTACAAACCTGGGATTTGATCCATGTAGAGGTGGATTATAGGGGAAAAGATATTTTCGAGTATTGAATTGGCCTAATTGAGGTAAGTGTCTTGCCTAACTTTGTGTACGGGAAGTACCCCTTAGGATTAGTATTGTTTGATTCGATTGTGCTAAGTGAAATCCGTATACGCAAGGTGACGAGTAGGTACACGGGTTGTACGTAGTATTTGACCGGTTTAGACTACTTAGACTATTTCCATGCTTTAATTGAAATGCCATATTATATTCTAAATTCTCATAGTTAAATCATCCTTAATTGTGTTAGACTATCCTTAAATGTCTTACTTAACTTGTTTAGTAATTGTTCTATATCCTGCTTGCTAAATTGCTCTCATGCTTTCGTTGAACTTGTTGTCCCTTTTTATTGTCACATGTTATCTCTTCATTGTTAATTAGAATTGTTGAATTAATTGTTCATGTCACCCCTCTATTTGTTGACTTCCGTTATTTGATACTCATTGTTGAAAATTATTTCCTTTACTGTGAATTAGTCTCATCTAAAACATCGCGGTTACACATTGTTTTCTCATTGTTGAGTTTTTCGATGTTGAGGTTGTGGAAGTTGTTGGTTATTGTTGAAACATCTGTCCTATTGAGCATTTTTCATTCATTATTATTGTCGATATTCTCGTAAACGTTGTGTTGGAGCCATGGGCTATTGTTGTAAAAATATTGATATTGTTGTTGTTGGCAAGTTGTGATATGTAGGCACTTGTGGTTCGAGTTGTTATTGTGATATGATAATGATGTGCATGCCGCAATATAAGGCTTGGGTTGATGTGCATGTGCCGGTATAAGGTGGGACTATTGTGCGTGATTGCTTGTAGGGGAACTACATAAAGCCACACAGCATCATGAGATGGGCTAAAGTGCGTGTGACTATTTCGAGAAAACTGTTTTCAAACCTATTTTCAAATGTAAGACTTACGCGGCGGCATAAGGAAGGATTGTGATTGAAATTGAGAAATGTGAATACGAGGCGGTACCTCAGTTGTTATTCTTGATCATATGAGGCGGTACCGCGGTTTGATTTCATTATACACGAGGCGGTACCTCGTTGTATTTCCTGCTGTTATTTCATGTTGCAAAGTATCGTGGAAGGAATATTTTTTGTTGCTCCATTCGTTATCATTCTAGCAATGGTAGTCCGTACATGATCTTTGTATCACTTCAGTTGCTTCTGACATGCTATTTCTACTGTTGATTTTTCTGATATTAGATCATGCTATCATCTTGTTCCGTATTAGTTGCTTTCGTACTTCCCATTATATATTTGTATTTCATTTTATACTGTCTATTTCATATCCTAGTAGGTGCCTTGACCTGACCTCGTCACTACTCCACTAAGATTAGGCTTGATACTTGCTGGGTACCGTTGTGGTGTACTCATACTATGCTTCTGTACATCTTTTTGTGCAGATCCAGGTACGTCCGCAGGCCTCGGATTCACCTTCATTATCCTCATTTATTGTTGTATTTAGTTTCAGACAGTGATGTAGTAGTTACTCTAGTTATACTCTGTAGATCTTATGACTCGGTTCAACCGGTTTTGGGGTGTGTAATGTGATACTCGATTTTCGGAAGATTTTCATCTATGGTTCAGTTAATTTTCGCAATTTTTTAATTCATATTTGTTTAGTTTTCATTATTGTTAGGCTTACATGATGGTAGAGACTAGGTTCCATCACAACATTCTACGGAGGAAAATTGGGATCGTGACAGTTATCAAAGCACCGTATTTGTCAGGTCCCTAATGAAAATTACTCCATAGCTACGGAAAAAGCCATCTCAATGAGGTTTAAAAATATAGAAGACCTCAATGATAATGATTAGATATAAACTCTCGTATTGCAGCGATCGTTGGTTGAAATCATGACGAATTCTTGGTCTTCTTGTCTTGGTTGGTTCTCAAATCTTTCGTAGGTCAAAAGTCCTCTAAAAATAGTGTTTTGGATGTAGTTATACAATGTAGAAACAAGCCTGGAGGAAACTATCCTTTCCTAGTCGAATCAAGAAATTACTCCAAAAAATTTGTAAAGGCGTGTTGAGCCATGCGGCGCTCTTGTGAGGATATTCAGAGAGCATGCAAAACGCCTGTCTAACCCAATTTACACTGCCGCGCCGCGCCGCGCCTCGTGGCGCCCCATGCGGCGCGGTTGTACCTTTTCCTTAGAGTAAATTATTTCATCAACTTTTTGACATTCAGACTTGGTCCTCGACCCCACAACATGATCCCGGCTTAATTTTTTGGTCTTCTACTCAGACTTCAAAAGTCCAATTTGTTCGATTTAGCTCCAAATTACCTTAATAGCTCGAGATCATTTCCTGCAAGACATAAAACACGTAATAAGTGTAATTCACTATCATTTAAGCTCAAAAACAAATAATAAGTGTAATTCACTATCATTTAAGCTCAAACACACGTAAAAGGCAATAACTAGAATGCAATACTACGACTAAAACACGAGTTTCTAGCCTATCATCAAAAAAAGTTTAATAAATTTTTTTAGTACTTCCATATTAACGTTAGCGGTAACTAGAACTAGATTACCATTTTTTCATCTAATTCGAGCTCTAAGTCTAGATCAAATTATTCTTGTAGTAATACATGGTCAAAACTCAAAATCACGTACACGATTTTCAGAAGGTGTTTCAAGAACATATAAATAATCAACTGGATTGGGAAAGAGATTACTAGAACTACCAGCTGTTTTCTTACTCTTGCCTCAGGGATTGTGAGACAACAAAAATTTCTAATAGAAGACCTCATGCAAATTAAAATAACAAAGAAGATTTAAAATTCAGAGCTATATAAAATTAAATATGAAAAAATCTTAAAACTAAATAATAGTAAGGATCAAAAGGAGTGTACCAAAATGCCGGAGCAAAAACAAAAATTCATAGCTATTTAATTTAAGAGAGATAGAAGAGAAATTAGAGAGAGAGTTTAATGAAAGAAAGAAAAGAAAAGAAGGAATTTTTAGGCCTCAATTGTTTGTACTTAATAGATGTCTAAATTTAATCATTCAGATCTCATCTATTACCTGTGTTTGTTTTTAAATTTGAATCTTAATCACGTATCTTAATCATTAAGTGTGTATTCTTTTTATACTTCACAACCACTTAATGTGTCTGAATAGGTCTGTATGATAAGATCTATAACAAAGACTTGGGCCTCATTTGTTTTTATTAAGATTAAGACGTCTGAATCTGAATAGACATCTGAATATTAATGTGTGTATTAAGATTAAAACGTCTAAATCTGAATTCACATATGAATACTACTAGTGTAGACATTAACAAAGGAAAGAAAAGACATAAGAGAGAGAACGTCTGGCGACTGCAACGATTAGAGAGAGAACAACTAAATCGATACAGACGAAGCTCGAACGCCATCAATGGCGTCGCCGGCCGGCGAAACTGCGGCTGGCCAGCCACCACAGACCACTCCAATAGCACCAAACACTATTTCACCCACACCCAAACCCCTAGATTATTCTCAAATTCTTAAACCAGCATTTCTAAACAACAATGAAGTTTCGAACCCAAACAGAAGAATTGAACCGATTCCGATCAAGAAGACATACATGCATGGACAACTGATTATCAAATACACTGAAGCTGAAGTATCCCGTATGAACATCATAGAAGGTCTACAATTTGCGGTACTGGGTAAGTTCTCATACGGGTGGCCGGACTTGCAGGAGCTTCAGAAAATCATTCCAATCCAGTATGGAATCAGAGCTGAGTGTAACATTGGCTTTTTCAGAGATAAACATGTGCTCATCGGACTAACTTTGTGGGAGGATTTCATAAAAATCACTTCAAAAAGCACATACTACCTCAAAGCCAAAGATGGTTTCGAGTATTAGATGAGGCAGTTCATTTATGATACTAATTTCAAGTTTGGAGAAGAGACGTCAATGGCAATGGCATGGATTTCCTTCCCACACCTGCTCCCCACCTATTATATAAATGAGTGTCTATTTTCACTTGCCTCTGCTGTTGGCAAATCACTGCACTTAGATGCAGCAACAATAAACAAGACAAGGCCAAGCTGTGCAAGAGTAAAGGTCTTAGTTGATTTGCTAGCAAAATTGCCCCAAAAGGTCAGGTTAGACATAGAGAATGAAGCAACAGGGGAAATCAGAACCGAATGGATCAAAATACAGTATGACTACCTCCCAAAATACTGTAAGCAATGTAAGATTCAAGGGCATGAAATGATTGAGTGTTGGAAACTACATCCGGAAATTCTTGACACAGACACTGCTGAAGAACAAAGGCCAACAGAGCAAAGAAAATCAAAGGGCAAGGATTTAGCAGTAAAGGAACATCCAATGCTGATTTTGTCAAGTGGCAAGGTAGTAGGCAACAATGGCCCTCATTGGAAAAAAGCCAAGGACAATAGAATGCATAAACAAGGAAAACAAAAAGAATCAGTTGAAAAGAATTCTCATCAGGTACTTGTCGCAAACAAATTCAATGCATTAGACCAGGACAAGGTCAATGCTGCAAACAAGCACACTGCTGAAATATATGAAGCTGAAGCCACAGAACCTAACACAGACATAACAGTAGGAAGCAATGAACAAATGGTCATGGCAAGGAATCTCAATCTGAATCACTTGAACACTGAAAACATCAGCAAACAAGGCAATCAGTCAAGCACAATGAGCCCAGACACTATGGTAAACAAACATACACAGGATATATCAAAGAATGCAGGCAGTCACATAAGAAATGAAGGCTCCTGCAGCAAAAGATGTCAAGGAAATCCATCAGAATTGGTGGATAAGCAAACAGGAAACCAAGTTGAAGGAACCAGTCACTCTGCATCTAAAACACCTCATTCACTTGGTATCCACCCTTGCAATCAACTGAGCAGCAACACAGAAATGAAGACCCTAACAAGCAGCAAAATGAACACTGGAAGCACCAGCACTGACGAAGTTTCTGAATCTGAGGATACATTACCTAACAAAGTAATAACAGTAGGGAGCAATGTCAATGCTGCAAACACTCATAATGCTAAAGCACAAGAAACTGCAGGCACAGTGCCTAACACAGACATACCATCAGGCAGCAATGAACATATGATCATGGAAAGGAATCCCAAACTGAACTACCTGAACAATGGGAGCATCAACAGTCAAGGCAGCCAGCCAAACACAGTGATCTCAGACACTAGCATCGGCAGAACAAAGACAGTTGACACAGGAAAAACAGCATCAACACCAGCAGACTTAGTCAAGCACTTAAGGACTGAGAATCAAGGAACAGAAAGCCCAACTTTGAATCATAGCACAAACAAACTCAACAGTGCAGGTACAAATAGCAACAGAGAGATTTCAGATTCAAACAATCTCTTGAGGGCTAAAGCAATCAACAGCAAAGACAATCGAGTGAAGTCACCAATAATTGGCAAGTCCAGAAATCTGGTAAACTGCATTGACATATCAACAACACACTGCAGTAACTTAACAATAGATGGAAACATAGCTTTGACAACAGCAGGGGAACAAAGAACCACAAAACTGAATCCTAAAACAGGCAAGCAAGCCAATGCAGGAACAACAAGCAATAAAGTCCAGCTAGAGAATCTGACAGAAGAAATGATAAACCAACCAGAAGACCTACCATCCACAGAGGAAGCTCATTTTCACAACTTCAGCTATCAGATAGAAGCACTGGAAGAAATTGATATCCAAGTTGGCAATCAACCACCAAAGATGAAGGTCGGTAGACATCAAGAAAGCACTTCACAAACAATGATCAACAAGAAAGCAGCAGAGGAAGCAAAAACAAACATGAGCAGTGAGACAGAAGGAACAAAGGAATCGACCACACAATGGGTTATGAAGAGTTTTTACAATGAACCTGAGCTTACAAACAATCCATATCAAGTTGGCACAAAGAAAACAAATGACCAGAACAGAGCAATATCTGCAGAGCAAATAGAAGCAAATGCAGTCAGACAAGCAGAGCAGATTCCAGGGAAATTATGGGCAGATCAATCAGAGGAATGCTCAGAGGAAGGTGAAATCCCAGAAGAAATGAAAAGTGAAGAAGAACACATTGATATCATCACTGTAAAGAAGCCACAAAAGGGGACAAGTCGAGATCAAGGAACTCCCTTTCCCACAATAAAGAGAGGATCATTTGATCAGGATCCACTCATCAGGAAAGGAATAATAAGAGCTCAACTACAAGCTATCATCAGGCCCAGAAATCTGACAACAACAATAGCAGCCAGAAATGAAGGAAAAGAAACAACAGGCAAGGACATGGATGATGAGAACAGCTCACAGAACCTAAAAAACATAGCAAGGCAGGGAGACCTATCACCAGTTCAAACAAATAAATTAACTGGTGTAGGGAACCCACAGAGAAAGCAATCCAAAGGCAACAACAGCTCTTTAACAACAAAGCACCAACCTAAAAGAGCATTGACATACCTCAACACAAGACAATAAATGCCCTCATATGGAACATAAGATCAGTCAACACCATGCAAGCTTTTGAAAGATTGATCACACTACATAACGAGCATCATTTTGAATTCATTGGCCTCATGGAACCAAAGCAGCAAATCAGAAAATTGGATCAATACAGGAGAAGAATTGGCATGCCACAAGAAATAGCAAATGTGTCCAACAAAATATGGGTTTTTCTGGATAATACTTATGATGTCACAGTGCTTTCAGACACAATTCAACAACTCACTCTAAAGCTTATTCACTTAGAGGCAAAGAGGGAACTAATTCTCACTTGTGTATATGCCAAATGCACTCAAGCAGAAAGAATAGAGTTATGGGATTCAATCTTTGACCTATCCCAAACAATCACAAGTCCTTGGATAGTGGGAGGAGATTTCAATGTCATATGTGATCAGGAAGAGAAATATGGAGGTCTCCCTGTCCCTTTCAATGAAGTGGATGACTTTAATTATTGCATCAACATCAGCTGTCTAACAACTTGGGATTCAGAGGAAATATCTTCACTTGGTGGAATGGGAGAGCAGATGAGGATTGCATCTTCAAAAGGCTAGACAGATGTTTAGCAAACCAAATGCTACAGCAAACCTTCCCAACAATAGAAGTCACACATCTCCCTAAGATAGGGTCAGATCATAGTCCACTACTACTACAATTCGACCAAAAGCCAAACAATCAAAAAGCCTTTCCAATTCCTCAACTTCTGGATCAAGCAAGATACTTTTGAAGCAGTAGTAAAGGAAAATTGGCAAGCTGATTTCCATGGAGATCCTTTCATCATTTTCAGCTATAAGCTAAAAAAACTGAAGAAAGCTCTATCCCTTTGGAGCAAGGCTACTTTTGGAGATATTTTTCAGAATATAGCAAGCATGGAGAAAGTAGTTCTAGTTCATGAAAAACAGTTTGAAGAGAGACCTACTGCGCAAAACAGAGAAAGACTACAAAAGGTACAAGCACAAATGATCAGGCATCTAGCTATAGAAGAATAATTGTGGAAACAGAAAGCAGGAATGAACTCGTTTAAAGATGGGGACAGGAACACAAAATTCTTCCATGCTCAAGTTAATGGTAGAAGGAAAAGGTTACAGTTGAAAAGAATACAAGACAATGCTGGCATCTGGTTAGAAGAGCAGCAACAGATTGTTGAGGAAGCCATCACTTACTACAAGGATCAGTTCACTGAGAGAATCACTCCCACAGACTTCAGAATCTTGGAAAACATCCAGCAAGTGATACACTCACAACAGAATGCAGAGCTGACCAAGCTTCCATCAAAGGAAGAAATCAAGCAAGCTGTCTTCAGCTTGAACAAAGACCGTGCAGGAGGCCCTGATGGATTCACAGGCACTTTCTATCAATCCTGCTGGGAAATCATAAGAGATGACATACAAAACATGGTCACAGCTTTCTTCTCAGGAAGACAACTGCCCAAGAGCATAACACACACAAACCTGGTCCTCATACCAAAGAAGAAGGAGATAGAAACATTCTCTGACTTGCGACCAATAAGCCTCAGTAACTTCATAAATAAGATCTTATCAAGAATCATACATGAAAGGATGTTGGTCATCCTCCCATCTCTAATCTCCCATGAACAAGCAAGATTCGTGAAAGGCAAAACAATAGTAGAAAATGTCCTCCTGGCACAGGAAATCATCACTGACATTGGGAAAAGAATAAAAGCAGGTCCAAATGTGGTTATCAAGCTGGATATGACCAAGGCCTTTGACAGAATATCTTGGCTATACATAAGCAAAGTTCTCAGGAAAATGGGCTTCAATGAAATCTTCATTGGCATGATCTTCGACATTGT
This sequence comes from Nicotiana obtusifolia, assembly GCA_002018475.1. Taxonomy (NCBI): domain Eukaryota; kingdom Viridiplantae; phylum Streptophyta; class Magnoliopsida; order Solanales; family Solanaceae; genus Nicotiana; species Nicotiana obtusifolia. Next base: position 162,487 of record MCJB01013670.1, on the reverse strand, counting down.
GGGCAACAATTGGTACTCAATCCTTATCAATGGACAACCACATGGCTTCTTCAGATCAACAAGAGGTGTCAAACAAGGAGACCCCCTATCACCTACATTATTCATCATTGCTGCAGAAGCACTCTCAAAGGGGTTAAATGCACTCCACCATAACCCCTGTTTTAAAAGCTTTGGAATGCCTAAAAGAAGCCCAAGGATCAATCATCTATCATATGCAGATGATATGATCATTTTCTCATCATCAGATACTCTCTCATTACAGCTGGTCATGGAGACACTGAATGCATATGAAGCAGCCTCAGGTCAGCTAATAAACAGGAACAAGTCTGCTATCTACATGCATCACTCAGCAGCCCCAGAGGCAGTAACAAGAACAGAAAGAATCACAAGAATAGGGCTGCCCCATCTTCTACTCAAGGAAAAGAATCATCTACTATCAAGACATAGTGAACAAGATACAAGACAGACTATAATCATGGAAAGGAAAGCTACTCTCTATAGGAGGTAGAGCAATCTTGATCAAACATGTCTTGCAAAGCATGCCAGTGCATCTACTATCAGCCGTGAATCCCCCCAAACAAGTAATCAACAACATTCATAAGCTTTTTGCTCAATTCTACTGGAGTAGCACAATAGGAGTTACCAGCAGACACTGGTCATCCTGGAACAATCTATGCCTACCCCATGATGAAGGAGGAGCAGGATTCAGATCCCTTCATGACATGTCCAAGGCACTCTTCTGCAAACTGTGGTGGAATTTCAGAACCAAGCCCAGCCTCTGGAGTGCATTCATGACACAAAAATACTGTAAAAAGCACAATGCAGTAACTAAACCATGGAAGAGAGGATCACAAGCTTGGAAGAAAATGTTAGAATGCAGAGAGATCATTGAACACCAAATCGCCTGGCAACTCAAAATGGGATCTTCACTCTTCTAGTATGACAACTGAACTAGGCAAGGAGCCCTATACTTCCTAGTACCAGCAAGCTTCCCAATTGATGAATCACTCCAAAATGTGAATAACACCCTACAGAATGGCAACTGGAATATGAAGCAACTATTAGAACACTTGCCACAGGAAATGGTAGAGCACATAATCACCTCAATCAAACCCTCAAGGATGGATGGAATTCTGGACATTCCATATTGGACGCTACATGAACAAGGACAATTCACAGTCAAAACTGCCTGGGAATACCTAAGGAAAAGGGAAGAAACTAGAAGAGCATATGAGATGATTTGGGTAAAGGGACTCCCCTTCAAAATTGCTTTCTTCATGTGGAGTGTCTGGAAAGCAAAACTGCCACTAGATGACATCATGAAAAGATGGGGGTATCAACTGCCCTCAAAATGCTGGTGCTGCACTGAACCAAAGGAAGAAAGCATGGCCCACCTTTTCTACAATTCAAACACTGCCATTAAGGTTTGGAAATACTTCCTGCAAAGAGCAGGAATTTCAACAGAGGGCATAACCTTCCACCAAGCAATAACAAGATGTTGGACAATGCAAACAGTCAACAGACTGAAACCAATAATGCAGGCACTCCCATCATGCATTGTATGGGAATTATGGAAAAGAAGAAATAGCCACAAGCATGGTGAACCAGTCACAACAGGTAGAGTAATCTATCAAATCTCCACACTGCAAGCACTAGTCAACACCAGAAAGCCAGGAATCAATGCCCCACACAGATGGCAGGACATCTTACACATGCTGGAGCACTACACTCTAAAACTATGCTACAAAACAGTCAACTGGGAACTCCCTTTGCCAGGATGGGTAAAGATCAATACTGATGGAGCATCAAAAGGAAACCCAGGAAGAAGTTCAATAGGTTTTTGTGTGAGAAATGAAGCAGGGGACCTAATATATGCACTCGGCACAGAATGCATAGAGGGAACAAACACAGAAGCAGAAACAACAGCCATTAATGAGGCTTTAAGATTTTGCAGCACTCAATGCTACTCAAACATATGGCTACAAACTGATTCCGTGCTCCTAAACAACATCATCAATAGCATATGGAAGCCACCTTGGTGCATAGCAGATCAGATAGAAGAAAACCTACAACTCAAAAACTCCCTGGGAATAACAGTTTCACATACATATAGGGAGGGAAACAAATTGGCTGATCACCTTGCAAATTATGCACTTGACTTTGGGAGAATAGAATGTCATCAATACAGTCAACTTGACTCAATAGGGAGGAAAATCCTTAATGCTGATAAAACACAATGCCCCTACATAAGAGTGAAACTGGCAAAATAACAAGCTCCACATTGCACCAACTCATTACAAAACAGGACCTTGTCAAAGAATTGCAAAGCAAACATGAAGGGAGAAAAAGACTTATAAGTAAAATGCTGATCAGATTACCCCCTAACTTTGTTTTCTTATGTGCAGGATGCTGGATTCATCAGGAATGCAGAACAAGCTGCAGCACCAGTGAACTACTGATCACATTAACCCCTAATCATTGTTTTCCCATGTACAGGTTATTGGACACCACAGTTCTGCAAAACAAATTTTGGAGGGAATAAAGCAGTAGCAATAAAGCACACAGCAGGCAACAAAAATCTGAACCAGCAGTTGTAATCAATAACCAACCTACAAGCTTCTCAAAAACAGCAATCTCATCTGCAGAGATCAATTGTTTCTGAACACTTAAAGGGGGACAAAATCAACAGAAGCAGCAACACTCTCAACAGCAGCTACGAAAGATCAAGGAACAGCATGAAACAACAATCTAGCAGCAGTAGCAGTAGCTCCACAAAACAGGCCAAGGCAGGACCTATCACCCTGCAGCAAGGGAGTCAGCTATACCAGCAAAATATCAGAACCAGCACAACAAAAACTCAGCATCCAGCAGCACTCAGCAGCTCCCAGCAATACCAGCACCAGCAATTCAATATACTGGACCTAGCAGCTAATCACTCACTGCCAGCATCTTTGTTCGACTGGCCAAACCAGCAGACATACTACTTGGACAACCAGCAGGAGCCAAACAACAGGGATACAATAGCTACTCATCAGAGGACCAGCAAGCTGGAGGATTTGAAACACAGAAAAAACACAGAAATAACACAGCAAGGCCAACAACACCCACATAACAGCATACTGCAATCACCTCACATGAGGACAGCAGGAACAGAGAAGTGCAAACGAGGGAAAGCCAAGAGAGAAATGATACTGAAGTACCAGCAATGCCAGCATCAACAACTCAGATATACAATGTCGCTGACAAACTGCGAAGCAAGCAACAAAAGGAAAGACAGGTACAATGAAATCAGAAACTTAGAACATAAGCACTCAAGCAAAGCCAGAAATAATAGCTCAAAATGGTCTGACCAGCAGCAAAACAAGGAAACAACACAGCAGCAACTCATCAATAGAACCAGCAACAACAACAATTGCAACAGTCACAACAGTTACAGAGGCATCAGCAACAAAGGCAGCATCAACATTGCAGGAAATTGTTCTCATAGGTTAAGGTTATTGGCGCAATTGCATTGTGTGGTATTAGCACCCCCGGTGCTCATTCTAATGTAATTGCATCAATCACCTTTTCCATATAATAACAACTCCTCACACAGAAGCATCTTACTCTTCAAGTACACTACCCTGGACTACTTCCCATTGGATTAATACCGGACTAGTTCCACTTGACACCAGGAATCAGATGAACAACAACTACAACTTCATCAGCAAAGACCACAACAGTGCAAGCAACTCAGTTATCAGCATCACAGTCAACAGCAATACTCATTTGCAATCATCAAAAACACCTATCACCAGCCCTCATATTAGTACAATTGCAGCAACAAGCACACAGGCACCCAACATTCTCAGCAACTCCATTGCCTCCATAATCATTAACACACACACCAGCAAACAACAGAATAACATTAGCAGCAGAAGAAACAACAACTCAACATTTGCACAACTTCCAAGACTGATCACATCAGAGACAAATGCCATTACAGCAACAACAACAGAAATAAAAGGTTCAGAAACAACAACTACCAACACCACAGAAGCAGCAGGAAAAACAGTAACACATCACAGCAGCAACAACAGAAATAAATGCCAACAACAACAGCAAGAAAACCAGGGATCAAGCCAGCAATCACATAAAGGAAAAGCAGCACACAGAGGTAAAAGGAACAAAAGCAACCAGAGAGTCTACAGCAGCATTCATAAGAAGCAGGACACCCTAAATCAGGCTACTACATTCAGCAGAGAAGGTCACTGTCAGCTTAAATTGATCAATTTTGCAGAGTACTCTCGATTGTGGCAGAACAAAAGAGACCAATGCTCACACAAGACTCTTGTTGCAATTCTCAGACAATCCCAAGATTTTGGAAAAGACTTTGGAAATAGAACAAGGAAATCACTTTGCACTTGTTCAATAGGAGTAGGAATACATGTAATTAGAATAGTCAACCTAGACTTACTTCTCATCTTTTTTGTACATATGACAATCTATCAACATTATAAGATAGAAAGTCATCACATCACATTAGGTCTGACATATTTAGACTCGTTTGATCACCAAATGAGGAGGATCAAACACGCACAAGATCTAACTAATCATCACCTTTTAGGTATCTTCACAAAGACAAGGTACATGTACTTTTTTGGGGAGGTAAGGTTCATTTCGCCCTCTGTTGATGTATATTCTGATATTTGATAATAAATAAATCATATTTACCAAAAAAAAACATATGAATACTAAGATGTTATATTATGATACGAATATTGAATAATTAAGACTGTATATTTTCTCTACATCCGAATGTATAATTTATTTATTTATTTAAACATTAATAATTATAAATTCAATCAAATAATACAAGTTAATTTAATATTATATTAGTAAAATATTCTTAAAAATTATGTGGTGATTAGTGGTGGTGATGGCTAAAGGTTGTGGTTGTGGGTGCTAACTAGATAGTAGCTAGTGGTGGTGTTAGTTGATGGTAGTGATTATAGGTAGTAGATGGTGGATAATAGTATTAGTTAATGGTGGTGATTGACGGTGGTGGTGATTGATGGTGGTGGTCACTGATAACTGCGATGGGTGATATATAGTGGTGGTTGATAGTGGTGATCGATGATTGTTGTGGTAATAGTGATTGATAATTGTGAATGATGGCTAGTGGTGGTGGAAACTAACATTTGTGCTTGATGATGGTGATTGTGATTGAAAATGGGTAGTAACGAGTGGTGGTTACTGGTGGTGGTAGTCTATAACGGTGGAAAATAGTGATAGCAGCGATGGTGGTAGTTAGTGGTGAAAGTGTTGGAGTTATGAGAAATGTCATCTTTTTGCATAAATTCTTGAATGTGAAACATCTTAATGATATTAAGACTACGTTATAGATCTTAATGACTAAGATCTATTCAGACCCATTAAATAGTTGTAAAATTAAAAAAAATAAAGGTTTAGATCTTAATTTTAAGATTTAGATCTAAAAAACAAATATCCTTAATTGCTGAGATATGAATTATTAAGATTCAGACATCCATTAAATGCAAACAAATGAGGCCTTAATTCCATTAAGATGCTATCATCTACATTCATTACTAATTGCCGCCATCGCCTACCATTATCAACTACCACCACTACCATCCTCAACTATAACTGCCACCACCTACTACTCCCACCGCCATCATCCTCAACCACAACCACACACTCACCCGCCTCAACTAGTACAACTACCCACTACATTACCATCAATAACCATAACCGACACTGTCCACCATTATAAACTACCACCACCGGCTATCAATTTCGTCAATCACTACCACCACCCATTATTATTAACTATCATCATCCACACCACTAACCATAATCTCCATCGTTGCCAATCACTACTAGCTATTACTAGAACCACCACCATCAGCCAAAACCACCAACAACAACCGTCTTTGGTCAGCACTCGCAAGCACATCTGTTAGCCACCCACCGCCACCAACTATATATATATATATATATATATATATATATATATATATATATATATATATATATATTGGTAGAATATTGATAGAATATTAGATTAATTAGTATATTATTTGAATTTTATACTTGTTAATTTTTAAATAAAGATAATTTTACATTCAAATATAAAAAAACAAACAATCTTAATCATGTAGTATTCATATCTTAATACACATCTTAATCCTCATATGTGTATTCAGATTCAAATATTTTAATCTTAATACACATCTTGATATTTAGATATGTATTCAAATTCAGACGTCTTAATCTAAAAAAAATAAAATTAAATTAAATGAGGCCTTAGACCGTCTCCAACCTTACACTAATATTACACTAAATCCTATTTTGGTGTAATATTTTATTTCGGTGCTAAAACCCAACATCATTTATCATACCGTTTTGGTGTGTGAATAATGTTATACAAAATTTAATGTAACACTATTACTATTCATCAATATTTTATTATTAGTTTTATTATATAATACTTTTAATTTATCATATTATAAATTTAACTTCTTTCATTTAGGTCTAATATACCTAATTATTTTTTATATAATATCTTTATAATATTAATTTTAAATCATAATTTCGGTATATAATTTTTATAAATTAATTTAGTATATATTATTTTTATATAAAATTATAAGTTAATTTTATTATAGGTTATAATTGTATAAAAAATAAAGCCACCACAAAAATAAAAAGTGCAAATATAAAATATAATATGTTGTTAATAAATAACAAAATATTTGTTAAATAACATAAAAATAGATATTTAATAAATTAGAAATTGACATAGATTAAAATTAAAAATACATTAAATAACATAATAATTTAGAAAATTATAACTATAATTTAGTACTCTCGTAGGTCGATTCCAGATCCACCAATATTATTAAAATATTTGGTGGATGGGACACATGATTGTTGTAGTTGTGGCTGTTGAAATTATTGATTTCTTTTGTCCATTATTCATTTTTGTTCGTATCGAATAAATTCACGAATATTTGGATCATCAATAAAATCTAAATTCAACAATAAATTTTTATCTTCTTCTTTAAATTCTTTTATTTTCAAAGGTTTATCTTTTACTCCATATCTCGTTGCCCGTCTGTACTTGATTTTGCCAATAATTCAACAAGCCGATTATTTTTTGATTGTATCATTATCATAGAAGATGAAAAACTTTCATCCATTTTTTTCTCTTCATTTTTGCTTTCTTCACCCCAATAAATCGTTCTGATGATGTGAATCACCTGCAACATCCTCATTCAAATTTAGTGAAAATGATGATAAGTTAAGAAGATGATACTAAATGTGAATAAGGAGTAGGAGTCTCAGACTCCGATGGTATATAAGAAGAGCTTGCTTTCGATTTTTTTTTTCGAACATCGACTTCTTTAAACTTCGCAAAATCTTTCAATATATTCAACGCACGATCAAATTTAAAATCTTTCTTGTAGATCAGATCTTGCATAAGTAAATATTTTGCTTTATTAATCTGTATTTTTTTTAAAAAGGATTGAAGAAAAACTATAAGTAAATATATACAAATAAAGTAAAAGAAATTACAAAATAAATACTCACAATATCTTTATCTGAAGGACGATGCAACTTTTCAACTTGGCATACACATCCGTTTAATTTTCGTATAGCATTCTCATTAACTTGAATTTGAGATTGCACTGATCTCCTGTTGTGGTACTCCTAACACCCATCCTTTACATTGTTGTATGCTTCTTCCACTCGACCCCATAAGTGATCTCTAGATTGATGTACACCTGTTATTGAATCTTGAGAAACATCTAAATAAAACTTGACATAATAGCATATCTTTATCGGCAGAGTAACATGTAAATCGAGTTGATATTTTTTGCAAGTGATTAGAAAAAATATGGATTAAATGGTTAAACAAAACAAAAGGCAAATCATATGGATTGGTATGTTGGCATTTTAATATATATATATATATATATATATATATATATATATATATATATATATATATATATATATATATATATATATATATGTTGCTCCCTAACGCACACGCAAATATACGTGGTCGACAAGTAATATAGGATTATGACTCCAGGTTGTCGTACCCACAAGGACTTAAAATTACTACTTTCTAACGAACTAATACTGTTATTTAAGCAAGCAAGAATCGAGTTTAATAGTTGAGTTATTCTACTTATAATTCTAATTTGTATCTAAGAATTGCAAAGAACAAAGTACGTATTTTGTAATCAAATAAAACAAACAATTGAGAAAAGGCGTCACAATTTGGGCTGTTGTTCTTTCGACTTATAACTCAACTAACGAGAATTGGATCATGTGTCATAACCTATTGTACTAGCATACCATGTCAAGAAGTATTGCAACATACCCCAGTTCTTCCTAAGACTAATCCTAAAAGAAAAATTAAAAACTGCCCGGTTCGAGCTACATCTTTGAAAAAGAACCGGTGCCTTAAGAAAAACCAAGGAATATTACCTAACTAACCTAAAAATAAAATAAAATCTTTTTGTTGTTTTTAATCAAACTTTATCCCTCAAGAAAACGATCTATCGTCGGGAAAAAATCTGAAATTTTTCAAAAATTGTCAGTTTATGCACTCAAAATTAGTTCATACACTAAAATTAAAAAGACCAAAATAAAACTAAATCATACATGATATATATGCACAACAATCACAACAATATTTTCCCACCCCACACTTAAACAATGCATCGTCCTCGATGCATGCAAACATGTAAAATAGAGCAGGGTGAGAAGAAAACTCCCTGTTTGCGCTTTTCTGAGGAGACCGGAGAGATGGTGGAAGCCTTGCCAAGTGCTTTGCCTTTTGCATCGTCACGTGCCATCCTGAAGATGTAGAGGTGAGAGATATGGAGATAGATTAAACTTTGCTAATGAATATGAAGAAGAAGAAGAAGAAACGGACGAGCAGTAGAGAGAAGAGGGATTTGTGTTTCCACCTCTCCTAACAATCCTCTTTCAATAGGGTCAACCGGACTCATGTAAGGCACTAAGGTAGTGGAAGCATTCTCCACCACCGAAATCATTGTTAATTCCTCATAATGGGTAGGCAATCGGAGTGCTTTATAAACCTTGAATACTTCTTCTTGATTACCCACTCGCATCGTCATTTTACCCTCGCAGACATCGATAATGGCGCGGCCAGTGGCTAGGAATGGACGCCCTAAAATAAATGGAACGTCCTGATCTGGCTCGTAATCTAGGATGATGAAGTTAGCTGGAAATATGAATGAGCCAACTTGGACCAGAACGTCCTCAATTACTCCCTCCGGATGAGCGAGGGAGTGATCTGCTAGCTGTAAGGTGACAGTTGTTGGGCGTGGCTCACCCAACCCCAACTGTCGGAATACTGAAAGTGGCATCAAATTTATGCTTGCTCCGAGGTCGCATAATACTCTTCCCACAGCATGTTTCCCAATAGAGATCTGAATAGTGAAGCTTCCCGGATCCTTTAATTTTTGTGGTAGTTTCCCTTTAATTCTCGAACTGCACTCTTCAGTAAGTGCCACCGTTTCAAACTCAGTCAATCTTCTTTTGTTGGCCACAATATCCTTGATGTACTTTGCGTATTTAGGCACTTCTTGCAAAATGTCCACCAATGGAATGTTGATTTGTACCTGTTTTAGAATCTCAAGGAATTTTTTGTAGGCCTCATTGTCTCTCAACTTCTGTAATCTTTGTGGAAAGGGAGGTGGTGGCCTTGCAACCACTTGTGGGGGTTGCTTAGCTCCTGCCTCTTCGACTGATATCTCAACTTCTTTGGTCTTTTCTGCAGTTACCTTAATGGTGATTGGTTTTTCATTGAAGGTCACCTACTTCTTCTTTTTCGATTCGACCTCTTCTAACTGTCTCCCGTTCCTCAATGATACTGCATTCAGTGCTGCCTGCGGATTAGCTTCAGTGTCGCTGGGTAGTGCTCCAGCTGGTCGAGTATTTTGAGCCCCGGCCAGCTGTCCCAACTGGCGCTCCAGATTCTTCACTGTAGTAGTGAGGGTTTGATACTCAGTTCTGAATTGCTTGTTATCCTGCACAAGCTGCTTCAACAACTCATTTGTGTTATCATCAGATTGAGGAGGTTGCCTTTGTGGTTGGTTATAGTTCCCTTGTGGTCTGCCTGTATTCTGCTGCTGCTGATTGCCACCCCATGAAAAGTTGGGATGGTTCATCCAATTTGGATTGTAGGAATTCCCATAATGTGGATTTTGATTTACGGGTCCCCTGTTTTGTTGTCCCACATAATATATGGACTCCAGATTGGTGGGGCACATATCACTTGTGTGGTTGTCACCACACATCTCACAGCATAATGACATTTGTTGGACCTGCTGTCTGGGTTGAACCTGCTGCATAGTCATTCGGTTCATCTGATTTGCCAATTTAGCCATTTCTGCTCTCATCGCTGCCAAGTCATCCAATTCTATCAAATCAGCTCCCTTCTGTGTAATGGCTCTGCGCGAGTCACCATCACCTTGCCAATTATGATCGTTGGCCGTGAAATTATTCAATAGAAGTTGGATTTCACTATATGGCTTAGCCATGCAACTGCCTCCGCACGCTGAATCAAGGTTCATTTTCGAAGCTTCATCTAGACCATCAACGAACGTGTGCCCAAGTACCTCGTCTGTCTGGTGTGGACAGTCCCTCAGCAGCTTCTTATACCTCTCCCATGCTTGTCGAAGGGTTTCTCCTTCCTGTTGTTCAAAACCCAAGATCTGGCTTCTCAGTGACTTGGTTTTCTTGGCTGGAAAGAATTTGATCAGAAATTTTCTGGCCAGGTCATCCCATGTATAAATACTGTTTGCAGGCTCCTTTTGCAACCATTCTTTGGCTTCCCCCAATAGAGAAAAGGGAAACAAAGTCAACCTCACATAATCTTTAGACACATTTGGGCAATTGTAAGTGTCTGTGATCTCCAAAAAGTTCTGAATGTGTCTCTGTGGGTCTTCGTGCGACAGTCCCACATACTGCCCCGTTGACTGAATTAGTTGCACCATGTATTGCTTCAACTCAAAATGCCCTGTGATTTCAGGCTTGACAATCGCCTGAGTCATATTGGCAAGATTTGGTCTTGCAGCTTCAATTACTGCTCTCTCTGCGTTCCCTGCCATCTCGATAGGCTGTGGTTGAACAACAATGTCCAACTCTTGGTTAATTCTGGTTCTGGCGTCTACTTCCCTCCTTACTCTGTGTAATGTTCGCTCAATTTCTGGATCAAAGGGAAGAAGGTTGTTTGCACTTCTACTTCTCCCCATTCAATAGAAAAAAACCTGTGTCAAAGCAAACAACGTAAGCCGATTAATGAAACTTGAATAAATAACAAATATAAGCTGAAGTTGGTAAAGTAGCAGAATTTTTAAGCCCCCGGCAACGGCGCCAAAAACTTATTGCTCCCTAACGCACACGCAAGTATACGTGGTCGACAAGTAATATAGGATTATGAGTCCAGGTTGTCGTACCCACAGGGACTTAAAATTACTACTTTCTAACGAACTAATGCTGTTATTTAAGCAAGCAAGAATCGAGTTTAATAGTTGAGTTATTCTACTTATAATTCTAATTTGTATTTAAGAATTGTAAAGAACAAAGTACGTATTTTGCAATCAAATAAAACAAACATTCCAGGGTTGTGATTATGTTTCCAATCCTATTGCGTCCTAATTGACTTCTCGTTCATATAATTCATGTAAGATTGCTAATTGATCGATAAATATACTCATAGCCTTCTTTCGAAACACTATTCGCCTATTCCTAACAAGATTAACACCTATATTCCTATGGAATTAATCTAGCAAGAATGCAATAAGAACACGATATTCAATTAAACATGGTGATTAAGTATATTCCTATCCTAACCACGAATCCGCCCCCTTAAAAAGATTAAGAACATGCTTTCTTCAATTCTTATTCTAATCTAAACATAGTTTTCCCAAACATAGCATAGATAATTGATAGAACTTAATTGATGGCCAAAACAATTAAGCAATTAGGCGTAGAATTGAAGAAACAATCATATTAGCATGAATTATAAAAATGAAATCGTCAAGTTCGAAACACAATATTCATGGCTAATCACAACCGCAGAACAAGGGGTGATTAGCCACTCATGTTCAACAAAATTAAAAGATGAAGTATTGAAAAACTAATAGAAATACTAGACAGAATTGATGAACTGAAGATCGATTGCGTTGTTGATGTTCCTTAGCGTTCTTAGCCTTCAAAATCACGTTCTTCCCCTCCAAGATGGGTTTAGGGGTGTTTATATAGGAGTTGGGAAGGTTTGGGGTCGAATTAGGGGTCTCCTAGACGGATTAGGACACTTCCCCGCAGTCGGCGCCCTGGCTGGCGCCAGGCGCCCCCTAGGGCGCTGTGTCCAGTGAGTTCTTGTTAAGCTACTGCCTCCAGCGCCGCAGGTGGCGCCCAGTCCCTCTTGGTCCGGTTTCTTCTCGTTTTGGCTCGTTTCTTCCCCGTTTTCGTCCCCGATTGCTCCCGACTCATTCCTACACATCAAAACACATTACATTAACATGAATCGACGCAATTAACATCCCAAATTCATAAAACAAAAGCTAAATATGAGATGATTTACATAGAATTTTATATCTTTTCTACCAATTATCAATTTATATATAAGTAGGGCAAAAAAAGGGACATAATACATACTTAGATTTCATCGTAATCTCAACCATTGGATGGATTTCTTCCTAATCTCAACCGTCTGATAGATTTCATCCTTATATCAAATTTTTCTTTAGGTAAAATATCTCTACACATTCTTCAATGTGTAGAGATAAAGTAAACACAATTATTGGCCGGATAATAATATAATATATTTTGATTTCAACCGTCGGATGAATTTCGTCCTTATCTCAAATTTATCTTTAGGTAAAATATCTCTACATATTTTTCAATATGTAGAGATAAAGTAGATATAATTATTGACCGGATAATAATAGAATAATTTTTATATTGATCTTAACTGTTGGATGAATTTCATCAAATCTCAACCGTCGAATGGATTTCATCCTTATCTCAAATTTATCTTTAGGTAAATTATCTTTACACATTCTTCAATATATAATAATGAACATTAAAAATAACTCAGGATTTTCAATTCATTTTAAAATTAAACCAAATATTCTTATTTGTCTTCTAATGAATTTCTATACTGGAGGTTCATATAATAATAATGAAGAAAATTCCTTTTTATCATCGTCATCATCTTTAAATTTAGATAATACTATTGCAGAAGCGCATCAAGCAATCTTGCAAAATATTCACTTGAACAATTATATGTTTGCTTTTTTTCCTGAAATTTTCAAAGTTGGCTCCGTTCCAGATAAAAATGCGCTATTAAAGGTATCTGTCTTTATCATTTTATTATAACAGATTTTAGTCATTATAAATAAATCTAATAAAAGTTTGAAATTCGAATTCATAGAAATTTGAAATAGAGATCTACAATTCGAAAGCGTAGAGTACTCCATACAGAAGGGACCAAAAAAGGAAAAAAGAATAGTACTCTTTAACTGGTGAAAGGACCATTATAACCCTACCACGCAAGATCGACGTATTACATTCCAATATTCCATCTTTATTAAGATTTCTCAAATAGCATCACAACGGCCCCTCAATTCTCCTTAATAGCACAATAAGGTTAAAACAGTCATTACACGTTGAACCACAACTAGGCGTGAGCCCATCTACCAAAAAACCCCTAAATCACCAGATCTTGACACGTGTCCTCACTCTTCCTCCACTATACAACCCAAAGGCCCCGATCCTACCCCCGAACAAACACATAGAAAGCACAATAAATCTGAACCAATTGATTCAAGTAACACGGATTGATGACGTGGCAAAAATTTGAAATCCCGCCCAAACGGAACCGGACTTGAAAATTTCATTGCTTATATTCAATTTTATGAATAGACAAAATTTCTTTTGAGTCCCTAACCAAAGCCCCTTCTTATCTCTTCCCCTTTCAGCCCACAACACACACACACACACACAACGGGCATATAACTCTTTGTTTGTTTCTCTATCGTTCTCTATTCCATATCGTATTGTTCTCAACCCTAAAGGTAACTCTTTAACTCACCTGCGGCCATGACTCGGCCGAGTCGTACCGATTTTCGCTGATTTTCAACCGATTCTTACCGGTTCTTCTCGTTTTATTGCAGGTTTAATCATGAAAGGAGGTAAATCAAAGGCTAAATCTGATAACAAGTGAGTATTTTTTTTGCTTTTGCTTTCCTTTTGATGTATTGTTTCGTATTTGAGTTTTAGATCTACGATTGAGGTGTGAGTATGTGATATTTATGCATGTTTTGAATCTGTATGATTTTGTAGGTATTTTAATGATTATAATATCCTTTTGGCTAATTATTACAGCCTATTTATTATATCTGCAATATTTTCTGTTTATTTTGGATCTACTTTTTTGTTTTTAATGATTTTAATATGATTTGGAGTATCACGATAGCTTGTCAGATTTAAATCTGTTATATTTTCCGGCGTTGTTAGCCTATGATTTTGTATGATTTTTTTTTTTCGTTTTTAAATGTGATTTTGACGAATTAAACGAATCTATATGGTTATTTCGTAGTATTTCTCATTTATTTTGTTGATTTTTGTTGATTTTGATGTGTTTTTGGTTCCTTGTTGATGGCTATTCGTGTATATTGTTGATATTTGCTAGTATTATCATCCTATAATTGTGTTATTTTTTGGATTTTAATGCGATATTTATGGATTATTACAGGCTCGGCGTTAAGAAGGCAGCTCCCCAGACTAAAAAGGAGAAGCAGGCTGCCAAGGATCCAAACAAGCCTAAGAGGCCAGCAAGTGCTTTCTTTGTGTTCATGTACATATCTGAACGCTTGTCATAGGGTTTTGGGGTGACTTTTTCTGTTTGTAGTTCCCGAATTTAATCGTAATTTTTTTCTGACATGCTGAATAAAGGGAGGACTTCAGGAAGCAGTACAAGGAAAAACATCCAAACAACAAATCTGTAGCTGCTGTGAGTATTTTCCCATTGATAGATCCAAAATGTTTCACCCTTTTGTATTTGACGAAGTTTTGATTGATTAATTTTTTCTATATAATCATTTGTAGGTTGGTAAAGCTGGTGGAGACAAGTGGAAACATTTGTCAGATGCTGTAAGTTTCTACCTTTCAGTATTTAGCTTATAATATTTTTATTTGTCTGCACAATTGACCAACTGGGTTAGTGAAAATTCATGTTTGGCGATTCCAACTTGTTTGAGAATAAGACCCAGTAGTAGTATAAGCTTTCTTAGGTTTTTGGTAAGCCTTGCTTCTTTTTCGACCAAATGCTTATTTTGTTTTGCTTCTCCCGATCGTCTAGCCTAAGTAGCATTCTGCTTTCCTGATCTATATCAATCCCCAATTATGTTTCAATTATTTTGTTGTTTAATATGAATTTAGGAGAAAGCCCCTTACATAGCAAAGGCAGAGAAAAGGAAGGCTGAATATGAAAAGAACATGGATGCTTATAACAGGCGACAGGTAAAAACCTTGTGTATGGTTACTTTATGCCTCTATTTTATGATTGTGCTTTTGGTGCTTAAGGACTTTTTGTTGTTCTGTATAGGCTGGTGAAGCTGAAGAGGAGGAATCTGACAAGTCAAAGTCTGAGGTTGACGAGGAAGAAGGAAGTGACGAGGTTTGTGTTTTGATGAAATGATCATTTGTTTCTTTGCTGTTTTTTTGGTTTTGGTATTGATTTTGAATTTTGTTTCCTCAGGAGGAGGAAGATGATGACTAAAGTGTTAGTGGACGAAGAAATTGGTGGAGGAGCTGTGTAATATCTTAGAGATTTCCATATATGACTTCCTCTTTTTCCTATTAAATACTTGTCTTTTGTTGTTTATCTTTTGGGGTATCTTAGGGTATGGAAAAAGATGAAATTAGAAAAGTGCTGCCTTTTAGCTCAAATGACTATGCACTTTTTAATTTGATGCTGCAGCTTAATGTTAATTCAGATAGGCCTTAGTTCTATTTTGGCCAGTATATGGAAATCATGTGTTTTGCTAATTAATTAAGTAGCTTCTTGGCAAAAAATATCTTTGGTGTTGATTTTTTCTCTGGTGATGTTTTCTTTCTGACCGTCAGAGGTCGTTTTTCTTCTTCTATGGTGGTGGTGGGACCAGATCTCATCCCTATAGATCGTACCAAATGTGCGAAAATATCTTTTATCTGTTCAGTCGGATAAAATAGTTGTGTATTTCAGTTTGTCTTTCCTTTTGGTGTGTGTATCCCATCTGACTTCTTGCTGTCGGACCCACCTTTTCGTTGAAGTGTGAATAATTTGTCTTTTATGTATTTATCTTTTTTTCCCCTTTCTATTTCACTTTCGTAATGTGTCGTTGCCATATGCATTACTTACACTGTTTTTATTTACATATAAGCTATTTTATGTTTCATTTTTTGAGTCGTTGATGTGTTTAATATTAAGTGACTATTGTACAATGTATAAGTGGGTAGCGTTGAAAAGAGACTTCTAGCCTGGAACTAAAGATTTGATTTTCGTCTTTGCAATGATATTGTTGTGATTGTAATTATTGGGAGGAGCAGAGAGTATACGACGCCGATTATATTCTAAAATCAGTTGCTCTTGGAAACGGAAACTGTTGACAAGATAGCGCCTAAAGAAAATGTTCATACACTGCTTTGATTCTATGGCATTTTCAAATGAAGTGATGCTTGACTAACAGGGAACAGAGGGTTAATGATTGTACATGAGTTGAAGTTTTAAAAATTTTGTAGAAAGAAAGTAAGATTCTTTTCCCTTGTGAAGTAGGAAATTCAATAAGTTTAACTGTTTATACCATTACCTAAACGGAAAAGAAAGATATAGCCACCTAGGAAGCTATTTCAAAGCTATACCCTTTTTTTACTAGTATAATCTGTTATCTTATCATACTAAGTGCTAGTTTTTGAAGTATCAAATCCAATTCAGCCTCCTCAAACATCATCTTGGCAGTGCTTCCTATGAATTAAGAAGTGCTTCTAATATTTTGTTGATTTGCAATTTTAGTCATACTAGAATTAAATTAAGTACAAATCGAGCACGAGACTCACAACATGTGGGAACATTTATGAAAATTTTAAGAAAATAAACTTAAATGTCCAGCATCTAAAATTGAAAAGAAGCACTAGAAGCAAAAATTGAAGGGTCTCTGAGAGTTTTCCTTTAATTAGTCGACTGTAGCCTGTTTTCTTTCACGCCATTGGATGTAGTTCTAATTTAGTTTTTGTAAACTAGTTTTTGCTATTTGGGTTAATTCTTCATTCAATAAAGGGAATTGTTAAGCAGATTTTTTTTTTCGTTTTTGGAGAACAGTTAATTGTTTTAAAAAGAATGTCAAACATATTACGTTGTAAATGATTTTTCCAGATAAGTGTACTTACTTTTAATGCAAGGAAAATGGTCAAATTTATCCACTTGTTATTTTATGGATAAACTTTAATCTAATATTACTCGCGCCGTTAGAAAAAAATATTTTTTTTTCTTGACCCCTAACAGAGCTCCAAAGTGAGATACAGTCAGAATTTTCTATAATATCATCCCTATATAAATCATTCATTATAAACTCAAAAATTTTTTGCAACATTTTTATTATATAATATATATTTTTTATAAAAGTACATCACTATAGCTGCCAAAGAATATCAGAACAATAAGACCGTTATAAAGAAATTTGACTGTAATTATAAATAATAAATAAAATTTAAAATGTAAATTTAGACATTTTTCTCAAAAAATTTGGTCACATGAAAATTACCTATTTTATGCTGGAGCTTCGCTAAAGGCAAAGGCAAGGCAAAAGATAAATAACACACAATTTCCTCGTCCCATTAACCAATCGACCCTTTAATATACAAAAATTATGCTACTTTAGAAATCAAAAACTTAAAATAACCAGGTTGCCGGTTCATGCCGGTTCATTTCCGGGCCTGACTCGGCTTGCCGGTTTGGGATGTGTGGAGACTTGAACCGTCTGTAAAATCATTAATTCTTCAGTTTAGAAAACACTAGTGAGACGAAAATGGCAGCTACAGGAAAATGCTTCCTTGTCACTGGTTCTCCTGTATACTCTTTTTGCGCTTCCTATCTTCCATTTTGTTTACTTTGTATCAAAAATATGAAATTGACTGTCATTTTTTTGTTTGCAGGGTGTTGGAAAGACAACGTTGATAGTTAGAGTACTCGAAACCCTCAGAAATTCCAATCCTAACTTGAAAGTCCAAGGTTTCTATACTCGTACGTTCTCAAATTTAAATATCTCTAATTTATACTATTTGGAGTGTCTAATTTACAAATATATACTATGATTGAATAACTCTAAGTTGTTGATTTAAATTTGGTGAAGGGGAGATTAGAGAAGGAACTGAGAGGGTTGGGTTTGAGGTTGTGACGCTCGATGGCCGTAAAGGGCTTCTTGCTTCTAACAAAATCTCCAGGTGCTTCTCATTTCTACTTAATTACTAATTTATTTTTACACGTACGTACCTGGCTTATCTCTTTGTTTTGGTGTTTTATCTTGAGTGCATTGTTAAATAACCATTGTCTTTGAATAAGCTCAGTAGATAATAGATTTTTTCTTGAGTAAACGTTTTTCAAAAAAGAAGAAAAAGGAAAGGATGATACATTCTAGATGTGCTCATAATAGCTATGGCGTGTCGCTTAAAGCGATGAAACGATGTGAAATTAGGGGTTATCACTTCATGGTGAAACCATGCCGTCATGGCGAACGTTTTGTTTTTTCAGTTCAAGCCTCGTGGACCTTGTCACTTTTTTGGGCTCTTCGCTTTTAAAAACATTGCAAAGTAGATATAAAAGTGCTGGTTGTTGAACCAAGTGTGGTAGTTAAGTGAAGAATGATAGAAAGGTTAGGCGCATTATCCTCGAGTTACGAAGTTGAAGCAACAAATTTCTTGGTCAAAAGGAAAAAAGCAAAAGAAAGAGAGAAAGGAAAAATATAGAAGTGCTTGTGGAAAGTATAATAGTAGAAGGTTACCATTGCAGGTCATGACTTGAGATGGACCACTGTAATGACAGGTAGACGATGAAAGATTCGGGTTTATTGGCAAGGTGAAATTGGGGCTTCTGGAAAACGGATTGTTGAACCCTCCTTTCAACTCATGACTCCATTAAGATTCAGGCTAGAGATTGGACATAAAAGTATGTTTAAACCAGTTCGGACATCCCAATACAATATGGTTAAACGGAAAGAGATTTTGTACTGTTTAGAGAGGTCGAAGTACGAACAGCCAAGAAAGATTCGGGTTTATTGGCAAGGTGAAATTGGGGCTTCTGGAAACAAACGGATTGTTGAACCCTCCTTTAAACTCATGACTCCATTAAGATTCAGGCTAGAGATTGGACATAAAAGTATGTTTAAACCAGTTCGGACATCCCAATACAATATGGTTAAACGGAAAGAGATTTTGTACTGTTTAGAGAGGTCGAAGTACGAACAGCCAAGACACCATCACTACAAGTTTGCATTTTCTTGCAAGCCAAACCAATGGCGAAGAAAAGGGATAAGAAGCATTATTGCCAATGATCCCTGCCATTATAGTCCTTGTTATTCTTTCCTTGACCCATCCATCATTTGAACCTTGAATAATGGATTGTTAGAAGTAGTTTTGAGAGGACATAGAAGGTCTGTTTTGTGTCAGAGTATCCTGCTATGGGCATGGAATGGAACCATCCACCAAGAAGATGAGGTATTGACTTTTTACCATAGTGAAAAAGGAAGAAGAGATAATGCCTTTTTAGGATACTGAGAAAACCTTCCCAGTGAGTTAATTTGTGTAGGTAAATTCAATTGGTAAAAATCCTCGGATGTTGAAGTAGTTGTGTAGAAGATCAACGGAAGATTGAGTGGAGTGAACTGAGTAGAGGAAGAATAAAGAAACCTTAGTTTTGAGATCACTTAAGACTATGAATGTGATGTTTGTAATACTTTCTTTTCTTATTATGAGGCAATAATTTAGTGATATTCCTCTCAAAAAAAGTAATAATTTAGTGATATTGTTTACACAATCGTAAAACAAGTATAGCAAGAAGTGGAGAACCTACACAAAAGTATGATCTTTTAAGAACACCCAGTCATCTGTACTAGCATGAATCTCTTGGTTGTCCAAAGTTATTTTATAATTAAAGGCATACTCTAATTTACACATATCTGTATTTCACCCCTTCAAAATTCTCATATTGCTCCAAGGGTGTGGCTAGTGGTCAATGAAGTGAGTGAAACCAGTGACAAAGGGTTTAAATACCAGTAGAGATAAAACACACCAGGTAGTTTTTTCCCATATGCCTAAGTCTTGGTGGTCGAAGTTACTTAATACTTGTGCAAATTGGAGATAACAGGTAGCTGGTGGAATAGTCGAGGCACGCACGAATTAGCCTGGACAACACCTCTATTAAAAAAGAAAGCTCTCACATGCCTTTCTCTTTTGCAGCCACACCCACATAAGTTTTAGGGGGCTACATTCCAAGCTCTACATCTACTTCTTCCCCTTTTAAATGTCCAGAGCTATTTGTCACATTCTTCCCTTCATGTTGTTCTTCTGTACAGCATGTCCATAAGGTCAAGTGTTATTTTCGAATCTCCACTGCGCATCATAATGCCTGGTTCTTGTTCCCAAATTTCCATTTGTCACTTGCCTAGTAATGCTCTTTTGAAGTCCTTAAATCTTTTACTCCGCCCCCTCCGACAACTAACAGCTGGTGGATGTGACCACGTTTGATTTATCATATGAAATTTTGTGTCCCAGCATTTGTGTTCCACGAGAAATTTAGCTAAAGTTTTCCCAACTTTTCAATTATACTTGTCAGTATGAGTATGAGGAACATGTAATATGTTGCGATACTTGCTAGTGTACTCTTGATCAAGACTTAAGCACTTTGGACAAATACCTTTTCTTTACCCCACTCGACTTGTCCTGTTCTTTCAATCACAACAATCTAAACTGTAGGTCCCTGTGTGATGATGATGCTAGCGGTAGCCCTATTATAAGTTGTTGGAAGTGCTTTTATCCTGTGGTTGAACACCTGCACTAATTGCTTAATGTTGTCCACCTCTCTCATTAGTACAATCTCACACATCTTTAGATTGATTTTTCAGCCTTGAAATTACTTGGACCACATTAGGACCCTGTCTCAGGTAAGATAACTAGAGTATCTCAACATCACAAAATTTAGTAATTTACAAATATCAGGGTATCATCTGCGAACAATAGATAGCGTCTAACTTATCATTACTTCTAACTCCTGCCATAAAGCCCTTCAAAGAACCTTTTGCCACCACTTTGTCCGTCATCTTGCTCGCTCCATCATCAGAATGAGCAAAAAGAGAGATAACGAGTCCTGGCCTAAACCTTCTGGAGGTGTCGAGAAAACCACACATCTCCCGTAGACCAGGACTCAGAAACTCACCTTCGATATACAAAACTTATCCATTTTCTCTGTTGTTCTCCAAAACCATCTTCAACATCACAAAATCCTAGAAATTCTAGTTCACATGATAGTTGACCATTTGAAGATCTAATTTGCATAGGAAACCTGGTTCCTCCTCTTTTCTTCTAGTACTTATTCCAGAAAGTTTCTTCCCCATCAAGCTGAAAATGCATTTCACGGACGAAAATGGTAGTGGTATCTAGTTAATTATGTGTTGAAGTATTTCTTGCCCTTTTAACTTTATAGCATTATTCCACGAGAATTTTATGAATTGAGAGTACTAATTGAGATGTTGTGTTCAGCCTATTTCTTTTGTTATTGTATCCATCAGTTTTTAGTTGTGGGTGAAATGACAAGACTGAATAATTAGCTGTTTATCTACCAGTCCTTTTTCTCTGTGATGTATGATGTCAAATTTGACTCAAGTTGCTAGTTTCTGATAACATACTCTTCCTCAAGTTCCTATTTTGGATCATAACATGCAGCATAGTACTTTACCTGATCAAAAAATAAAATAAAATTGCAGCACGAGTAATTGTGGTTGAGTTATTTTCTGTGAAGTGATAACAAAAATGTCAAAAGTTATAGCTTATATATTAAGGTTGTTTTCTAGTTCAGGCCAGCAATTTGTTAAAAATTATCTGACTATGTTCCCATAAATAATGGCATGGGTTCTGTATAGTTGTATCATATTTGCTGAAGCATTTTTGGCCATGCAGCCCAGAGTCTCTCAGATGGCCCACTGTTGGAAGATACAGGGTAGATGTTGCGTCATTTGAGTCGCTGGCATTGCCAGAGTTGCAGGTTGGTTGAGTTTCTCTTTGGGATTTTAGTGCCTCATTAGAGGGTCTCTGACATTGATGTTCCTTTGCTTTCAGCGATAACCTTGTTTGTGTCCCTTCTTTAATAGCTTATTTTATTTTAAATTATAAAACATTTAGTTTGTCTCACCTTTAATGTATCAAATAAATAAAAGACTTGTCTGATCTGTAGTACGTTATATTTTGCCATTCTGATGGTTCATAATTTTGTTAGGTAAGGGAAGATACTGATCTCTTCATCATCGATGAAGTTGGGAAGATGGAGCTCTACAGTTCCTCATTCTTTCCAGCTGTACTAAAAGTCCTGCAATCCAATATCCCACTCTTGGCTTCTATCCCCATTCCAAAAGCAGGCCGAGATATACCTGGAGGTATTTCCCTCTATCTGTATGTTATGCTCTTGTGTAAGTCTAGAACTAATTTTTATCGCGATCACACTGGTAATTCTCTATGCCAAATACAAATCAATCACATTGGTTGCCCATGTGATTGCTTTTATGCAAGGGTTTAGAGTAACTAAAGGGGCAGCTTGCCGATAGTCCAAAAATATGAGGTTTTGCAAAAGATGCTAATCGAACTTCTTTTACTGTTCACCTTTGTTAAAGTCAGAAGCTAAGGATAAAAACTCCAAAACTATGCTTGCAATAATTCTGCCGTACATGGATTACCGACATAAGCTATCTACGATTCATGCCTCTTTCCTTGGTCAATTTGTCACAAATCTTATAAATTGTTAATATTTTCCTGGAAAATAAGTGGTTTTCTTACTTATTTTCTTATGTTGGGTTAGTAAGCTGAAAATATTGTTTTCAGAGCAGTTATATATGGGAAGCGGGTGGGTTGGGGTTAATTGGAGAGTTTCGGAAATGTTTTCCCTCCTCTTAGTAGGTAAGTCATTTATTTGAAATTGGAGGAAAATGAGTTCACGAGGAAAATATTCTCTCAAATAGTTAAGCCAACCAACATGGGAGATCTCCTCCATACCAAACACACCCGTTTGTCTTTTATTCTCTGCTTTGACCTCCTTCTATGTTTTCCCTGAATGTTGGACTTACAAACCGACATTCTTTTATCTTACCAAAGAAAAAAATAAATCAACAAGCTTTTGGATTTTTGCAGTTGCGAGGATGAGAAATCATCCAGGAGCTAGAGTTTTCACACTCAATGCAAATAACAGGGATGCTATGAGAGAACAAATATGTTCCATCTTGGCAGATATGCTGCAAAAGCCTTAGATGATGCAGGGCATATTGTTCCAGCTAATGTTACAAATGCTCTAGCTGTTTAGACATTCTCAAATAGTTATTACTTCCAGAAACTTACCTTCCCTATAGGTTGCTTAATCACTATTTTGTCCTTTGGAGATGCACTATTCAAGAAGACAAGAATGGGAGAAGTGGAATGTTTCCCCTTTTCCCTCGGAAGGTTCAACACTTTGAAGGCCACTTTGAACACCATAAATTAGAATGCTCAGAACTACTGCTGCGAGATAAGAGAGGAATTGTGAAGACGAGAAAAAAACTGGAGCGATGTTTTATAACTCTAACTACAGCCATCTGCCTCTTCCCCAAATTTCACCAATATAACATTCACAAACTTTTCCCTGGACCCTCCTTCAATTTCTTTTCTGTATAGCAAACTTAATGAGTATTCTTGTTTGTGGATTGTAATAGTGTGCCTGCAGCTCTTCGATGAACTTTGGAGTTGGGAAATCATTTGTAGATTATGATTGAGTTTTTAGTTCACTTTATATTTACATTCAATTTTTTGGGACACCAAAAAACAAGAAGCCAATATTTGTAGGTGAAAGTGTGACGCCTCTTGTTGAATTTTCTTTATTAGGATCACAGTGGAAGGGAACTAAAAGTTTTTACATGCCATATTCAGGAGGATGTGATATTGATTTCCTTTTCACATTAGCGCGAGACATCATAAGCAAATAGAGAGCAAATAGATAAATTTACTTTACACTATGTCACAATGTGCTTTACATTAAAGCAATTAACATAACCTTCAATTAGAAAAAGAAAGCTTCAAACAAGCGCCCCGAGCAGTAGGTTACACAAGATTTTACATAAACAATGTTGTTACTGTGCGTCTTGTAGGCGGGTTTAGATTTAGGACTGCATTGGTTTTGAAGTTTTATTTTATGTCTCGTATTGATGTTTACGTTGTATTTTACCTATGATTTTTCTTTGGCGAAATGGTGTTGGATGACACTTCTTACTATTGGTTGTATCTGCTACAAGTCAGGACCATTACGTTCACTGCCCTCAGTTGAGTTGGTTAGGGTTTTTTCAAGTGGGTGGTGGATAGGAATGACCCCATAAGGGCTAGTCTTAAGCCGATGTCTTCAAAATTAGCGATATTGAAAAATGGCCCCCCAACCACACGCAGTTATTGTTTTTCAGCGTTTTTCTGTCATAGCGGTAGAATTTATGCTATATTCACTTTATCTATCTGTTAAGTTTGTTCGTCGAAATCTACTCGATTGACATAATTTTTGTGTTATTTTAACAAAGTGTTTTTCGAATTTGCAACTTTAATTTCGACAAAATCACCCCAAATCTATTCCAGATGATCTCAAATTTAAAATAAATCTTTCAAATACCAACACAAACAATCTCCAATTACCATTTAGACAAATAACACCAAATAAAAAAGCCTCAGATTGTCTTCTTTAATATTTTCTAAGGTCCAACAGAATTTTGAGCTTTTTACAGTAAATCAAAGAATCGGTCTGAAAACAAAAAAAAAGGCAGCCAAGTATACAAAGCATCATGCATTCACGCAAGATCCGGAAAAGGGCTGCAACCTAAGGGGCGTAAATTATCAATATTCAAATGATTTTGGCAATAATAAATCATTAAACCTTTTATTTTCGCCATCAAATAAGAATTTCAAGTTTTAAATTAAGAGCGTAATAAATGAGAACAGTCCGCCAAAACCAGCCCTGTTTGGGGGACATACCATGCAACTTTTTGAAGTTTACTGGCTCAAGATATGGGCTTTCATTGTAAATACTGTTGCTTTCCCTAACGTTTGGTTAAAGGTAAATGGGCCAATTTGGATAACAAGTAATACATGCTCATTGTAGATTGTAGTGACAAATCTAATTTTGCATACCACTTTAGATTGAAAAGAGAACCAATTAGAGGAGTACAAATAAGCATGGGAGCAGAGTAAATAGGAATATAAGTTGCATGGTCAGTTGATAGAAGTAGAAACGTAGGTTGGGGAAGGGGTGAGGGGACCAATAATTTTTAAATAAAATTGTATAGCTTCATTATTATGCTCACTAAAATCTCATGCCTCTAGACTTTGTATGAACATGGCACAAGTCTTCAACATCATTTCGATAATGTTCCTTTTCTGCTTTTCTAGAAGACTTTAGTGCAATAAGCCCCACAAAAATCTTTTTGATCAGCATCCTCATGAGTTGTAAGTGATAGGATTCTTATCTTCTCTACTACTCCCATTTCACAATTGTGGTGTCTGAGTTAGTTTTTACGTATCGTGGTTAATTCAAAATGAGGTACTTGTTATTTTGTACCTGCACATATACTAAATGATTTTATAATCAAGGCTTGGACAACACATAATATTCTTGTGTATATTGGGATTTGAACCTGAGACATCTTGGGAGCATCTTGATTTTATAGTTTATACCTTCCCACCAATAATGCTATCTTGAATTCATTTGGACATTATTTCGACCCTATTATGTACTCTATTTTGGACCTGTTTGGACATAGATTCTCAAATATATTTTGAAGCTCATTTCGGTGAAGTTTGATTTGAAATTGAAAATATGTTTGGATGTAAATTTTGGGGTAAGTTTTGACATGTTAAAAGTCCCTTTTTTCAGCTAAAAAATCTCAATTGATCATGATTTGGCCCAAAAGGAGGTCTTGCTATGTAGGCATTTGGACATAAATTCCAAGATTTTTTTTTCACATTTGGAATTTCACAAAAATTTGATTTGAAGATAAAGTTGTGTTTAGTTATAGTTTTTGCAACATAATTGGATGTATTTTTTCAAAACCATGAAACATGATTTATATCCCACAATTTATAAAAAATATCAAAACTACCCAAACTTGATTATCCTACTTGAAACAAACAATCAAACATGCTGATTGTTTAGCTGTATGAACAATCTCTAATAGAAGTGGTAGTGGCCCCTTCAGGTAAAAGTATAAATTGTAGATTTAACAGTAGATGTCAAATATAGTCCAAGGCCACTCAATCAGATGGGTGGTAGTTGTAGGTGTTACCAAGGTTTAATAATTAATTTGGGTCCTTTTATAAATTTTAAAAATATAGGGCATATTTTTAAAACTTAAAAAATATCAAATCCTAATTTTTCATTGAAAAACTGGTGATTCGGAAATGCTTTTTCAAGTTGAATTTGAAAAATTGTAAAATCTTTCATAACCAAATATTGTTTTGAATTTTTTTTTGAAAAAAGAAAAAAATTTCTTATGTCCGAAAGGACTCTATATTTAAAATTTGAAGTTTTGATTTTTAAAATCTCTCAAAAATTAGATTAATTTTACAACCAAACATATATTTGAATTGTTTTTCTTGAAAAAAGAATTCCAAAACTTATGGCCAAACACTTACCTAGTATATTAACTTTTTCACCTAGCTTTTTGTTCAGCATGTAGGTCCTATTTCGTAATGATTAAACGACTCCGTTGGGAAAAGATATTTTATTATTTAATTTTATTTATTTTCGTGTTACAAAGATGAGAGCTACAAACAAAAGGATTTGTCCAAAGTTTTGAGTCACAGCCCAACTGCTAAAAGATCACAAAGTACTACATTTTTGAATATTATGTTTGAGCATTGGAGTGTTCCATATCTTGTTTTTAAGATAGTAAAGTAGTCCCATACAAAGTTGGAGTCGGTAATATAAGTTTCTTTTAAGCTCAACTCATATTATTATTATTATCGTGATGATGAATTAGTTAGACAGTTAAGTTTAGGTTTAATCTTTGCCTTATAAGTTCTTAATAGGTTATATTTAGGTTTAATCTTGCCTATAAGTTCTTAATCAAATGGAAGATTAAATAGAATAACATATTGATAGAGATGGTTTCTTTTGTTTTCCTTAACGCCGATGATAACACTAACATTGAGTTATATATGTTGACAATATAAAATTCTTTTATGTGCAATTTAATTGGCTATGTCGACACATATCACTGTATTTTTAAGTTATTGTATTAAGCTTGCTATGAACAACTACTTCTTGTTATATGTCAAAATTCGATAGTGTAAAATTTTTATATGTTAGTACAAAAAACTTAAATTCCGACGGAAAAAGAAAAAGAAAAGTTGTTATTCTTATTGTACCACTCACCCTTGTCCTAAAGTAGGGTATTGATTTGTGTTTTCTATATTAGTATGTTTACCTAATATAAAATAAATATAATTATTATCCACGAAAGGCGACCCTAACTCAACTTTAAAATGAAATGGGAAATTTTATTGTTTTCCTTTCAAAAGGTACTTAATAATTTATGGAAATTGCTTGCCGTCTTGAACATGATTAATATTTTTATATAGTTTAAATGCAGCTATCAGAAATTCAGGATCATTTTGCCAGGCATATTTATAAGGCAATGGGATACATCGAGTACACCTAATCCCATTATTAAAAGGGATTTTAACATATTTTGCCGATCGTTGTCCAAAAATAACTAATTAAATATATAAAATTATATATTGAATATGTATATAATATGTTAATATACAAAAATATATAGTTTTCGATTATTATTTTGAAGTGCGGCTATACAATATAGATTTTCTTTATTAAAATATTGGTCAAATTCTATACGCAAGATATTAGTTAAAATAAATACTCTTTATGGATATAGTTGTTTCGAACTAAAGTAGAAACTTTTCCAAACCTAAATATATAAATAAACGATTCACAATTTCCCAATTTTTAAATATCAAGATCACTTAGGAATCATTTAGTTTTTCTTTCAAATTTTTGCATTAGAAAGAAAATTTGATTTCTCCGATTTAGGTAGTAGGAATAGATCGTGTACTTTTTTGTTTCACACTTATATATGCCTTTTTAAGGCCTCGACTGATATGAATTTGCTCGGCCAATTAAAAGGAAAAATGCTTTTTAGGATTTTTTTTCTTTTTCAGGTTCAAATCACCTCTAATTAAGGGCAGAGCGATCTTATCTATAATCTATTCCACCGCAATTCTTAGGTGGTAAAGATTGTAAAGAAAATTACACTGTACAGTCATTTCAGAAAATAATAGTCGCGAAATGTATATATATCTTTTTAGCCGTAAAAATATATTTTTACATATTAATACATAATAAGTAAATTTTGTACATATTCAGTGTATATTTTTTTGTATTTTTGACCGACCGATTAAATGTGTAACTTGCCCAAGATTGGATACCTTACTCCTTGTGGTCCAAGTGAAAGTAAGAACACGATAATAAAGAAAAGGACATAGGAAGAAAAATTGTACTTTTATTTTGGGGTAGAACAACAACATTATTTTTCTGGAGGGTATGGTTGCATCAATGAATTCTCATGCTAAAAAAGCAATCGTTTTTTATTTTTTATTATTTTATATTTTATTATATTTCTTTTAATTCTCAAAGTCTTTACAACAGTCTTGATTTTAAGCTAAAATTATTGGACACCATTTTATTTCTAACATTATTTCACAGATTTTAATCACATTTATCTATTTAAAACTCAAAATAATAATTTGATGTTCTTTTTATCAAATTAACTTCTTGAGATGTTCTTTCTCTTTTAAAAACCTATGTAAAATCAAATAATTATTTTTTCCTTTTTTGACGGAATGATGCCGAGACCAGTAGGCGCATTTTAACTAATTCATCGAGTATATGCTACTACGACTCTCTTCATTTAAAAACTCATAATATTTGAACATTTGATACTATTTCGTCACTAGTAATATTTCATATTATGAATTTTGCAGTCAAATTTATGACTATCTTTTTTATAGGGATACTCTTTCATCTGTTTGTGTGTAGTCTGTTATATTCTACCAAAATTTTAGACAGATAAAAAGAAATCACAAATGATTGATTTGACTCTACCAAAATTTGAACCTTTCATCTACCCTATCTATTCCAACTTAATTGACCGTTAAGCGAAACTGTTATCTTAAATTCTTTTTTAAATAATATTATTAAGATTTGAATGGAGTTGTGTTAAATTTTTCACAATTCTCCTTTCTGTCAGTACATATTCTTATACTTTCTGTCTCCAACTAACTCCTTAACCTTGTTTCCCTGGTTTCACTTTTACTTCTTCACATTTCTGCAATTTAGCATTAGAATCTTTTTTTGTTTCAGAAATGTGAAGGGAACTCTCAAGTCTCAAGATATAAGAATCTTTTTTTCAGTTTAACCATTCGGAACTCAATAGCCTGACTAATATGAATTCGTGCAACGTAGATCCCATTAAAAAGGGTGAAGCGTTCCCTATTAAAAGTTTCTGCATTAGGAGAAGGAGAAACAACAAAGTTATTCAACGGCATATAAGCATCTTTTTAGTAAATTTATTTGTTGCCTTAGATATATGAGACTATTAGTTGCATTATAGACCACAATAGTTTCTTCATTTTATGAAAATAATTGCAGTTAGTTATCCCTCATTCAGCATGCTAAGTGAAGAACTATAGACAACACTTTGTCAACCTGATAAATCTCTTCATTTCTTCTTATTGCATCTGCAACGAGCATTTCGGTTTGAGTTACTTTTGCCTTTGGCAGTATGTGTGGCTTGGTTGATTTAGATAGATCCAGTTCTGACTTCTTGGCAAAGCTGCGTCTCTTTTAAGGTTATTGCACATCTTTTTTGGGTTGGAGGGGGTGGGGGTGGGGGTGGTCCTGCTTGGATTACTGCATACATGGTAAGATTGTCGGATCTCATTGATCTTGATGAAGGAGGGACGGCGAGGAAGTTTCTTTCACATAAGAGAAATGAGGGTAAGTGTTTTCGTTTCTCTAGTTGCATTACTGTAGGCTAATGTTGTAGTAGTAAAAATTTTCAAAGATGTCATCTTTCTACTAGGCTATATTGTTAAATGCATTGTCTATATATTCAAAGTTCCAAATTGAAGTGGCCATACATTCATGTTGAATTGATAGCAGCAGTTAACTAATTAACCTGAATGTATTGGATATCAAACTTGTCACCTGAGTGTTTTTTTGTGGAAAATTCCCATGAAAACCTGCAGCTTCTACCCTTGGGGTGTGCACTGGAAAACTGCACTAGGCAAGCTCAGGGCGACGAGCTCTGACTGAGGAGGCTGCTGGCGAGGGGAATCGATCCCAAGTCTCCCATGTGGGAAACCACTCAGCCAATCAATTCAACCAACCCTTGCGGGCAATTTACCTGAGTGTTATCACTCATCAATATCACCTTTGTTCTTCCTTTTTTCTCCTTGATGATTTTTGACCAATAATATTGAAGATTGATTGCATTATTAAAGGATCAGAGAGATTTCTGAACTACTTAATTTAGTTGAGTTCATAGTCTTTTCTTGGCTTAGTCAATAGAATGATCATTTAAATCCTGAAGTAGGGTGCTTTCTGCTTCTCCTCTAGCAAGTATAGCTGCAGATTGGCCGTCGTTTTTGCATTTTTTAGGTAACATACATAAGATCCTGGCATCTCTTTGGATTGATTTAATACAAGCTAGGTCGTTGAGATAGAGGGGCTAAATAGTACTATGTTTCCTTCATTTCATTTTTCTTCTCTATTTACTGGCTAGAAATATTATGATACATTCATCAATTCTGCAGGCGAGGGGGCTCCTCGATATAGATTGGAGCAGCCAGTAGAGGCTTCCCCTAGCTTCTGCAGTGGAGGGAATGATTCCCTGGTAATATATTTTGTTATACCATTCTGAATTTATCAAAATTCCAGTTGCTTTATCTTCTATTAGTTGATAAGGAGCTACATCTTAGCCCTTGGAGCCCTGAAAGAAAAATGAGAATAAAATATCATAGCGATCATATGATAAAACAATGATAGGCCTTTGACTTACCCGAATTGAAGCTAATATTTCTCCGCTCTCATGTAATCCTCGTAACTATCATCTTCTACTATATGTATATATATGCTTCTTACGAGTTCAGGATCACAATGTACTCAGATGTTTGCTTTTGGTTCTTCTCTTTCGATCATCATTTTATCAACTTTGTAAAAAGGTTCTCTTCAGCTGCATTGGTTTTGTAGACCCGCAATTTTCCAGAAATGAAGAAGTCATGCAGTATAACATTGTCATTTTGAGCTAAAACTGAAAAATATCTACATGTCTGTCAACTTTTACATAAGATTTTGTTTCCTTCCTTCTGGTGTGGCAAAACATTAATATTTAGTTTTTGTTTCCGGCTACACTATGTTATTTCTTTGATATGTCACAAGAGTAAAATTGCTCTGAATGAAAGTTTTGAGATATTTGATTCTCATTGCAATTTAACTCACTACTTGCTCAAATACAGTGCACTTATCACATGACAAATGAGTGGTCAGAGAACAACTGTTGTGTCAATGAGACTCCAATGAAGAAACTGATCAGTGAAGAATTAGTAAGAAGACCAAACTCAGGACAGAATGCATCTAGTGTTGTCACCCGTCTGATGGGCTTGGATACGCTACCCTTGGATACAAAACCATCGGCAAAGCAGGTTGAAAAGAAGAATGAAATGAAAGATAGAAATCCTCCCAAAGAGGAATGGTTGAGAAAGGTTTCCTTTGATCATGTAACACATTCCTCGAAGCAAAAAAATTTCGATTCCTTTGATCACAATGAAGCATGTAATATTGACAGACGGAATAGTAGACTGAAGCTTAACAAACCTAAACCCCGACAACATCCACAGGAAGAGGAACTACAACAATTCAAGAAGGAGTTTGAAGCATGGCAAGCAACAAGGTTTAAGGAATGCTCAAAAGTTGTTGAATTTGGCACCAATACCGATCAATGGTTGGCACAACGACGCCTGAACAAGGAAAAGTTGGTTCCTTATGCGAACTCAAAGAGACTTGATGTTTCTTCAACTCCTACAAAGATCGTAATTTTGAGGCCTGTTCTTGATAGGATGAGGGATAATGAAGAGTCATGGGCTAGTTCTCCTGGCATATCAGAAGATGGAAGTAGCATAGAAGAATTTCTTCAGGAGGTTAAGGAAAGACTAAAATGTGAATTGCAAGAAAAGAGTTTCAGAAGGAGTACTACTGTCACCGAGATCTCTTATACCGAAAAACCATCAGAAGCAAAGAAGATAGCTCAATCTATTGCAAAACAGGTGAGAGAGAGTGTTACAAGGGACGTTGGAATGACTCTACCTCGATCAAAATCAGTGAGGTCTTATAGAAGCGAAATTCAATGTGACGCGACTAGTTCTCCTGATTTCACCAATAGAGATACAAGGAGATTTTTGGAAATGAGCAGAGCTGAAGAAAGCAGATATATTGCTAATAAAGCGAGACACAGGGACGATATGAAAGATCACAAATCAGACATCAGGAGCAACTATTCCAGACAGGAGTTCAGTGATAATTTAATGCTTGACCAGGAACTATTTCATAGGAACCTAGTTAGATCTTTGTCTGCTCCTGTGTCGCGCTCATCATTCGGAAAGCTTCTCCTAGAGGATCAACATATGTTAACGGGGGCGCATATTAGGCGAAAACATGAAGCTTCTGAAAAGGTCACAGTCAATACCAAAAAATGGAGAAAAGAGAAATTCAACCTTAGAGAAAAGGTTTCCAGCTTTAAATATAGTTTTGTACTTAAAGGAAGGCTCTTTGGTAGAAAGATTCAATCTTTGGAGGAATCAAATGGAAACAAACAGATTCACATGAAAGATCTTCTAAACACACACACTGTTGCATCCAATTTGAATGTAAGAAGCCTCAAGTGTACTTTCCTTTTCTACTAACTCCCTAAGGAAAAGAGCAAAAAAGATGTTGAAATTTTAGATCATAAATATGCTGATATGTTATATATATCTAACTTTAAGTATCTTATTTGTTCCAAGGAGAATTCTACTGAGGTGCCACCAAGTCCTGCATCTGTATGCAGCAGTACCAATGAAGAATTTTGGAGGCAAACAGATTGTTGCAGCTTATCATCAACCTCAGATATACATCCGCAGGATGATAGTGAAATGCCTCATGTTTTCAAAGAGATCAACTCTAATCTGAATGGTATAAGTAAAAACTTGCTAAATTTGTACATATGCTAGCTGCATTAATAGTCTATGATACATTTCAGGCATGATTACCATTTGACATGAGATAGATTTTACAGTTACTGTTCTAACCTTGTTAGAATGAGAAACTTCAGCCTTGTTTTTTCTTCTTCTTATGTTCATTTGCAAAGGCGGATGTAGTGTATTGACACCGGGTTCATCTAAATCCAGTATTTTCGACACAACATAAATTTATGTGTAAAAATTGCAATAAATAGTAGATATGAATCCATAACTGTAAAAATACAATAGATTCAATGCTAAGAACCTTAAAGGTTGAGCCCATAGAGCTTAAAGTCTGGATCCGTCTCTCTTCATTTACCTTGAATAATTAAACTTCACTTGATGATCTTCCAAGAATTGCATGCCTTTGTTGCCTTTTTAACTTGGTGCCTTTCTTGATTGCACAAGAATGGGCTACTAATGCAAATACTATATCGTAAATGTAGAACTGCATTCAAGTTTAAATGAAGTTAATGATATTTTGTAACTTTTCATAACACAGAGCTAAGGAGGCAATTGAATCAGCTAGAAACTTATGATTCTGAAGAGACAATGATTGATGAGGAGTCTGTTGAAGAGGAGAAAATGGAGATTGACGATCCAGCTGAATCGTTCGTTAGAGATCTTCTTGTTGCTTCTGGTTTATACGATGGTTCATGCGATAAATATCTATCAAAATGGGATCCACTCGGAAAGCCTGTTAGCAACCAAGTTTTTGAAGAAGTCGAAAAGTCTTACAAGAAAAAGATAAATGATAATGAAGAAGCATCTACTAGTGATGAATTCCAGAAGTTCAATCACAAGTTGTTGTATGATTTCTTGAACGAAGTGCTTCCGAATGTACTTGGAGTACCTTCCACAGTTTTGAGTTTTCTGAAAAGTACTATTGGTCCTACTGCACTACCTCCACGGGGAAAGAAGTTATTAGAATGTGTATGGGAAATTGCTCGAGTTTATGTTTACCCTCCTTCAGATATGTCATCTCAATCCCTCGAAACTAAACTAGCCCGAGACTCGCAATCTATGCCTTGGACTGGATTAGTTGATGAAGATGTTAATGCTGTCGGAAAAGATATTGAACACCAGATTATTGGTGATCTTATTCATGAAATGGTCAGTGATTTGCAGTCATAATTATTGTTTTTCCTTGCTCTACTATATTTCTATTATTTGTAAGTTCGTAAGGTGAGGGGGAAAAGGGTGCTTCTGATGATTCTCATGAAAAAGTTTTGGAACTTCTGAGGGGCAGAGGAACTAGACATTCCATGCATGTAAATCGGATTTGTTTAGCAACAGCCAGCATTCGTACGATGTTTGTTGCAAGCACAAATGAATAAGCAGAAAGTGTCAACTCGCTAACATCTTAACCTTTTAGATGTGACAGTTCAGACTATTGAAAAGTGAGTCTCATCGCCACCTATCCATAAAATGTTTTCACGGTTTGGCCTAAGAAAGAAATGAGTCCCAACTCCCACCTTGTTGATCCCAACATGGAGTCATGGACTATGGGAATAATGGTAACTGGTCGAATTGCAGTCATGGAGCCATGATGCTGCATGCTACCTCTTCTGTCTTTTCATTTAAGTGTGTGAACAAAGTCCGATAGTAGAAGTTGATAAGAAAAGAAAATTGCATATAAGGTAAGGATAATCTTAATTGAGTCAAATCTTTAGGAAACCGCGTCAGGTTTAGCTCAAAGCAGACAATATCACACCATATTAAGAGTGTATTCAGTTTAGTTCAAAGCAGCCAATATCACACCATATTAAGAGTCTATTCGGATAGACTAACTTGCCCAACATCTCCTCCAAAGAAAGTATGAGATTGGATCCTATAAAAGCAAAGTATTGGAACGAAAAGCATGTGTATTTGATGAGAGCCTCCAACGGGTTGAATTGGATTAAGTATCCTTAACGAGTAGTGCAGAGGAACCCATTTGTGCAAAGGATAGTTTACTTTTGACTCTGACACCATAGGAACCAATTGTGCTAAGCTAACTCCTTGAAAGTAGAAAACAATAATCAGTATAAAATAACTCCTAAAAAGTAGCAAAAGATAGACAGTATAAAAACAAACTAATAGAAGAAGATAAAAAATAACTAATACAAAAATACAACCTAAAATAACTTAGCAAAGACTCATCCAAATCTAACAGCTAGTGCTGAGATGTAACAGTAGTAGTACATGTGCTAATACATCTTCTGTGAGCATAGCCTCAAAATCTCAATGTCACATTTTATTTAACCTTTTTTTCGAATTCCCTTGATTTCTTTTCCTGACCCCTTATTCACTTTCTCGAGCCTTACTCTTTTTCCATATAGCTAACTGTTCACTAAATTCAAAATTATAATATGACGATTTGAATAATGCATAGACCCGATGAGGCAATGCGAATTATTTTTCCCGTTGCAATTTATGTAACAAATTTTTCTTTTTTATTTATCCCAAAAAAGCCATCACTTTTCTATAATTAAAAAAGTTTAGCTTTAAAATTCTTATTTTATTCTCAATGAGATAGTTTTTAGCAACACAAATATGTAAAGTTTATTTTAGATCACAAATTTTAAAAAAAATTTCCCTAAGTTTCCTATCTAATCAAACGATGTCACATAAATTGAGAGGAAACAGTAATTCTTCTTTCTTGCATGAAAAAGTAATTATATGGCAGGGAATGGCAGTGGACTCAGTGGCCCAACGAGATAGAGTCAGAACTTAAAGTTTGCGAGTTCAGAATCCTAATCATTTTGTGTTATTAGGTTCTTAATTAATGATTTATATATATTCAACAAATTTTTAAGACAAATACATCGTACAGAACTTGTTCATTGGCCCCACCGGACCTGCCTCAAGAAAATTTAGTTGAGGCTATATACGGGGGCCCCACAGGCTCACAACATAAAAACAGAAACTAGTTCTACTAGTTTATTCAAATAAGGTCAGTAATCATGTTACTCTTATTCTGTTAAGTCTAAAAAATAGGTAAATTTCAGCCCAGTGTAAGTTAAGTCGTGGTATACCAATAGCACCAAAATCCCTACTTCACTATTTTGCATTTGGTAAGAAGCATTTGTTAATATCAAGAATGTGGTGGGATGGTTCAAAGTAATTCATTCACCATTATAGAGTTTTTAAATTGATAACTAAAGAGTGTTTTATTCCCTCATTAATCTACCTAGCGTGAATCAAATAAATATATTGAGTGATTCTCCTCCCCCCCCCCCCCCCCC
>MCJB01013670.1:98283-125592 GCA_002018475.1 Nicotiana obtusifolia | reverse complement strand
CCCCCCCCCTAAAAAGAGGAAAAAAGAAACCAAGCAACATTCATCCATTGATTAGCTAATTATCGAATACGCTGAAACATGCGTATTTAAGATTTTAATTTTGTGGCTTCAAGTTTTAAAGTTTTTCACACGAAATATATTGTGTTTTTAAATTTATAAATTCAAACCTATTATTTATTACATATTAGTAAATTTTTATATATAAATTTATATTTCGTGTCGAAAATATTGAGTTCAGATGAATCTGACATCACTACTGAATATCCTCCCCATTAAAAGGGAAAGTGTATCCTATTAAAATTTTTTTGTTCCCAAAACTTGAGCTCGAAACCTCCAATTAGGGATGGAGAGATTCTATCCGTTCCACCAAAATTCGTGATGGTTACTTTCTCTGTTACAAAAATAAACGAAACTATAATAAACGTGCACGTTTAAGATTTTAGCGTGTAATTATCAACTTAATTTTAAGAAGTTTAGAGTAAAACAATTATATATGAAGAAATTACATAGAAATAATGCATTTCGCGATTTTTTATAATAAAAGTATTTGCAGCAATTTAAAATATTATTACCTCGGTACTATTTTATGGGATAGACTTTCTTTTGGATACTATACATATATTTAACTTGTGTGTTAGTCAAATATCTTTACATAAAATAAGATAGAAGGAGTATAATTTTTTGACTTTTTGAAATTATTACCACCCTTATTAAATTATATGTAACATTATTACTATTTAAAAAATTAAATAGGGTTTTTAATCATATTTTTAAAAAGTTTTAAATATTAAAATTAATATTTTTTTATGCAACTTCAAAATATAAACTCTATTTTTCAAAAACATAAAAGACACGTAAAAATTTACATGGTATGGGCAGCAAATATACGGGTCAATTCATTATTTGGTCCTTTACAAAATGGCATTTTGCTTTGAAGATATTTCAAAATGTCATTTCGGTTTATGTCTCTTGTGAGACCTAAAGGCCATACAAGTCAGCATTTGTGATTGTATTGGAAAATTGGTGTAAATTAAAGGGCCTCATTGCAATTAAAATATTATTAAACCATATACCTAAGAAATAAAAGCCAACGATGAAAAAGAAGCCAGCGAATTTCCTCCATCATTGATCGGTCCAAGCTTCCCAAAACTTCTATTGCGTGAAAAAATAGCTGCATTGAGTTCATAGATGTTTGGGCAAGTAATACATAACTTCAACTTTTGTTTTTGTCACGATCCCAAAATTCACTATATGTCGTGATGGCGCCTAACGCCGCCGTCAGGCAAGCCAACGTTGATTTATCAATTTATTTACTCATTTTATTACTTTCAAAATTCATAATCTCCATTACTTAAATAGTATAAAATGATAATAACTACGTGAACTACAATAACGAATAACCAGTAAGAACCCCCAAAACCTGGTGTTACAAGTGCATGAGCATTTTCGAAGGAGTACAATAATAATACAATATCTGTCCCGAATGTAATAAGACAGAATAAAATAAATAGTACAATGGAGACTCCGTGGACTGCGATGCATAGCCTGGAATGCAGCTCACATAAAGTCTCCTTAATAGGTGCGCCTGCGCGCCAAGGTGATCATCAAATGAACCTGTCACATCCTGCACATTAGTGCAGAAGTGCAGCATGAGTACAACTTTTATTTTTGGATCATCTCTACATTCCTTATAGATTAAAAAATATAAGCTTCCGAAGTCATACCATCAAACCTGCAGATTCCCCTTTCTGCGGCTGCAAGAGGATTTCTGCGATCCGCTCATTTCCTCTGTTGTCCGCATATTTTCTCTGCGGTCCGCACATTTTCTCTGTGTTTCGCACATTAGGCTTTGCCTCAGCACTCCAAAATATGCCCTTCACACTTCAACTGTTCCAGAACATCAACAGAGTGCCGAAATGCCCAAACTCGTTCAAAACTCACCCCGAAAAATACTCGAGCCACTCTGGATCCCGTCCGAGTATACCAACAAGTCCTGTAACATAATACAGACCTACTCGAGTCCTCAAATCACACCTAACAACATCAAAATCAAGAATCGCACCTCAAATCGAACTTAATGAACTTTGAATCTTCCAACTTCCAAATCTCGTGCCGAAACGTATCAAATCAATCCGGAATGACTTCAAATTTTGCACACAAGTCATAAATGACATAACGAAGCTACTAAATTTCCAGAACCGAATCCGAACTCGATATCATTAAAGACAACTTCCGGTCAAACTTA
Source organism: Nicotiana obtusifolia (assembly GCA_002018475.1). NCBI lineage: Eukaryota > Viridiplantae > Streptophyta > Magnoliopsida > Solanales > Solanaceae > Nicotiana > Nicotiana obtusifolia. The sequence continues at coordinate 123,347 of MCJB01013670.1, read as the reverse complement.
TAAATTTTCAATTTTCGTGGATTAGTGCCGAGACCTTCTAGAAATATCCAAATGAAATTTCGGGCATACGCCCTAGTCCGTGATCATCATACGAACCTATTGGAAACTTCAAATCCTGATTCCGAAGTCGTTTATTCCAAAGTTAAACCTTAGTCAATTTTTCCAACTTACAGCTTCCGAAATTAGAATTTTCTTTCCAAATCAACTTCAAACTTCCTGAATTCAATTCCGACCACACGTACAAGTCATAATACCTGAAGTGAAGCTACTCAAGGCCTCAAACTAGCTCTAGAGCTCAAAACGACCGGTCGGGTCGTTACATTCTCCCTCACGTAAACATATGTTCATCCTCAGGTACTTGCCCGTGCCACCACAACCCAGTAGAGCATATTAGCTCTAGCCAGACCAAAGATCCTCCCTATAACCTTAGCTAACAAGCCTTTGAACTAAATTCCAACATCCGAAATTCTCCACGAGATTCGATTCTAACATACGAACACCGCATCAATTACCATACTCTGTACCAAAACATGATCGTGCACCTATGTTGAAATCACACCATGCATCACATAAGTCGTTTGCCCATAATAACTTCCTCTGACCATAATAGCTGCAAATTTCATGAATCTGGTGCCCGCAATACACCTCATAACACATATAAGCCCTGTTCCAACTCTCGCAATACTGCAACGATGAAAGAGATGCGTAGGAACTCATAACCACTCGTCAAATCAATAACTCACGGAGTTTCTTCTCTTGACAAGAACCGTTACCTTATTCTGAACTAAATAGGGACATTCTCTTTTTATTATACCTTACATAAATCCGATCGCACCGACTTCAGGTCCAATAATCTTGTCTCACCCAGTACAAGCTACTCGGGCAATAAGCAGCCTCAAAAACTAAACAAGATCTCATATGACGCCATCAATGCGCCGACAAGCCACAACTTGAATATGACACATAAGGAGGAACAAAGTCTAGAAAAGAACTACTCAGCCGCGCGTAACAAATAAAACGGCTGAATAGATGCTGTGAACTACCTTCGGGATGAAAAACAAGACACACAAATTGAATGCAAGAAACTATGCTCAACATCTCGCTGTTGCGGCGTGCAACTCGATCCAACATGACATTGTTGCGGTGTGCAATCCGAGCCAAACATGAAAATGTTGCGGCGTGCAACCCAATCCACATAACATGCCCGTGGTGGTATGCTACCTAAACATGCTTTACGTAAAAAAAGAAGTATAACACTGGGATCCGTCCAAATAATAGATTTTTTCAAACTCTCTATAGCATAACCTATCCTACACCTAACTGTCACTCTACTGGGAAAATAACCAGTTTTGTATTGAACTGTTTTAAGATTGTATCTCAACTTCACAGGTGCAGGTGGATCATCATGTAAGTTTTCCTACATATTCAACTGCATATTAGCAAAATTTTTTAACTAGTTACAGCTAAAACTTTAAAAAGTAAATTAGCAAAAACTTTAAACTAGTTATATACGAGATCTTATAGCAAAAAATAAGAGATTAGTAACTTTAAACACAAGTGATATTAGAATAAACATAAGAGATCATATAAAAACTTTAAACTAGTTATATAAGAAATCTTACAACACTTTTAATTAGTTACAATAAAAACTTTAAAATAGTAAATTAGCAAAAAGTTTAAACTAGTTATATAAGAGATCGAAACTAGTTATATAAGAGATATTACGACAAAGCATAAGAGGTCGTTAACTTTAAACACAAGAGATATTAGATAAACATAAAAGATTATTTATATACTTTAAACTAGTTATATAAGAGAACTTACAACAAAACATATACACATACACACACACACACACACACACATACACACACACACACACACACACACATATATATATATATATATATATATATATATATATATATTTATATATTACAATGATCATTAGCAATTTAAGACATTTAACAATCACAATCGATACAGAGTCCTCGAGCTATATTGTATTTCGAGCAGCAAATTTGACATTATTTGTGTTTCATTTTCCCCAGCTTCGACAAATTCGAGTGGAACAAAAAAATTGAATTACTTTATTTTTTCCAGTTTGGACATTATTTGTGTTTCGAGCAGTAAATTCTTGCTCATCCGTCACTTCCACCTCCTCTGCACCATCCTTCTTTGCTCCATCATCATCTTCTGTTGTTTGTTCCTCGTCAGTTTTTTCCTTTGCACTATCTTTCTCTGACTCGTCCCTGTCGTCATCTTTTGTTGTTTGTTCCTCGTTAGTTTCCTGCTCTGTACTATTTTCTCTGTCTCATCCTTATCATCATTTTTCATTGCTTGTTCATCGTCAGTTCTCCTCCTCTGATTTTTTCTCGTCACCTTCCTGTGACTCAACCTCATCTGCATTGGACACCGACCCAGAAGCAATATCATCCGGAATAGCTTCTATTGTCATGGATCTCTTGTGATTTGATTGACAAAAGAAAAAGGGAATTAAAAACAATAGATTGACAAGAAATAATGGGGATCTTAGAACATAACAGTACAAAAAGGACTAGAAAATACAAGAAAAATGGAGAATTTAGAACCAACGCTCTTTCCCGTTGAAATCGACAGAAGGGTTTTCAAGCGAAGGGTTTTGTCTCTCCAGAGAAGTTTTCCTATTATAAAGGAAAAGTGTTTGATTTTGGTTTACAAATAGGTCCTTTTGTATTTTGAGTTTGCAAAAGTAGGCTTCTATATTGCCACATAGGAAAATATAAAAGAAAAATAATTTAAAAAATATTAAAATAGGTAAGGACATTTACTTAAATTCAAATTGTAAATAACCATATCATCCTAAAAGCTCCAAATATATTGAAAGATCCATGATTCCGAAGACACTACAAGAAAAAAATGAAATCAGCTACGAATTTTGTCGCCAATCTGTCTTTAAATTATTTGTAACGATTATAATTTTTTAATAATTTGTAGTTAATCCGTCACTAATAAAATTAACGATTGATTATTCTGTTTAGTTATAGAATTCATCCGTCGGTAATTCCTGTTTTTTTTAGCAATCAGAAATTTGCGAAGTCCTCTCTATTTTGGAAAAATGTCATATCATGCTTATGGATTAGATAAAACACTAACACCTGTACTTCGATCCCAAGATATCTCGATTTGGGCTTTTATGCTCCATTTAATATCGTCACCAATTTATTACTAGTACCACCTCGTTGTACTAGCGTTAGAGAATTTATTGTATTTTAATAATGTTTTAACATTTAAAAATATTGTAAGAATGTTAATAAAAAAATTTATTTGATTGGTGCGCATGCCCCACAAAACAAATAGTACGTCAAAATCTCAGCTTTACTGTCAGTCTTCTTCATTTTTCTCCAACTTTTGCTTTACTTTCTCGTTTCCTTTTTTTTTTTTTGGTTTCCATTTTTGTCTCTTTCCTCCTATTTTCTTTGCTTGACTTTATTGATTAGTTTACTGTCTCAGCATTTACTTCAGATCATACCCTTTTAGAAATCAGAGAGATACATTCTCATATTCAGACAAATTTTCTCTGACATTTTGACCAATTAATTAAGCACAAGCAAGAAGTTATTGTACATGGAGTGGGAAAATCAGCAGCAGCCACCGCAGAGGGCGGAGGAGATGAACGGCGCCGTCGAAGGAGGAAGTGGGATATTTGTAAAAGTAATGACTGATGAGCAAATGGAAGTGCTACGTAAGCAAATTGCAGTGTACGCTGTCATTTGTGAACAGCTAGTTGATTTACACAAATCCATGGCTTCCCAACATGATCTTGCTGGTCCCTTCTCTTCTCTCTCTCTAATTATTATCTATATATATACTCATACTCTTTGCATATTGTTTAATCTGATTTTTATGAGTTCAAAAAAAAATTTCACCTACATATAGCGTTCACAATAATTCGAAGGAGAGCGTTGGAATAACGGTAAAGTTATCTCCTTATGATTTATAGGTTATGGGTTCCAACTTTGAAATAGTGATAAAATTATTTATGTTGACCTATAGGTCACGGATTCGGACCGTGAAACTAGCCATTAATACTTGCATCGGGATAGGTTTACATCGTCACACCTCTTGGGGTGCGGCCCTTCTTTATGAACGCAGAATATCTTATGGACCGAACTGCTTTTTTTTAATTATTTTATAGTGCTGATAATAAGTGAGATTAGTAGTTTGAAAAATAAGGCACCACGGATGGTAATACTGTAAAAGAACTCATAAACAATAGTTTAGTTTAACATATTATAGTAGGAATTAGATACTATCTTTATATTTGATGTTACTAATTTCATCTTTATGAACGTTGCTGTAATTATTTTTTACGTGACCTGATAATATAAATATTTAATTTACTATTAATTAAGTTCAAGAGGTTTACCTAAATAATAAGAAGATCGTTGGAAACTTTTACTACTTTTTATAGCTGCGTGATATTTCTGGAATTACTTGGTTAAAGCTGTCTAAGTACATTTCAACTTAAAAATTCCCTAAATAATTTTGCTAACTCTTTCCTTCTAGTATTGAATTTTACCCTTCCACTAGTAATTTTTATTTTTAATTTACTGAATTATCATATGATTATTTGTCTTCGTTGTTGTATGTTGTGCACTTATCCCAACATAATTGAGAAATACATTTTTTTAGCTACTTCGAAAAATAATAGCCGATCAAATATATATTTTTTGTATATATGTGTATTATATACATATAATATACATATTTTATACACTTTTTGGGCAGCCTATGTAATTAGTTACGGTCAGCCAATTTTGTATTTTGCCCAGCTAATATTTCTTTCAGTTCTTATCAAGTAAATATGAGTAGTATTAAGAGGTCATTTGATTGTGAAACAAGTTATCTCATGATTAATTATTCCGGATTAGCTATTCCGGAATTGTTATCCCACTCTCATATAGGGATAAAAATAACACTATAATCCCGGAATAATTAATCCGTAGATTAATTATACCGCGATTTTATTACAACCAAACTTAGGATAAACCATCTCACATAGAAGAGTTCAATTTTCTGATGACAATATACTTAGAAGAGTTCAATTTTCCTAGTATCCCCATTTATTAGTGATCTAATTTGCTTAAAAAATGAAAGGGAAGTTGTCAATTTTAGTCTACAATTCAATTAAGAATGTACCGTGTCTGTTCATATTGTGAGTGTACCATATAAGAGTAGTTTGGCTAAGTAAGTTTGGATCCGCTACATGAATCCTCACTGTTCGCGTTGCTCCATTTAACCTTTGTATTTTCTAGTATACATATATCTTTATGAATGGACTGAACTAAAATTCATCTAACAATTAAACAAAATGCTTTTTACTGCTATCTTAGGAACCAGGCTGGGGAATCTATATTGTGATCCGCTGATAACATCAGCTGGCCACAGAATCAGTGGCAGACAACGTTGGACGCCAACGCCTGTGCAACTTCAGATTCTTGAACGTATTTTTGATCAAGGCAATGGAACACCAAGCAAACAAAAGATTAAAGATATAACCTTTGAATTATCTCAGCATGGACAAATTTCTGAAACAAATGTTTATAATTGGTTTCAAAATAGACGTGCTCGATCGAAAAGGAAACAGCAGGGTGGTGGTGCAACGAACAACGTTGAATCAGAGGTGGAGACAGAAGTCGAATCGCCTAATGAAAAGAAGACAAAGCCTGAGGATTTGCTGCAATCTTCTCACATGCTAACTTCAAGGGGTGAAGAGTGTAGTTCAAATCCAGCTGGAAGTTTTGATCAATTGTCCTTCTACGCAATGTCTAATCCAAGTATGTTTTTTTTTTCTTTTAACATTATATTTCCTGTAACATCATTTTGTTTAGAAGAAGGATAATTTTTTTTGATCCTTTATTATCGGAAATATCTTAATTCTATCATCGGTAATACTTCGGATTTGGAGTCATTCATACCCTTGCAGTGAGCCAATCATCTCGTTTTTTCCTTTGATGGACTCTAACAGAGTTCTAGCGTAGACAAGTATAACGGAGGATGATTTTAAACCATAGTCAAAAGTAAAATAGTAAATATGGATATTTTTTTTGAAGTAATTTGATACGTAAAATTCATCTAATCCACGCTAGAGCTATGTTAAAATGAAGGGGAAATACGAGATGATATTCGGATGGCAAAGATATGAATGACCATAAAATATAATGAAGAGTAAAATTAAGATATTTCATAACCGTTGAGAGAAAAATAAGATCTTTTCCCTTCATTCAATTTCAATATTGCTCCAATTTCTATTAGACATCTTAGGTAATATTAGGTATAGTAATTAATGAATTTAAGCTCAGCCACTTATTCTATTCTGTGCTTCTGTATGATGTTAAACTGAGGTAACAAGTAACTAATTAGGGATGGTTATATTCTATGGTTTTTGAACTTATTATAATTCAGTTCAAACCAAACCACTTTCCAACTTCCAACTTACATATGATTAGGAACCCTTTTCAGACCTTCTGATCCAGGTCTAGAAGAAGAGTTTAATGTTGGTGAAAAATACAATTATAGTTTGAAAAATAAAATAAAGAAAATAAGCTGAGGCACGGATATCTTCTTTTCTTTAAGGAGATTCAAACCCACCGCAGTAAAGTCTTCACTGGTCCAGCAGTAATCCTCTTGACCTGTCTTCTCCGGATACAATAGCCCAATCACGTCGTATGATTTGAACAAACTCTAAACAAGTTGTTGAGTCCAAAACTCGACCAAGATGAACACTTTCCTTCAACAAAAGTAAAAACTCTCTTCTTTTTTTTTTACATTTTTAACCTCACTTTATTGAAATACTCTACAATTATTTTTCGCACCACATTATGGAAGAAAGACTCGTACTTATAGGTGTAGGAATTCTTGAATTAAATGGGGGTAATAAGTTATGAAATCATGGAGAACATGGAATAATGGTTAAATTATTACGTAATTAGTGGTAGAACATGGGAGAAGAGTTACAAAAGAGTTATGATATTTTCTACGTCATGAAATAGTAGGAGTTATGGGAGTTTTCTACATCATAGAATAGTGAAAGTTATGACATATTTTATTTTAATAATAAAATGCTATTATACTAACATTTAATGATATGAATTTGCTACATTCTTTTCATTGGCAAAACGAGCTTGAATTTTGGTGACAAAAGTAGGATTGAATTGTTCCATGAGCGTTTCTGATTGAAATTGTTCAAATGCAAGTTTTTGACATGTTTGAACATCTATATTCTAAACAACTCTTTCTTTCTTCAGTGTGCCAAACCGTGCCTATGTTTGTTTAGCGTCTCATATTAGTTGAGGAAATGAGTTATTGTCTTCTAATTTGGTCTTAGGCAATACTAGCTAACTTTGAAGTTGAGTTAGACTCAAATTTATTTTCTTATTATTGTACCAGAGCTGTTCTTGATTTACTTAGTGTTGCGCCCCATATTACGTTTTACACGCTCTAGATATCCAGCCCTATATGTGCGAAGGATGTTAATTATTAAGCATTCTATGTTGGTTGAGGGAATGAGTTGTTTTTTCCTAATATATTCTTGGACAATCCTCATGAACTAGCTGTTTTAGTTGAATTAAGCCTAAGTTCATCGTTTTATTAATTTTCAGCAACAAACGAAAAATGTAATCGAACTTGAATTATGTCTAATATATATATATGGGTTGTCCCCTTTCTTTTTGATTTATTTCTGACGTAGATGTTATGAAAATGGATATGCAGGAATGGATCAGCTAATAGAAAAGATGGAAGAACCAAGTAGCTATCATCCATATTTACATGCGGAAAATTATGACATGACCAGCTAATGGCCAATTCAGAAAATGACATATGAAAACTTTGATTGAAACTAGAAGCAAGTCAAAATCTTGCCAGAGTTTCTGTTCTTCATTTTGGCAATTGATGCTGATTTGTATTGCAAATGTCTTTGTTTCTGGGGATCTGTATCTTTGAACATGCTTATATATGAAGTATAGTATATATACATAGAACATACTATGGGGTTCAAATATAAGTTATGGTGGGATTAGTTATACTGAGATTAGTTATGTTGGGATTAAGTATACTGAGATTAGTTATGCTGGGATTAGTTATCCTGATATTATTTCTTATTGACTATTTGATGTTGTATTAATACCAGAATTGTGAATTTTATTGCTTTATTATGGGATAACTTTTCTTGGGATTACTATTCCACCCTCTGACAGATATAAGTTACTCATGTTTCCTTTTTCTTTTTAAGATTAGAATTTCTACCTTTTTCTTCTTTCTCTCCCTCTGCTTCTTATTCTTATTCCTCTTTTTCTCCTCCTTATTTTCCTGAGCGGAGATCTATTGGAAACAGTCTCTTTACCTTCACTAGGTAGGGGTAAGGTCTGCGTACACACTACCCTCCTCAGACCCCAAATATGGCAATATACTGGGTATGTTGTTGTTGTTGTTAAGATTAGAATGAAAATGGTTTATAACAATACTCGTTACTAAAAGTGTGATCCCACAAGTGGGGTCTTGGGAGGGTGGAGTGTATGCATGTGATGACCCGTATAGGTCATCTAGAGTTTTAAACTTTAGTTCTGTGTTTCGAACCTCAAATATCTCATTTTAGCCTTCTTCGATTTGCGTGCGCAGTCCAAGTGTTTTTTCGGAAGGCTTTTCTGTTAAAAATTGATAAAATATGAAATTTTACTTTAAAAATCTATTTGAGTTGACTTCGGATAATATTTTGAGCAAACGGACCCGGATCCTTGTTTTGACGGTTCCGGTGGGTCCGTATCATGATTTGGGACCTGGGCGTATGCCCAGAATCGAATCCGGAGGTCCCTAGCTCGAGTTATCGCTTTTTATTGAAATTTTAAAGTTTAAAGGCTTAATGAATCTAAAGGTTTGACCAATGGTTGACTTTGTTAATACCTGGTCCGTATTTTGGTTCCGGAACTCGGTATAGGTCCATTACTATATTTATGACTTGTCTGCCAAATTTGATGAGAACTGAGTTGGTTTGACGTGATTCGGACATACGGTTATTAAAATAGAAGTTCATAAGTTTTCTTGAAAATTTCATCTGATTTGGTGTCGGATTCATAGTTCTAGGTGTTATTTTGGCGATTCGATCGCGCGAGCAAGTTCGTATGATATTTTTAGACTTGTGTGCATGTTTGGTTTGGAGCCCCGAGGACTCGGATGAGTTTCAAATAGGCTACGGAGTGTATTGGACTTCGAATTCATAACTGTTTCTCGTGTCTGCTGCAGATCTCACAATTGCGAGATCTGGCTCGTATTTGCGGAAAAACCATCGCATTTGCGAGCGTGGGCATGGTTGGGGGTCCTCGCATTTGCGGGGTAATAGTTTGCAATTGCGAACTTGCCATTTCCGCTTTTGCAAAGGCAGAGTCGCATTTGCGACTCAGCACCTTTTGTGATGATCTTCGCATTTACGAAGAAAGGTCTGCATTTGCGAAGGCACCGAGGTTCGTATTTGCGGCCATTTTATCGCAAATGCAATTTCTGGGATTCTTAGAGGAGTTCGCAAATTGCGACATCTGCAAATGGATAAAAGTTGAGTTAGACGGGATTTCTTTCATTCTTTCAAAATTTCAAACCTAGAGAACCGTAGAGGCGATTTTTCCAAGAGCCATTCTTCCCCAATTCAATGGTAAGTGATTCTAACCTATTTTCTTTCAATCTTCCATTACTTTTCACAAGATTTCAACCTAAAATCTAGAAATTTCATGGTGGAAATTGGGGGTTGGGAAGAATTAGGGATTTTTGTAAAATTAGAATTTAGACTTCAAATTGAGGTCGAATTTCGAAACAAAATTTATAATCGGGCTCGGGGGTGAATGGGTAATCGAATTTTGATCCGAATTTCGGGTTTGGACTAAGTATGCCTGGGAGTTGACTTTTGTTGACTTTTTCAATAATGACCTAAATTGAACCTTTTCATTCGTGGGTAGTTCCTAAGGTTTATATTGAATCGTTTGGTTGATAATTTGATAGATTTAGTTGGTTCAGAGGCTTGTTTGAAAGGCAAAGCCGTGGTTGAGCTTTGAGTTGATCTTTGGAGCGAGGTAAGTGTCGTGGTTAACCTTGACTTGAGGGATTAGGACTTGTTTGTTATGTGCTACTAGTTCAAATATTGGGGTACAACGTATATGTGAGGTGACGAGTACTTATGCGTTGTTGTTGGGTTAAAGCATGAGGGTGGGACTTGTTCCTTGTAATTTATTTCTTTCTTTGATTATAATATCCATGCTTAGACTAGTTAATTACTAAATTGATTGTTCTAGTTGCACTTATGAGCTATTTGTGATAATTGAGCATTGTTTCTGAAGTAGAGATTGGTATAGTGGAACTATTGTTGACATAAAACTTGATCTTGCTTATTCTATCTCCCTGCTGTTATATGTGCATTGTTACATGGTAAGGGAGAGTGTTAATGCACCAAGGGTGATGCCGTACCGTATTGAGTGTTAATGCACGAAGGGTGATACCGTGCCATATCTGAGAGTTAATGCACGAAGGGTGATGTCGTGCAGTATCTATTGTTTCATGATGAAATTGAGAGTGAAAGCACGAAGGGTGATGCCGTGCCGTATTTATCATTTTATGGTGAGATTGAGAGTAAAAGCACGAAGGATGATGCCGTGCCATTATTACTATTTCATGGTGAGGCTGAGAGTAAAAGCACAAAGGGTGGTGCCGTGCAGTTTTATTCATTATGTTTGTTCATTTTTTTGGTTGAAGGTTTATTGACTGTTCTTATTATCATTCCTGTTGTAGTTACCGTATCTTGTACCCCTTTCGCATCTCCTCTCCTAATAGAAGTTGTTAATTCTTTATTTGTTATTTATGTTGTACGCATATTTCCGTCTGTACAGGTTTATTTACATGTGTGTTTTGTTGTAGCCTCGTCACTACCTCGTCGAGGTTAGGCTCGACACTTATGGAGTACATTGGGTCGGTTGTACTCATACTAAACTCTGCTCTTCTTGTACAAATTTTGGTACTGGTCCCAACTGTCCGTGAGGCATATCAGCTCGGATTGGCATTCGGAGACTCGAGGTAGATCTGCTGGCGTCTGCAGACCTTGAAGTCCCCTTCTATTTCCCCTATTTACTGTTCTTTTCATTCAAGACAGTTGTACTTATTTCAAACTCTATTTGTAGAGACTCTAGAAGCTCGTGAACTTGTGACTCCGGATCCCAATTGTACTTAGATATTATTGTTTTTTATGTCATTCGTATCCCGTTTTAGTTTCTTTTCGGTTTAATTGGTTTTACTTATTTGACTTGATTAAAATTGATTTAAAGATTCTCTAGCGTTAGCTTGCCTAGCAAGTGAAATTTTAGGCGCTATCACAGTCCCGAAGGTGGGAATTCGGAGTCGTGACAACGCACACCTTACCCCTACCTTGTGTGAGGTAGCGGGGTTGTTTCCTGATAGATCCTCGACTTAAGAAAAGTGCTTTCAGAAGAGGATCGAAGAATACAAGAGTAAAAAAGCTCTGCTTAAGATACTAACAAAAGATAAGTACTAACATAAAAAATTAGTAAAGATAATTAAAGTAAAAGAAATAGTAATACTGATAAATTGCAGAATAAGATAGTATTAGAATAAAAATAAAGTCTATGTTGTCCGGAAAATCACCAAATTCCAGCCAATGCTACTTTATAATCGACATCCCCTTCCATTTGCCCAGCATAAAAATTTGTTTTAAATTTCTAACATAAACGATATCCTACATATCAATGTGAAAATAACTTTTTCAAATTTTTTTCTTGTCAAAAGTAACAGAGCATTTCTATGGACATACACAAAATAATTCTTATCTTTCATAATTGAGTATTGTTTCTATACATACAATTAAAGTAATTAATTATAATCAAATATATGTCTGTAAAAAATTAAACCATAAGAAATAAGTAAAATGAGAATCTTTGTTTGAAGAAGTGGGTACAGAAATATCAATTCTCGGTGAAGATACTTACAGACTGTAAAGAATATATTTACTCAATTCTGCATTCCTTTTCTATGCACAAAAACATTTAAGGAGCTAAGCATAATTAATAATTTAGATTTGTGTAATCCCTTTAAATCAAGATGCTAATTCTATGAATTATGGCATTTTCTGGTCAAAGTTTCTGTTTTTAATCTTGGAAACTTGAAAGTAGTGTATTTTTGTTCTTTCTCTCATCTGTTTGGTTTTATGCTTCATCATCTTTATAGGTTTGCATTGAATTTTGTATTTGTGCTATTTGATTTTGATTCAATTTATTATGTGACTGTGTTTGTTGTGGTTCTAGTGCAAGAATCTGATGTGGGGTTTTTGAAATAACAACCAGATATGTAATATTGAGCTGGTTTAGTCATAAGCTTTATGCTAAAGGTGTGATCTTTAATGTTGTTTGTAGTTTAAAGACTATTGAAGCAATCAGCTTACATGAAGATGTAGAGAAAGAGGAAAGGGAATGTATGTGACATAAATCACTTGCTTTTGCCTCCTCGAAAACGGTTTCTGGCTGGATTGAAAAGGAAGAATTTTGATGTTTGTAGGCATATAAATTTTATTAAAATTAAGTTTATAAAATAACTTAAATTATATTTTAAATTTAAGATATTGTGGTCTAAATAAATACTCTGAGCTAATATAATTGAATTAATTATATAAGTTTAATATGTATGGATTAAATAAATAAGTCTTAATTCATTGGGCTAAATTGATGGGCCCATTTCATTAAGCCCAAAATGTCATTTTTCTAGAGGCCCAGTTTGGTGTCACGTGTCAAATGACGTGGCAGGCAAATCAAACGAAAGAGCCAATAGGATCGTGCCACATGTCAAAATGACAAGGCATGCCAAGCCAAATTAAAAGGCCAATGAAATCGCGCCACGTGTGCAAGTAACATGTTCTGGCCAATCAAATGCGACCTTGTCACACTTCAATTTGTTTGGTCGGAAAGAGTTTGTTCTTATCATAACTCTTCCCTCCCACAACTATAAATAAGAGTCTTCATAACCCAGAAAACACACCAGAAGTTATAACAAGAAGCAAGAAAGAGCTCGTGGATCAAACGCTGCAAATTCCTCCACAAGTTTCAAGCTTCAAGCAATCAAGTTCAAGATCAAGAACGAAGAACAAATCAAGTTCAAGTTCAAGTTCAAGCAATCAAGCTCAAGCTTAAGAACGAAGAACAAATCAAGTTCAAGTTCAAGCAATCAAGCTCAAGCTCAAGCTCAAGAACGAAGAACAAATCAAGATTCAAGGAGTACGAGTTCAAATCAAAGTTCGTGCTAGTTGAATTCAAGATCACCGTTCGTGGCAACAACTACACACTCAAGATCAAGCTCAAGGGCCGTTGAATTTAGTTACTATTGGAAAGAAGAATCAGAGGATTCATAGAGATGTACACTCAAATTATTTGAAATAAAATACTACGATTGTTGCGATATCTTTCGGTCTTGATTTTATTTTCTTGACGTAATTTATTGTCTACAAATAAATGGCATGCCCAGTGGGACAATCTTTACCTATCATCTCAACTTTTCAATCACCAAAGTTCAAGAACATTGAAATGGCTTCAAAGAAAATCAACTCCAGTTCAACTTCCACCAAGGCTGTTAATTCCAGGTTTTGTGTTGATGTGGAAAACATCCTCGATGTTACCTTTGGAAGCTTTGGACCAGTTACGTGGAGCAAAGAAAGCTCGTTAGGACAACAAGCACCCCAAGTGACGTCCGCATCAACCCCTGTTTTCGAATCTTCATCCTCAAAAGGAGTAAGATCTTCCACAAACGTACCTGAAAGAGGAAGCGATGTTGCTGAAAAGATCAAGAAAACTCTTGCTATGCTTGACCTCTCCGGATCCAAGCACTCTGCTGTGAAGGAAGACGGTGATGCTTCAAGTGATGGATCCCCTCCACTTAGACCACATAGCGTGAACCAATCGAAGATCAATCTGTGTGACAATCCATGCTATTCTCTATCGTCCACGACAATCATGCAAGCCATGGTGACAAACACTTCATCTGTGGAGGAGTAGTTGGAAATCTGTGTGACAATCCATGCTATTCTCTATCGTCCACGACAATCATGCAAGCCATGGTGACAAACACTTCATCTTTGGAGGAGTAGTTGGAAAACTTGACGGAAGCAATCGCTGGCTTGACCAAGTGCATGCAAAATCAAGATGCTAGAATCGACAAGCTAACAAATAGGGTGGAAATCTTGATGGAAGAAGAATCCACCCATGCACCTGGCAAGCTCCAAGAGGTTGCGAAGAGTAATTTTCCCCCAAGACAAGTTGCATCCGCTAAGGCTATTCCTGTCTCATCTGAAGGGATGATTCGAATCGATCAACTGAAGGAGTTCATTGAAGGAACTTTTAAAAGCAAGTATGAAGTTGCTACCAAGTCTTCTCTTACATACGCAAAGCCGTATACTGCAAGGATCGATATGTTGAAGATGCCTGCTGGCTATCAACCTCCAAAGTTTCAACAGTTTGATGGTAAAAGTAATCCAAAGCAACACGTGGCGCACTTCATTGAAACGTGCACCAATGCTGGGACTTATGGAGATTACCTCATCAAGCAGTTCGTCCGCTCGCTAAAAGGAATACTTTTGATTGTTATACAGACCTCGAGGCGGGATCTATTGATAGCTGGGATCAACTAGAGCGAGAGTTCCTTAATCGCTTTTATAGCACAAGGTGTACTGTGAGCATGGTAGAACTTACAAATAATCGTCAAGAGAAGGTGAACCAGTTATCGACTTTATCAATCGTTGGAGGAATGCAAGCCTTAATTGCAAAGACAGGCTTAGTGAAACTTCTGGGATTGAGATGTGCATCCAAGGCATGCATTGGGGACTCTGCTACATCTTGCAAAGTATCAAGCCTAGCACATTTGAAGAACTTGCGACTCGTGCCCATGACATAGAGTTAAGCATGGCCTCCGCTGGATAAAGGCTGCCTATCTATGAGCCACGCAAAGGGAACGACAAGCAAGAAGTCAGGAAATGGAGCAAGTTTGCACCCATGTTTGAAAACAAAGAAGCTATGAATGTTAACATATCACCTGTGAAGTTCACAATGTAGGTGAGCAAAAAGCAGAGTACGAAATCCACTTCTTTTCAAGATAAACCAAGTGGAAAGTTGACTCTAAAAGAAATGCAAGAGAAAGAGTATCCATTTCTGGATTCTGATGTGCCAGCAATTTTTGAACAACTCCTCGAGTTAAATCTCATTGAGCTTCTGGAGATGAAGCGGCCAAATGAAGCTAGTAAAACGAATGACCTAAATTACTCCAAATACCATCAACTCGTGAGCCACCCTTTAGAGAAGTGCTTTGTCTTCAAGGACAAAGTTATGTACTTGGCCCGTGAAAAGAAGATCGTGCTTGAAGATAAGAAGGCAAGTGCGAACCAAGTTTCTATCACCTTTGGCTCATTCAGTCTAGATGAGCTACGTAGTTTAAAAGAAATCAAAGATGAAGAATTACTAGAGAATAACAAAGTCAAAGTAGACGACCATGATAATGATTAGGGTTGGACGTTGGCGACTCGCCATAGGCGCCACAAAAGGAGCCAATGAAAATAATCAATAGAACAACCAACAAGGAAAATGATTGTGAAAAGAGAAAGGAGATGGAATCCAGTTAAGCATTTGAAGAAAGCAAAAGTGGAGGTGCACCATCCTCAAAAGCCACGACATCCAGTGACCTTGGAAGAATTCTTGCCAAGTTGGTTCCGCACGACGATTTCCCATGAGGGTATTGAGGCCTCTTGTTGCAATACTGATAAAGGGAAAGAAAAGAGTGATGACCTAATGTTGGCACCATCTTAAAAAAAGCTCATCGAGTCTATTCTTCAAGAAGTTAACTCGTGCGAGGAAAAAGTTACGTTCACAAATGATGTTTTTCTACTAGGTGACACTCTTCATAACTGCCCGTTGTACCTGGTTGGCTATATGCGTGATGAAAGGGTAAATCAAATTTTGGTTGATGGAGGATCCTCTGTGAATATCTTGCCAATTCGCATTATGAAAGAACTTGGTATTCGCATGAACGATCTCGAAAAGTCATGTGATGATCCAAGGATTCAACCAAGGGGGGAAAAGAGCCATAGGTTTGATCAGGTTGGGAATCACCATTGAAGATTAGTAATCAAGTGCATGGCTGCATGTGATTGATGCAAAGACTTCATATAACATCTTGCATGGAAGGCCTTGGATACATAAGAATAAAGTAGTTCCATATAACTACCATCAATGTTTAAATACTACGAGGGTGAGGTCGAGAAGAAGATAGTTACTGATGATGTCATGAAAAGCAAGAATGACGAGCCCATAACTAAAGAGCGGAGGTGATTGCCGGTAAAGCCAAAGCTGTTACTGAGGAGGTACAACCTAACTCGAATAAACCTTATAGAGGAAATATTGCGTCTTATTGCAAGAAAGCTACTTTTGCGCTCCAATATGTCCCTAAAATGAAGAAAGATGAAGGTGAATCATCTAATCTCCAAACTAACATGCTAAAGGAGTTAACTTTTCTGGTAAAACGAATTGAGGCAGTAAAATTATCCTCAAAGCCACTTGCAGAGTTTGTGGCCCAAAATCATTTGCAGAATGTGGCACTCCCTACAAAGCGAACAGATGAAAGTTTTGATCCTAACGCTTACATGCTATTTGCAAAATCTAGATACAATCCCAATGAGCCATCAAAGTTAGGGAAGCTCCCATTAGAAGATGCAACGAGGCAACCACGTGAAGGTTTAGGATATAAGAAACCATCACCAGTGCGCATCTCCATAAGAAGGGAGAACAACATTTATATCACTTTAGAAGATGAATCTGCCGCTTCTAACAAGCTTTCTGTCTTTGATCGACTTGGAAAATCAACTCTGAGGACTTCCGTGTTTGAGAGATTGGGCCCATTAAAGAAAGGGAATAAGTTCCAGAGAATTTATCAAAATACAAGAACACCCACCTCGCCCAAAGTTCAGAAGATCTCTAAGGATTTCCAAAGTCTGGTTCCTTCTGGAATGAGGCGACAAACAAAAGTCATGGTTTCATGTGATGAGGTACTAAAGTTTGAAGCCATACATTGTGGTCTACACTAAGGAACATGATGAAGATGAAAAAAATGTGGGTTCTTTATATCATGTCACTGCACAAGGCGAGTACGGTGTTTCATCTCTAATGGAGGATGACGAGAAATTGGAGAATGTTTCACCGTGTTATCACATATCCTTCAATGATGGGGACCCTCAAGAAGGGGTGAAGGCAACGATTGATGCGTTAAAAGAAGTTAACCTTGGCACAGATGAAGAACCAAGGCCCACATACCTAAATGCTTTACTAGCAATCGATGAAGAAAGCACTTATCGAGTTACTCAAGAAGTCCAAGGATGTCTTTGCTCGGAGTTACAAAGAGATGTCGCGCTTGGACCCTAAAGTAGTAGTTTATCACCTTGCAGTCAAGAATGGTGCTCGTCCTGTTAAGCAATCCCAAAGGCGCTTTAGGCTGGACTTGGTTCTCTTTATCAAAAGGGAAGTTAACAAAATCATTGAAGCTGGCTTTATTTGTGAAGTTAAATACCCAACATGGGTCTCAAGTATTTTCCCTGTAAGGAAGAAGAATGGCCAGATTCGGGTGTGCGTTGACTTTAGAGATCTCAACAATGCGTGTCCCAAAGATGAATTCTCGCTTCCTATTCCAGAGCTGATGATCGATACTACTACTGGATATGAGGAAGTGTCATTTATGGACGCTTCATCGGGCTATAACCAAATTCGAATGGCGCCAAAATATGAAGAGCTTACTACATTCTGTACCCCCAAGGGTATTTATTGCTACAAGGTAATGCTTTTTGGCTTGAAGAAATCTGGTGCTACTTACCAAAGGGCTATGCATAATGTTTTTGATGATCTTCTCCATAAGAATGTCGAATGTTATGTTGATGACTTGGTGGTAAAATCAAGAGAGAGGAGCGACCACTTGAAAGACTTGAGAATGGTGTTTGAGTTGCTCCGGAGGTACCAGCTTAGGATGAATCCATTGAAATATACCTTTGGAGTTACTTCTGGAAAGTTCTTTGGTTTTATTGTCCGACATCGAGAGATCGAAGTTGATCAAGCCAAAATGGATGCCATTTTGAAGATGCCTGAGCCTTGCGATATTCATGAATTGAAAATTCTACAAGGAAAGCTAGCATACCTTAGGAGAATCATCTCAAACCTAGCTGGGAGGTGCCAACCATTCAGCCGCCTCATGAAGAAAGGCATTCCTTTCAAGTGGGACCAAGCTTGTAGCAATGCCTTTGAAAGCATCAAACTTACTTGATGAAGCCTCCGGTTTTGGTAGCCCTTATACCTGGAAAGCTGTTGATACTATGTATTTCAACACAAGAAAGGTCTGTTGGAGCGTTGTTGGCCCAAGAAAATAGTGAAGGGAAAAAAAACTCCCTTTACTACTTGAGCAGGATGATGACACCAAATGAGCTGAATTATTCGCCAATCAAAAATTTATGTTTGGCACTAGTCTTCTCAATCCAAAAGTTGAAGCACTACTTTCAAGCTAATGTCGTTCGTCTTATTTCTAGAGAAAACCCCATCAAGTTTGTGATGTCAAAACCTTTCCTTAGTGATCAAATAGCAAGGTGGTATCTCCATTTTCAACAATTTGAAATTGTGTACATCCCTCAAAAGGCTATAAAAGGACAAGCATTAGGAGACTTCTTGGTAGATCACCCTCTACCTAATGATTGGGAGCTAACTGACGAACTACCTGATGAGGACGTAATGGTCATTGAAGTTCAACCTCCATGGAAGATGTACTTTGATGGTGCTACACATCGCGAAGGAGCTAGTGCTGGCGTAGTATTTATCACCTCTCAAGGTGAAGTTCTGCCCTATTCTTTTATGTTGACACAACTCTGCTCTAACAACGTCGCTGAGTATCAAGCATTAATACTTGGGCTTGAAATGGTTGTCGAAATGAAGCGGTTGCAGTTGCAAGTATTTGGTGACTCTCAGTCAGTGATCAACCAGCTTTTAGGTAGTTACGAGGTCAAGAAAGCTGAACTACGCCTATATCATGATTACGCTAAAAAATTAATGGGGTGGCTCGGTGACGTGACTATTCAACATGTGCCTAGGAAAGAAAACAAGAAGGCTGATGCTTTGGCTGCCCTAGCTTCATCGTTAACTTGCCAGATCAAGCGCAAGTTACTATCTGCCAAAAATAGGTAGTACGGCCGCCAAATGAGGGTGAAAGTGAAGAAAATGAACTCGAGCATCTTGTCGCTATTTCTGAAATTGAGAAGGAAGAATGGAGATAGCCCATCATCGACTACTTTAGCTATGGGATACTTCCAGAAAATTCGAGGAGAAGGACTAAAATCCGTCGTCGTGCACCGCGCTTCCTTTACTACAAAGATACTTTATACAGAAGGTCATTCGAGGGAGTACTCTTGCGATACTTAGGGGAAGATGAAACAGTCCAAGCTTTGCAAGAAGCACATTCTGGGGTATGTGGGTCACACCAATCTGAACCAAAGCTCCACTTTCATATAAAAAAGGTTGGATATTATTGGCCAACGATGGTAAAAGATTGCTTGGACTACGCTCAAAGATGCAAGGTTTGTCAATTCCATGCGAATTTTATTCATCAACCTCCTGAAGTGTTGCAACCGACTGTTACATCCTGGCCATTTGACGCTTGGGGATGGGATATTGTTGGACCACTGCTAAAGTCCTCTGGTGAGCACCTATACATCTTGGCTGCAACTGACTACTTCTCAAAAACTGAAGCTGTTGCTCTTAAGGAAGTAAAAAAGGAAAATGTTGCATGTTTCATCCGAGTAAACATTATCTATGGCTTTGGCATTCCTCGTTACATAATAACCGATAATGGCAAGCCGTTCGACAGTAGGTTGTGGAACAAGATTTGTGAACTCTTTGGCTTCAAGCAACGTAACTCTTCTATGTACAATGCTGCCGCCAATGGTCTAGCCGAGCCATTCAATAAGACTATGCAACTTGTTAAAGAAAGTTGTCTCCAAATCCAAATGAGATTGGCATGACCGTATGGAAAAAGCTCTGTGGGCATACAGGACAACTCATGGCATACCACAAGTGACCCCTTATCACTTGTCTATGGAGTCGAAGCCATTTTGCCACTTGAGCGTCAAATACCTTCATTTACGATTAACTATTCAAGAAGGGATCACTGATGAAGAAAATGCTCGACTTGACTTGAAGAGTTGGAGGCTCTTGATGAGAAGAGGTTGGAGGCTCAACAAAGTCTTGAATGTTACCAAGCTCGATTATCTCGTGCTTTCAATAAAAGAGTTCGCCCAAGATCCTTTCAAGTAGGAGATCAAGTCCTCGCCGTATGAAGACCCATTATTACTTCATATAAACCTGTAGGGAAGTTCACTTCAAAATAGGATGGGCCATATGTCGTACAAGAAGCTTACTCAAGTGGGGCTTACGAGCTGGTTGATGCAGATGGCATGAGAATCGGCCCTATCAATGGCAAGTTTCTAAAGAAGTGTTATTCTTGAAGTTGCAATGCTCCTTGATGCACGAGCCAAAACTGCATGCTCCTACACACCTAGCCCGCATGAGTTTAAACTGTGTAAGGCCCACCAAAAAAAAGAGTCTGCTAGGTTTAAAACCTCGAAAGAGGCTGCCTAGGAAAAAGTTAGGACATAAAAAAAAAAGTCTGCTAGGTTGAAAACCTTGAAAGAGGCGGCCTAAGGAAAAGTTAGAACATAAAAAAATAAAAAATAAAAAAATAAAAAAAATCACCTATTCTGAACTACGGTATGACTTGATCCTCTTCAGCGAGATACATAGGCAGCTTAGAGTTTCATTCTAAGTTCAGTCGCATAAGTTCAAAAGATACATATTTCCCTAATCGTTGTGCAAATGAATTATAATGGAAGTAATTTATTCAACCAACACTTGAATATCGGGCTGAATATAATTCTTCTATTGAACTTAGAATCTCATATGACTTATAGCGGGCAATCCTCCATGGTAAACATGTGTCTTCAATGGGACGATTATAGTCTTTTAGGAGGCTACCAAGTATTTGCACTGAAGTTTAGGGATTCACTATGTCTTCATGTTTGCCAAATCTTTAAATCTGCCGATCTTCAAGTTTGCTGCTCTTCAAGTTGAAATATTTAAGCCCTCCGAGTTAAAGTCTCCAATTTGAAATCTTCAAGACCGCCGATCTTCAAGTTTGCTGCTCTTCAAATTCGCCGGTCTTAAAGTTGGATTGTTTAAGCCCTCGAAGTCTCCAAGTTGAAGTCTTTAAGTCTGTCAGTCTTTAAGTTGATGTCCTCAAACTCGCCGGTCTTAAAGTTGGATTGTTTAAACCCTTCAAGTTTTCAAGTTGAAATCTTTAAGTCTGTCAGTCTTTAAGTTGATGTCCTCAAACTCGCCGGTCTTCAAGTTGAAATATTTAATCCCTCAAAGTCTTCAGGTTGAAGCGTCAAAGTTTACCGAATCTTTAAGTCTATCGAATCTTCAAGTTTGTCGGTCTTCAAGTTGAAGTCTGCAAAGTCCGCCAAGTGTTCAAATTGATGTCATCAAGTCCACCAAGTATTCAAGTTGAAGTTTTCTAATTTTTCAATCTTAAGGTGGACATGTTAGTCCCTTTGCACCTTAAGTTGGCTTCTTTATGGGTTTATCCTTAAAAGAAACTATAATTTTCCAATCTTAAGGTGGACATGTTAGTCACTTTGTACCTTAAGTTGGCCTCTTCGTGGGTTTGTCCTTGAAAGAAACTATAACTTTCCAATCTTAAGGTGGACATTTAAGTCCCTTTGCACCTTAAGTTAGTCTCTTTATGGATTTATCCATCTATTTGTTGCCATGGATTTGTACTTCGATATGCCGTATGAGCCTTTGCGTCCTGAAATGGCCTTTGTTTTTTTCTGGGCGGGGATGAGTATCCATCCCTTCACACCCTGAGAATAATCTCTCCGATAGTCGGTCTACATTGAGAGTAATCTCTCCGATAGTCGGGTCACTTTGAGAGTAATCTCTCCGATAGTTAGGCCACATTGAGAGTAATCTCTCCGTTAGTCGGGTCACTTTGAGAGTAATCTCTCCGATAGTCGGGCCACATTGAGAGTAATCTCTCCGATAGTCGGGTCACATTGAGAGTAATCTCTCTGATAGTCGGGTCACTTTGAGAGTAATCTCTCGCATACACATTGAGAGTAATCTCTCCGATAGTCGGGCCACATTGAGAGTAATCTCTTCGATATTCGAGTCAACTTGAGAGTAATCTCTGCGATAGTCGGGCCACCTTAAGTGTAATATTTCCGATATTCGGGCCGCCCTTGAGTGTAATCGCTTCGATATTTGTGCAGGGATGAGTACCCAACCCCTCACACTTTAAGACTGCCTTCTTCATACGTGGATCATCTTATTCAACAAGAACACATTCTTCTCGCTTGAACTAAAAAAAAAAATGACAAAACACACAAAAAAATTGTACCTGTAAATGATTCACTTGGACAGGCTTATGAGCTGCGACTGATGTCGACTGCAGGGAAGGCATATCCCTATTTATAGAGTTCCAAAGGTTGCTAATTGAAGGACTAATAACGATGTGAGAGCCGTAATTATCAGAGTCCAACTACAACTCGTTATCCTACTTCGATTGAAAGGAAAAGAGCTAAGGCGGTGGCTTCTATCTGTTCCGACATGGACTTGGTTGTGGACTGTTCCGTATCAAAATAGAAGTAAACCGAAGTTATTTGGTTTAGAGACGGATTTGAAAATATTCGACATCAAACTGTGTGGTAAAATAGTATGCGTACATATTTATTATGAATAGTGCTTACTTATATGACTTTTC
Source organism: Nicotiana obtusifolia (assembly GCA_002018475.1). NCBI lineage: Eukaryota > Viridiplantae > Streptophyta > Magnoliopsida > Solanales > Solanaceae > Nicotiana > Nicotiana obtusifolia. The sequence goes on along the minus strand of MCJB01013670.1, from coordinate 100,439 downwards.
AAAGGATTCCTGAGAGAGAATTCCAAATGAAAAAAGGTGGTCACGTGATTTCATTGTTTCAGTAACCAAAAGTGAAAGTCATTGGCAAAATGCCAAAGTTTCAAGATTACGTGGTCTATCCTTTGTCTTCATAAGAAGATGAATTTCTATTTTAAGCAAATTTCAAGCAAATGACAAGTTTTTCCATTACAAATAAATTGCCTAAGCTAATAAATTGGGGGTTCAAAGTCATTCCAAATGATGCCATATTAATACTTTAAACCTTGCCTGAGTTTTAACAAAGTTATCCTAACAAAATTAAGTAGGGGTATTTGTAGGCATATAAATTTTATTAAAATTAAATTCATAAAATAATTTAGATTATATTTTAAATTCAAGATATATTGGTCCAAATAAATATTATTGTCTAATATAATTGAATTAATTATATAAGTCTAATATATATGAATTAAATAAATAAGTCTTAATTCATTATGCTAAATTGATGAGCCCACTTCATTAATCCCAAAATGTCATTTTCCTACAGGCCTAGTTTGGTGCCGCGTGTCAAATAACGTGGTACGTGAAGTCAAATGAAAGAGCCAATAGAATCGTACCACGTGTCAGAATGACAAGGCATGCAAGCCAAATTAAAAAACCAATGAAATCGCACCACGTGTGCAAGTGACATGTTCTGATCAATCAAATGTGGCCTTGTCACACTTCAATTTGATTTGTCGGAAAGAGTTTGTCCTTATCATAACTTTTCCGTCCCAAAACTATAAATAGAGGTCTTCATAACCTAGAAACAGACCAGAAGTTATAACAAAATGCAAGAAAGAGCTCGTGGATCAAACGCCGCAAATTCCTCCACAAGTTGCAAGCTTCAACCAATCAAGTTCAAGTTCAAGCAATCAAGTTCAAGATCAAGAACGAAGATCAAGTTCAAGCAATCAAGCAATCAAGCTCAAGCTCAAGCACGAAGATCAAGTCAAGTTCAAGTTCAAGCAATCAAGCTTAAGCTCAAGAACAAAGAACAAATAAAGATTCAAGGAGTACGAGTTCAAATCAATATTCGTGCTAGTTGAATTCAAGATCGTCGTTCGTGACAACAACTACATACCCAAGATCAAGATCAAGGGCCCTTGAATTTAGTTACTATTGAAAAGAAGAATCAGAGGATTCATAGAGATTGTACCCAAATTATTTTAAATAAAATACTAAGATTGTTGCGATATCTTTCGGTCTTGATTTTATTTTCTCGACTCAATTTATTGTCTACAATGTTAATTGATATACATAATCCCCTCCTATTGATAATATTCCAAGAATTTCAAAGAACTCAAGCTCTGACTCTAGAAATCACAACCATAAGAGGCTTAAGAACTCTTCTCCTTCAGAAAATACTAAGCTTGAGAATGTGAGTACATCATTGGAAGTAAACTGGCCTTGCACAAGCAATGGGATTGGTATTGATATTGCTTTATAATTGCTAGTGTATTTGCACATAAATATATTGACACAACTATAGTCTTGGCATAGGCAACAATGGTCAAACATAACAACTTGAAGACCAAATGCTTCTTTCCATAAAATATGGTTCATTCATCCTCTCGATTAACAGAAAATAATTCCTACTATTTTGTTGCTTAGGTTCTAAGACTTGTATTCTCCTCTACCAATAAGCTTTCGAATCAGATGAGAGTAAGACTTTGGTTTCCCTTGTTGACAGGATTTTGTTAGCTTATGGACATGAGCGAGCTAAAGGGCGGAAGGGGGTTCATTATCGAAAAATTATACTGTATATACTATGTCAATTTTTTTTTTTATGTGTATATAGTAAATGTTGAATCACCTCGACTTCTTCCTGTGTTTTTCTTTATACTTTGAATTCCCTCAGTGAAAATCTTGATGTGATTCCAGGTACTTTTGTTAGTGGGCAATATCTGGATCATCATCAGAAACATGGGAAGTGTAACATTTGTTGTCAAAGTAGACTCCTGTATCTCTCTTCCTTTCATTAATCTCACTGTACCATTATTTCTAATGTAGATATGTAAAGCAGTAGCACTGTTTTTCTTGTTGTCTAAGAGGATTGGATCAGCAGGAGGACAATGCGCCATTAGTCCATTTGTTTTGGCGATGGCGGTAGTGGTTGTTGGGGTGGCCGGGGCGGG
>MCJB01013670.1:87424-98025 GCA_002018475.1 Nicotiana obtusifolia | reverse complement strand
GAAATATATTGTAAGCATAATGTTGAATAAATCAATGGACTAATCTTTAAAATAGTTTCCTCTCTAATGTTTCAAGAGCCACAACTTGATTATAAAGAAGAATAAATATACATCAAAGACAGGTCTGAGTCCATAATATATTGTTTAAACTTAGTACTAATAAGAAGATAACCAAATGTTCATTTGATCAAACTATAACCATTTGCAATGAATACTAAATAGACATTATCATAACTCTCACAACCTCCATAATTACACAAAGCCTACTATCAATGGCTTTAGATGGAAGCAAAATTTACAAGTGGTAGGAAGGGAAAAAAGAAAGACAACTTACTCTTTTGGTAGGGCAGTAATGATTATTAACACCCTCCTCCATAGTAAATTAAATTCCAGTCTGAATGATAATAAGATTTTACACAAACAGAAAAACAAACAGTTTTAGGCCTTGGCTCCAAAGATCTCCAGCATAGAAGAGAAAGTTCCATACACTGAAAAAACTGCAGCCATTACAATAATTGCACCATCACAAGCCAAACCATGCCATCTTAACTCATCTTTGAACACAATCAAATGAAACAATGCAGGCAATACAAAGCCAAGAATAATGCACACACTGCTCCCAACAAGTGACAAGAAATCAGCAAAATTTGGTACCAACAATGCCACAAATGTCACTACTAAAACCACAATCCATCTTATCCAAAGACAATACCTGCCTTCACAAAATCTCCTTTCCATTACTTCATATACTGGATTCATCATAAGTGGAAATGTAAAGAATAAATTTATGCAAAGACCAATTTGAACTAAGCTGCTAAGCCAACCTTGTCCAAGATTTGTGGTAATTATATCTTTTGTCTCTTCACCAAAAGCAAAATACCCTAATACTCCAAAAGCACCATACATTAAAGATATTAATGCCATTGACAAACCCAAGATTTTACCAAATTTTGCCTTCTCTTTCATCTCAGCTTCTAAAGGCAATACCATTCCAACACCTTCGAATGCATAAACAGCTACACCAAGACCATAGAAAAACACACTGAACCCACCAAAAGCTTCAAGAACATGACTACTTTTGAGATAAACCATCACATCTTCAACCATAACTACACCCATAGCTCCTAATTCAACAACATCAGCAAAAATACTCAAAGGGGCTAAAAGGGTAAGACTAGGAATTGAATTCAACCCCAACTGAAATGGAAAACAGCTCCAAATATACACTGTTTTAGGTGGCAACCCCAAGATTTTAGGACTTGGATTTGATTTCGAGTAATTAAAACAGTATGCTAAAGTATTAGCTATGAAAATCATGTAACTGATACAAAAACCAGCTTGTGATAACACAATCATAGCATCTACAGCAAACCTACCAACAGGTCCACAAACAGCAAAACCCAAATCACCAAAAGATGAGATTTCTGAAGTTTTAAGATGGGATTCAATTTTTCTTCTTGAAAATACAAGAAGCATCATACAATGGTAAGTTAAAAAGGCTACTGCAAATAGCATAATAGCACCCATTATCCATCCTGTTCTTTTAAAAGTATAAGGAAGGCCAAGAACTCCTGCTCCAACTATGGCTATAAATACATTAGCAAAAGTTTTGGATGGTGAAGAAAGGTGTTGATTTTTGGCTAAAAGGGGTGTATCTTCTCTTGGGATTTGTAAAACATGAGAGGATGAACTTGCTTCATTATTTTTCTCAAACCCCATTTGGTAAAATCTTAAATTTTTAATCAAAAATCACAATACAAGTGCAAAAATCAGATAATGATCAAAACTTTATTTCAAGATTACCTCAAATTTGAGTGAAAATAATGAATGTGTTTTTTTGAAAAGGGGCAAAAGTTTTGAACTTTGCTTATGGTTTTTGCCTCTGCTAAAATCAAGAAGCTAAAACAAGTGCAAAAACCAGGAAAAGATCAAAACTTTATTTCAAGATTATCTAGTGAATACTATGTGTTTTTTGAGGAAGCAGAAAGGAATTGATTTGAAAATGGTAAAAAGGTTTTGAACTTTGCTTATGGTTTTTGATTCTGCTAAATTAATCAAGAATCTCAATACAAGTGCAAAAACCAGATAAAGATCAAAACTCTATTTCAAGATTACCTCAATTTAAGAGTGAAAATAGTGAATAGTATGTGTTTCTTGAAAAGGGGAAAAAGTTTTGAACTTTGCTTATGGTTTTTGCCTCTGCTAAATTGATCAAGAACCTCAATTCAAGAGCAAAAACCAGAGAAAAATCAAACCTTTAATATCAAAATTGAAATCAAATAGTGAATAGTATGTGTTCTTTGGAAAGGGGGAAAAGCTTTGAACTTTGCTTATGGTTTTGCTTCTGCTAGATTCAGGAGTTTAGAAAGAGATATAAAGGTGTTAAAGTTAAAATAGCTTTTGGGGATTGTGGAGCTGTAGGCTGTCTTATCAATAGGAGTAAGTTGAAGGGACCTTTCAAAAAGGACAAAACATGAAAGTGACAATTAAGCAATATTTATTTATATATTTGAATAATATGAAAGTTTATAGTTCGTACACGTCTCTTTTTTGAAAAATTTGTATTTGTTTGCAAAAAGAAGTATTCAAGTAAATAACAATCGTAGACGTGTCCATTTGTTAATTGAGAAAAAATCTGTTTGCAAAAAGAAGTCATTCTCTTTTTTCTTTTTCTTTTTATCTTTGTTCTCTTTGTTTTCTAGTTGAAAAGGACAGAATGATATATTAACGATGCTTTTGATACATTATAGAACTTCTCAATAGTTTATGCATATGTATCCACCTGTCAGGGGTCGTTTGTAAGGATGTACTGCTGATAATATAATAATATATTTGTTAACTTTGTCGTAATTTCTTGTTTGGTCATATTATTAATTTATATATGATTAATATTTGTATTAGTTATATATTAGTATTATTTTTATAAATAACAAATTATGACATTAATATTATAGTAGTTTAAATACATGGATAAATATATATAAAATAAAATTGACCTTTAATATATCAAATTAAACAGTCCATAAAAAATAATCCTAACGTAAATAATTCCAATATTATATATCACAATATTATTAATACACCCTATTCAATATTATTGGTGTACATCTTACAAACAGTTGGCTGTCTACCATTTATCTATTGAAAATATACCATGACTTTTTCTACCTCTTCGCATTATGGGAAATTAACAAAAGGGATTTTCCAGTTAAGTCATGATTGTAATTAGAAGATTAATGAAAAATATCTTAAAGGATAGAAATTCTATGGTAGGATAGGAGTAATGAACCAAGAGTAAATAGATTGATTTTTACCGATAGAAAAAATTATATCGACCAAATTTTTGATTAATTCATTGTGTATACAGAAATTATACTTTTTCAATCGTCCCAATCATAACTTTTTAATTTGGCTCGAACAACTTTTGACAATTTCATTCTAGTGTTATTATGATTCTCTCTTGTTACCTAAAACTACCTACCTTGATATATAAAATAAAAGAAAGAAAATTTGCACTTCTTATATTAAGAAGCAATGATTAATTTTCTCTCTCTAGAGTTTCTCTCGACGCACGATTAGCGTGAGCAGCTAACCTACGCCTCGCCGGAAATGGGGAGGGAAAGACCCCGAAAGAGTATGAGTAAAGAGCAACAAGATGAAATCGCATAAATAAAAGGATTCAACACTAAAATTAAACACAATACAACTCCAAAAGGGATAGTGATTAGAACAAAGGAGGTCACGCCCAAAGCAATGGAAGTGATGATGGTGGTATCGTCAACGAACAGAGGCAAAGGCAAGATGGATGAAACCACTAAGGTATGGCCAGCACTTCCAGCTCGCACACCAGTGAGCAGCGTGAATCTGCCTGAGAACACAACACAGGAAAAGACACAGACCCAATGCACCAATGAAATAGTAATTGCAACTAGCAGTGGTGTTCAACGAAAATTACAGCTCGAAAATGAAATCCAGGGGAAGACAGGAGGACATGCATGGGCTAATCTGTTTGCAAGCAACAAATTGGCGGCACGAGGTGAGGGTGAGAAAATTGTAAACTACACCAAGATGTTGTTGTTGCTGGGAATGAAAAATGAAAATCAGCTGTTATTCTATATGTGGTGTGAGGATATCCACAATTGGCACTATAGATAGATTCATCAATGCACAGGGGGAATTCTTGACTAAACCTCATATTTATCTTCATAATGAGGGTTACTTTGTTATTCGATTTGCTAGAGAAGAGGAGAAAGACCAGGTACTATGCTCAGGACCACACACACTAAATAACATGCCAGTTATTATCAAACCATGGAATCCAGATTTCAATTTTAATCATGAGGTGCTTAAGGCCATCCCTATCTGGGTTAAACTACCAAACCTTCCTCTTAATATAGCAAATTGGTAGTAGTTTGGGAAAGCCAAATTATGTTGATGATTGTACTACCAGCAATACCAGAGTTGGCAGAGTTTTTGTTGAAGTTGACATAACCAAAGAACTGCCAGTTACAATCAAAGTACAGGATCCTAAAGGAAAAATGATCAATCAAGAGGTATGATATGAATGCAAACCTATATACTGCCCGGAATCAAGTGGGTCATAACTGCCAGAAGGTTCGCAAACAACGAATAGTATCTCCTATCAAAGGTGCTCAAACAGAACAAAGGCAAATGTCACTAGCCCAACAAGCAGCAACAACAAAAGGTGGAATGGAAGCCTACAAGGGTTGGTGGAAATAGTGCTCCAGGGTGGAAACAAGTAACAGACAGCTAACTGAGAAAGCAAAAAATGCATAACCACCAAATATTCAGCCAGTTAAGAAAGGAGAGGAAGGTTGGAGGAAGTGAAGGGTAGGTCTGCAACTAGAAACGCTCAAAGCCAGGGACATGACAAAATGGTAGTTGTGGTACATGGTCCTACTGTAGCGCTTGAGCCAGCAAGTCTATCAATGAGCTGCAAAATGATAACCATCCCAAGACATTGCAGTGCAGCACAAGTAGAGAGGGGGAAAGTAAAGAATCCAATACATCACGTTCCAAAGTACCAGAATGCTTGTCACTTGGAATGTAAGAGGATTCAATAAAGTGTATAAGCACAAGGAGATGAATAAGTCTACTAGGGAGAATAAAGTACGCATTATGGGAATAAGTGAACATATAGTCCAGAATGATAAAGCTGGAAAACTAATAAATAACTTGTTACCAGGATGGTAATGGTGCACTAATAATGTGAATACAAATCGAGGCAGGCTATGGGTGATTTGGGATCCTAATAACATTCAATTCATTATGATAGATAGTAATACACAATATATACATGGATAAGTTCAACTAGTACACAACACCACGAGTTTTCTCTTTAATGCAGTCTATGGACTCCATAATGTGCAGGACAGAATGAACTTTATGGGAGAGCATAAGGGACTTGGCTAAACACATGCAAAGACCCTGGCTAGTCATAGGAGATTTTAATGCTATATTAGACCTAGAGGATAAAGTAAATGGGACAGGGTAGTGAAGTCAGGGATTTTAGGGGCTTCATGGAAGATTGCAGGATGTCTGAATTGCAACAGTAGGTAAATCATACATATGGACAAATGGGCATATATACAGCACGATTGACAGAGGGGTAGTGAATGCTCAATGGATGCTTGAAATAGATCCATCACAAGTACAGGTAATGGATCCTTATTTTTCAGATCACTCCCCGATTAGCATCATTTTAGACACAGCTCTAGAACATGGGAAAAAACCTTTTTGCTTCTATAACTGCTAAGCTGATCATCCAGATTTTGGGAAGCTAATACAAGAAAATTGGCCTACAAAACATGGAGGAATTAAGAGTATATGGCAGAACTTGAAGCTAGTAAAAAATACACGGAAACCCTAAATAAGAGGGAGTTCTTGGGGGTCACAGAAAAGATACAAAGTTTGAGAGATGAATTGCAACACATTTAAGCACAAATGACAGTTGTTACTACCAGTGCAAACCTATTTGAAGCAGCAAGCAACACTAAACAACAACTGGAGAAATGAAGTTTAATTGAAGAAAGCATATATAAGCAGAAATTTAGAGTTCAATGGCTCAAGTTAGGGGATGCGAATACAGCTTATTTCTATGCTAGTATGAAAGGTAGAAAAACATAAAATCAGATTAGAACTCTAGTAACAGAAGGAGGGACTATACTGAAGACTGCAGACTCTATAGAAGCTGAAGGGGTACTACAAGAGATAACTAGGCTCCAGTACCCAGGCACTTCCTGCTATCAATCTTGGAGTTATGCAAGAGGGACCAATGCTAAGCAGAAGTCAACAGGCAGCTCATAGCACTATTTACTAGAGCATATGTACCTCAAGCCCTGAAGAGGATAGATGATTCAAAAGCCCCGGGTGGAGATGGTTTTAATTCCTACTTCTTTAAGAAATCTTGCCATGTGCTTGATGATGAAGTAACAGATGCAGTACTTTAATTCTTTCATACTGGTGCAATGTACAGACCAATTAACAGTACATCAGTTACCCTCATTCCCAAAACCAAAAACCTTGCATCTATTAGAGAATATAGACCGATATCTTGTTGTACTACTTTGTACAAAATCATCTAAAAAAAGATCACAAATAGAATGCAGCATGTTATGGATTCATTAGTAGATTGTAATCAGGCAGCCTTTGTACCTGGCAGACTATTCTCAGATAATATTTTATTAGTCATGAATTGGTAAAAGGCTATGTAGGAGGGGCATATCTCCTAGATGCATGGTCAAGATTGACAAGCAAAAAGCATATGATTCCATTGAATGGGTGTTCCTGGAACAAGTACTATCAGGCCTTAACTTTCTAGGAAAGTTTGTCAAAAGGATCATGAGTTGCATCAACAAAGTTACATACTCCATCATTATCAATGGTAGCCCAACCCCTCCCTTTGCTGCTAAGAGAGGGATAAGACAAGGTGACCCTATGTCACCTTTTTATTTTTGTTTTGGCAATGGAGTATCTAACAAGGTTACTGAGAACTCTGAAGAGCAAACCAGACTTTAACTATCACCCAAGGTGTCAGAAGCTGGGAGTAATTCAACTTAGCTTTGCTGATGATTTTCTCCTATTTTGTAGAGGTGATATATTTTCTGTGATGTTGCTACATAGCTTCTTCCAACAATTTTCATCTGCATCAGGGTTGATAGCCAATCAACGCAAAAGTTGTGTCTATCTTGGAGGAGTACCAGAGTGAGTTCAATAGGATATTATGCAGATTCTTGGATTTAGCAAGGGGACCTTATCATTCAGATACCTTGGGGTACCAATGAGCACAAAGAGATTATCATTACATCAGTGTCAACCTCTACTAGACAAAATAATTGGGAGGATCACTAGCTGGACAGTCAAGTTTCTTTCATATGCTGGAAGACTACATTTGATTAAAAGTGTATTAACTGCCATCCAATCTTTCTGGTCGCAGATTTCCCTCTCCCAAAGAAAATTATTACAAAGATTGATATAATTTGTGAACTATGGACAGGAAAAACTGAAGGCAAAAGAAAAGCTTTGATATCATGTGATAATCTGTGCTGGAATCATTAGGGGGTCTAAACATCACCAACTTACAGATATGGAACTAGACTGCAATTGTCAAACACTTGTAGAACCTATACAAGAAAAAGGACAGACTATGGATCCAATGGGTGCACACATATTACATAAAAGGAAAGCGAGTTTGGTCTGTCAATGCTAAACAAGCCTCATGGTTGATCTAGAAGATTATTCAAGCTGCAAAGTACCTGAATGAGGTTGCCTTGAACATTGAGCAGGAGCTTAATACAGAGAAATACTCCATTAGAGATGTCTATAACAAATAGAGAGGAGATTTTCCAAAAGCATCTTGGAAAAGGTTGATATGCAACAACATAGGATGTCCAAAATGGCTCTTCATTTTATACCTGGCTATACACGGTAGGCTGTACACTAGGGACAGTCTGATCAAATGGGGTATAAACTCCAATCTAGAATGCCTGCTATGTGAAGATGAAGAAGAATGTCATCAACACTTGTTTTTTAAATGCCAATTCTCAGCAAGTATATAGAAAGGAAGGAAGTCAAGAGGGGTGGTGTACACACTAATACTTGCTGCTGCCATCTATTATATGTGGCAGGAAAGGAACTTCAGAATATTCAACCAGAAGAAGAGGAGAGTGAAAGACATCACACGATTGATTGTCCAGAAAGTGCATTACAGGAGTAGTCTAAGACCAACATTAGCTAGTTTCATGCAAGATCTTAATGTATATCCATAGTTGCATGCCTGCTTAGAGGCGAATGATTATAGGTTTAGAAGTATCACAGCTGCTCCAGAACCAAGGTTGGGGTCATCTGTCCAACAAAGGGTCTGATTATACTTGTACATATTTCCCTTGGTAAATAATATACTTTACTTACCAAAAAAGAACAATGATTATAGAAGCACCATAAAACTTTCAAAATATACCTACTTTTAGTACTCAATTTTTATCAAATTTTGTTGGGGCATTATACTTTATTCATTAAGGTATGTTAGTATCACCAAATATTGTGGTGGAATGGTAAATACACATTTATTTTTAATTAGAATCTTGATTCTGAACTCTGCGAATAAAATCGACTTTGATAGGGAGCGCTTTATCCCCAAGGTAGAATTATTCGTCACGAATTCGAATTAATCAGCTCTCAAATTGAGTGCCGAAAACCAGATGAGAAATAAAGAAAGACACATCATCTGAAAGTAGTAATAATTTAAGAGACCTTAATAACATCCGTATTTATTCATTTTCTATAAGAAAATAAAAACTTTGCCTAATTATTCTCTATGATTACAGACATATACCACAAATTATGTACACATGAAAAAAATGATAGTATAAGAATCGGTTCAATAGGGGTGGATCTAAGGGTGGGCCTCAGTTCGGATTGGATATGATAATTTCGGTCTGAATTTTCGATTTTTGGATTGAAGAAATGACAATCTAAATCCAATCCAAATAAGTTCAGATTGAATTAGTTTTTTAAGTTCGATTTCGGATTAATTGGTTTGAATATTATGGAGTTTCGGTTTTGAACGTATAAGTTAAGATGTTTCTACTTTTTTCAAAAATAAATATTTAATGAAGTATTCATGTTAAATTGCCTGAAAAATTCCTCATCCTTGCTGCAATCATCAAAATAAAGTATTCATGTAATGAAATTATTATTTTAAAAAATACAAACATAAACATTAATACAGCCGATAAGAAATAACAATAGTAAAATCATGTCCAAACAGAAAGTATTCTGACAGTAACTTAGTAATTAATATTGAATAAATAAGATAATATCTAATAAGTAGGGTATTGAACTTATTACTATTGGCATATGGATAATGGACTAATATAAAGTATAAAAATTTTGAATTTTTGAATATCCAAAAATCTGAAGTACCAAATTCAATATCCAATCCGCAATCCAAAAAGTTTATAAATTTTATCCAAAATCCAATCCTGTAATCCGAAAATCCAAACCAAAAATTCAAAAACTTCGAATTTTGATTTGGATTTCAGATTTTCCCAAACTATGCCCACCCCTAATTGGATCGATTAATTCAGTCTAGATTAAAATATCTTAACACTCCTGGTTGGGATTCCTCCAATATTTCTATTTTGATTATATCAATATTAAAACCTTTCATATCCTATATAGTTTGCCCACTCCACTAAAAAAGGATTTTAAGAGAACGCGACATATTCAACCTAATACCTACCATATTATTTTCCCACAAGTTAATCTTATCTTGTCTCTTAAATTAATGGTGAAAAAGTGCACTTTGCAAGTTGAACTATTAAGCAATAGTGTAAATTTTTTTTTATAGAATACAAACAAAGTGAAGCATTCATAAATTTATTTGTATATATGCCTTAAGATGTCCGATTGTCCTCCTTTTTTTGGTTGAAAGACGAAATTTATTAAAACTTAATTAGTAGCATTACATAAGGATGGTGGCCCATTAGGACTATCAGAAACGTCGAAGCCGGTAGGGCTGTGAGGGATAGAGTTACTAATACTACTAACGTTTTCAAGTTCAGCCAAACTATTTAATAAACTTGTAGTTACTAGTCTAGTACGAGATGCTCCAATTTTGTCCTCCTAAAGTACTTTCAAAACATCCCTAGGTGGAGAGCTTAGTGTTGCAAGGTGGCTGGTGCTAGCTTGCTTGGATCCTACTGTAGCCAAAACATGTGCAGCGTTGTTTCCTTCTCTAGAGTTATGCCGGATCATCAGATTTCCTAGTTCCTTCAGTAATAACCTGCACTCATTAACAAAATTAGTGTAGAGGGAGCAGTTATCATGGAAAAGTAATTGGAATATTTCAGTAGCATCCGTTTCAATTTCTAAACTGTGGAAGTGGTTAGCTTGTGCAATGTAGAGGCCATGTTTTAAGGCAAGTAGCTCCATGTAGGTAGCCGTGTAGCCATAAGCGGGCATGTAGTAGTCAAGGATCCAGTCGCCATTTTTACTCCGGAAAGTATCTCAATGCCACCTTTTCTGTGTTTTCCTTTAAAAACCCCATCTATGTTGAGTTTTAAATCAGCTACAGTCCG
>MCJB01013670.1:31139-81470 GCA_002018475.1 Nicotiana obtusifolia | reverse complement strand
CCCCCCCCCCCCCCCGGTCATAAAAGATCCTAACAAACTCTGACACCAAAATGTTCCCTCCCTTCACTCAATAAACACACACGCACTCTACACAATCCAGGATCCTCATTATTACTAGCAGAAATTAGAGAGATTCTTCTAGAAGAGGTTATCTTGGAGAGCAAGGACGATGAGAGGGTTTTAAGGAGAGGATCTGAGTTTTTCAGGGAGGATTTTTTCAGAGAGTCTTTTTCTTCTTCTTCTTCAAAATTTCCTTTCAAAAATAGAGTGACATATACTTCCTTCTTCTTCGATTTCGGTTGGAAGTGGGAAAGAGTTTTCTGAGAACCAATCTCAATCGAGGAGTGCTTGGGTTCGATCTAGCTACCGGTTCGAGTTCCGATCGTGGTTCGTGGCCTTTTGCTATCATAGACTTTCAAAACAACAGTAGGAACTCTCTACCAGGTTCATTTCTTAATTCTCATTTACTCTATTTGTATGATTGAAGCATGATAAAGCTATGGATACTTGTTCTAGATTGTTAACTCCATGAATTGATATACTCAAATTATACTTTAGCAAATAAAGTAGAGCAGTTGATGCCACAATGCAATACTCTAACAAAGAAGTTAAAACAGAGACATAAGATTGGTATGCATTTGGTGTTGAATTTGCGACCGCATAACTGATATGCATTTCGCATTTTCGACCTGATTGTCACATTTCTGACATTAAATCTTATCCAGGAATTCTGTTCTGATTTGCGATCTCTTCGTGAAATTTGCAGCTCGCAGACGCACTTTGCGATCGCATACTGGATCGCATTTTGACATCGAACCTTGATCTGGGGTTCTGTTCCGATCTGCGATTCTTGCACACGATATGCGTCTCACATATGGGATCTGCGATAACAAATCCCTATTTGCGATGACGTTTTGTTCTTTTTCTTGTCTTTTGTGGCTCTTTAGATCGGTTTTGGTTAAATACATGTAATAAAAGTTAAAAGAACAAGGTCACGAACTGAACTTTTATCTTTCTTTATTTTAGACCTCATTTTCTTATCTTGTTACATTACTCGCTAGTAGCATGTTTAGGCCGACCACGCTTGGGTAGGCAATACTAGGATGTTTTATTAGTTTTTTCGAGGCGAGAGGTCATTCCTTAGTTAAATTTATCCGGGGAATGCCCCAAAGGACTTGTGTATTTAACATTCCGGGGAATGCCCAGAGGTATTTGTATAAGAGGATCAAAAGTGAAACTTGTCGTACTTTGAATTTGTTTTCCTTCTTTATTAGGTGGGAATGACCTCAAGCCTCTTATGTGTTTTTTTTTATCTCAATTCAAATGTATTAAAAGCCAACTGAATCGAGTACGCAACCGCGACTTCACGGGATTCGGGGAATGCCTAACACCTTCTCTCCTAATCAAATGAACCCCCTTACACAACTCTCTAGTATGAACTTGACTTTAGGTCCAAGTTCTAAAACGGTGGCCTGACACACCAGAATCACTTGTCAGGTGGCGACTCTAAATTTTCATGATTAATCCATCTCTCTGTCACTTTCCAAATTGGAAACCTCTTTTCGAATTTTATTAAGCCTTTTATCAACCAAAAGGGTTTAGTAATGCCTCGCAGCTCCGAAAAGGAGGAGTGACAGTTCTGGCGACTCTGCTGGGGAATTAAATTCAAATTTGTGGGTTCAATATAGTACTTGATTTGTTGGATTTTAAAATGTTTGGCTGAGTTTTATGCTTTTTTCATTAGCTTTACTTACTTTTACTGCGCTGTCATGTTTTTGTTACTTTTATTATGCTTTCATATTTTTGTTATTTTGCTAGTTGTTATGTGTTTACAGTTTTTGCTTTATGTGTTTATCGCTTTATAACTGTCATCATATGCATTGCCCGGTCATTTCTTTCTACAACAAGTCCCGAGCACGCGTCGCATGCACGAACTCTTTGTTGGGTTACCCTTAATTTAGGAGGGAAAGCCAACGGACGTATGGAGTGGGTGGAAAGCTTAAGCAGCCACCATCGACCATACGCTTTCCCTGAACTGCCTTGTTAGTAAAACCCAAACTTAGGTCAGCCTTTAGGCCATTTTTATTTGCATCATGTCATTTAGACCTAGTAGGGCCCGGTCCCAGGCACCGTGTCCCTTTGTAGGAAGCCTGTCCAAATTTTGTCAAATGGGCACGCGGCCCAAAATGACGTTTAATCATCCTGTGTGCTAAATGTTGCATCTGTGAGGGTAAAAAGATCATTTGGCAGACCAATGTCTCGGAAAAAGGGTGAAAATGAAGTAAAATGGGGCCCCCACTAGTATTTTCTTCTGCAATCTTTTCCGAAAACAAAACAAAAAAAAGAAGAAAAGAAAGAAAAAAAATCGAAAAAAAAAAGAAATGAAATGAAGATTTTGCATTTTCATCATTTTCCAAAAAAATTCAAAAGAAAAAAAAATCCGAGAGTTTTTACATCATTTTCCAAGAGACAAAATCTAGTTTTTGGTTGCATCTTTCCGAACTACGCGAACCTGATTCTCATCTTCCGAGGAGGGATACGTAGGCAACCCACATAGGGTCCGGTTCTCCTAGTAAGTCTTAGGTTCTTGGCTTCCAGGGTCGTAGCCAAATCCAGCATGTTTAGCCACTTTTGGCCGCATCGGCCATTCTTGCAAAATAGGATCATTTTGGCAAGAGTGGTTTAATTGCCCATGTCTTAGGATCTCGAGTCCAAGAATCAGTGTCATATCACTCAAAGGTCTGTCCGTGTTAGGTTTGCGTCCCTAGCCACATCTGGCCATTTCGGCCAGTTTTGCAAAGTAGTCCATTTCCGCCAAAATAGTTTTTTTTAATACCATGATCCTCGGGATATTAGAGTCGTGTGGGCTTCAAGTGCAGCGTTTCTCATGCTTAGGGGGTCAATTTTGTCAAGTTTTGCACTAATAATCACTTTCAACCACTAGGCCAATCTGTAAATACAGCCGAATTGTGTCTTGCATTTGTCCACCAAGAAATGTTGTGGTGTTGTAACATCCCGAGTCATTAACCATTTTCCGTTCATTCAGGTATGGATCCTCTGATTCGATCCAAAGTGTTGATAGTAACAAAGATTCCTAAGAAATTGGTCAAGTGGTGGAATAGGTTTTCCTCGTTAGAGCAGCATGAGTTGATGTATAAATTGGGTACCCTAACTTCCCTTCTTGACTTCACACCTCGCCCAGACTTAGTAGAAGCAATGCTGACTTATTGGGACCCGCAAAACTTGAATTTCAAATTTGGGGAGTGTGAGATGACTCCAACTCTGGCAGAAATATCCGGTCTCGCCCGCTTAAGTTATATAGGCAAGAACATGATACTTCCGTGGGACCATTCTAGTACAAGATTTCTCAATGACCTGGGCCTAAAAGATAACAAAAATTTAAAGTGCCTTGAGTAGTCTTGGATATTTTTGGATTATTTGTTTGCTCGGTTTGGACCACAGGATAGTTTTGATATCTTTTGGGATGAGTTCTGCACAACCAAAGCAAAATGGAAAAAACGTCGCCTCGAAGCTTTCAGCCTTGCCTTATTAGGGTTACTGGTTTTTCCATTAGACGAGAGGCACATTGATACCCGTCAACAGTCAGTGGTGATGGCACTATTTCATGAGAAGCAACACAAAACTGTTACCATTGTGCCAATGATCTTAGCAGAGTTGTACCGAGCCCTGAGTGAAGTTAGGTGAGGTGTCAGGTATTTTGAGGGAAGTAACCTTTTGCTTCAATTATGGATGATGGAGCATTTGCACACAGCTTCCTTACTTTGCCCCATCGACCGTGCCTTGAGGGATCGGGTGATATGCATAGAGCGTAGGATGAAGTCTCCTGAATTCACATACCCAGTAGGTGTCACAACTCGGATTGAGTTCCTTGATTTGAGAACAAATGAGAATGTTTCATGGGCCTACCTTTGGTTACCCTTTAGATGATATCCTAGTAGGATGCCTCATGCAATCTTTCCTGATGCTGATAGGAATCAAGTGTGTTAGGCCATATACGCCGGTCAGGGTAATGCGACAGTTGGGCAGACGACAAGACGAGCCTCCAACTTTGAACCTTCAGAGGTACATCATGAATTTTAGCAAAAGGGTGGTTGACGAAATCAAGTATGTGCAATACTGGAACACTGCAAAAAGGATGAAGAAGGACATATTAGTAAAGGATATTGGCAGGCCCAAGTGCACTCAGGAGTACCTTACTTGGTTATAGTCCGCCCCACCAGGGATCAGTACCCCATTGCCAGCACAGCTTAGGGGGCGGGCGGCTCAGACAGTCGATTTTTAGGAGGCACCGGATCAAGATCCCAGGGTTAAGTTTGAGTTGATAAAGTCTCAGCTAGCGGAATTGGCAGCAAATGTGGAGCAGCATAGCCAGTATTTGCTTAGGGCTGGTCTTCAGGAGGCAGGGGCACAGGCCAGGGCCTTCATTCCTATCATTGGCGTTTCTCTACGAGGCGTGTTGCAAAACTTGAGCACGACAGATAGCCCAGGACCATCCCAGCCAGGACAGTTGCATTCAGGAGCAGTTTAAGGATCCATTCTGTTTAAATATTTTAAGATTGTCTTATGTTGTCTTTATTTTCATGTCTTTCTAGGAATACTGAATCCTGTAAGTAGTGTCAAGGTCGGTCAAAGTGTAGTCAAGTGTGTCGGGTCTTCCATCATCATACTTATTATCAAAGGCTTTAAATGAAAAATCCCGAATTTTATTTTTCCATCACTTTTTGGGTTTTATCAAGTCATTTTTGCATCAAAAGAGAGAAAGTGGTGAGAGGTGTAGGGAAAAACAAAAAAGAAAAAGAGAGAGAAGGCAAGATTGAAATAAGTAAATTGGGATGATGCCATATGACCTTGTGACCCTCACAGCCATGTTAGAACCGCTATTTGTTGCTAGGTGCATTGCATGTAATGTGATATTATTATCTGATATATGCCCTAACGCTAACATGTAGGTTTTGTGTTGTCGTCCTTTGTTATATTCTAATTCGTCCAGGAAAGTGGTTAGTTTGTTGGCACCCTGGCAAGTCATCCATACAATACCCGGTCAAAACGCCAAACTGTCATGGCTAGCAAGGAAACAGACGCTGCAGTTGTAGAACCAGCGAGAGAAATTGTTGAGTCAGAATCGAAATTGCAAGAGGAGGTTCGGAGGTTGAAACACCAGATGGCAGAAATGTATCAGACATGGGTTAAGGGACACTCTCCACCCTCGTTCCCCACTAACTACACAGAAAACCCTGCTTCCATTCCACCGCTTTCTCACTCCCAGATGACCAATATCATTGATCTTTGCCCACAACACGCACCTGGTTTCATCCCTTACCACAATTACCCTGGCGCTTCAGCCCAAACTTTTCATGCTCAACCAGTCAAAACAACCTCGTATCCTTCTCCAACAGCTGCTCCTATTTTTGTACCCCAACCACAAACTACCCTTCATTGATCCTCCAGTGAACCCGCATTTCCCGCCCTGGATGCCCATTACCATGCACTGGAGCCCACTTTCAAAGTCCCAGACCCTTACTCCTATACCCACCAGTTTGAGCCTCATGTTGAGACTGACAAACCACCCAAGAATGCAGAGCAGGAGGAGATGTTTAGGAAGCTACAGAGTCTCGAGCAATCATTGAGAAATATGCAAGGGTTAGGGAACCGGGTGAGTGTGGCCTATAAGGATTTATGTTTGTTTCCCGATGTCCAACTGCCAGCCGGGTTCAAAATGCCCAAGTTCGATTTGTAAAATGGACATGGAGATCTTGTTGCCCATCTAAGGGTTTATTATAGTAAAATGAGAGGTGCTGAAGGAAAAGACGAATTGCTAGTGGCCTACTTCAGCCAAAGTCTGAGTGAGACAGCTTTGGAGTGGTACACCCGCCAAGATATTAACAGGTGGTACACCTGGGACGATATGGCTCACGCCTTCGCCCGACATTTTCAGTACAACATAGACATTGTTCCAGACTGCCTATCTCTGACCAAGGTGGAAAAGAAACCCGGTGAAAGCTTTAGAGAATATGGGTTCCGATGGAGGGAGCAAGTTGCACGAGTCAATCCTCCAATGGAAGAAGACGAGATGGTTAAGTACTTCCTCCAAGCCTTGGAGCCCACTTACTATGGACACTTGATCTCAGCCATTGGTAAGTCTTTCAATGACGTGGTGAAGATGGGAGAAATGGTGGAAGAAAGGTTCAAGTCGAGTAACATCATGAGTTATTCTGCTATAAAAGAGACTACCCAGGCAATCCAAAGTGGTAGCGAAAGTTTGCTAGGCAAGAAAAAGAAGGAAGATGTTGCTATGGTTGTTTCTGGATTATGGCAGGGTCAGAGGGGTTCACCTCACCAATACACCCATCCTCGACCCCAACCTCAAACTTACACCCAAGCTCCATATAATACCCCTCAACATTATTTCTCTTCGCGAGGCCCAGAGGACTTGGCCAGACCACCCCAATATTTTGTTCACCATGCACAGTCATATGCTCAACCCCCTTCTTACCCACAATGGCGTGCCCCTGTCCCACTGAATACCTACCCAGCTCCACAAAATGCCTACCCATCTCCACAACCTTACCAAAGCCCCAATGGTCCACACTTTCGACCAAGACCAAATTATAGGAGAGAGAGGTAGCAGCAGAAACAAACTTTTACCCTGCTTAGAGAATCCTATGCCAGTCTATTCTAAAGTTTAAGGCAGTTGGACGTTTTTAAGCCCATTGAGTCAAAAATACCAAATCCCCCTCCAAAGAACCTTGATTATTCCCTAAGATGTGCCTATTGCTCTGACACTCTAGGCCATGACATAGAGAAGTGTTGGCACCTGAAACGGGCGATCCAAGAGCTCATCGATACAAACCAAATTATAGTCCAAAGCCCGGACACTCCAAACATCAACTAGAACCCTCTGCCCGCCCATGAAGAGACACATATGATTGAAGTAGTTTACAAGGACGGAGAACCCAAGAAGTCTTATAAGTCTGTCATGATGATTCGGGCCAGTGAAAATGATTTGGTTAAAGATCCAGACTCCACCAAAGCAAAGCCTATGACAGTTAAAGGGGCAACAGAAAAGCTGAGCCCGCTCAATTTGAAACCACCAGTGTTGGTCGTGAAAAGGGATGCCAAATGATATTGAGGCCAGTCCAGAAAACTCAAAGGTGATAGTACCAGGGATTCCAAGTAAGCCTGTCCTAGTTGTGAAAGGGGCTCCTACTACCCCTATCATCATTAAACCTGTAACCCAACCGCCAGTGGTTGATACCAAGGCTGTTCCGTGGAATTACAAGCAAGTGATAGTGACATACAAAGGAAAAGAAGTGGAGGAAGAAGTAAATGAGACTGGAGGATTGACTCGTTCTAGGAGATGTTTCGCCCCAGAAGAACTAAGGAAAGCCAAGCCATTCAGAGATAATCAATTGCTAGTAAAAAAATCGGTTACCAAGGAAGAGGCTGTGGAGTTCTTGAAGAAGATGAAAGGGTAGGATTATTCCATTATAGAGTAGTTAAGGAAAACGCCAGCTCAAATTTCCCTTTTGTCTCTTCTGATACACTCGGACGAACATTGCAGGGTCTTGATGAAGATTTTAAATGAGGCACATGTTCCTGATAAGATCACAGTGAACCACTTCGAAAAGATAGCTGGCAAGATCTTCGAAGCAAATAGGATCACTTTCTCAAACGACAAACTTCCTATCGAAGGTACAGAACACAACCGAGCTCTCTATCTCACAGTGAAGTGCGAAGATGTTGTTGTTTCGAGGGTTCTGGTTGACAATGGCTCTAGTGCAAATATTTGTCCTTTGTCTTCTCTGCAAAAACTGAAGATCGGCACTGAAAGGATCCGCTTGAACAGTGTATGCATTCGAGGCTTTGACGGAGGAGGTAAAGATTCTGTCGGAGACATAATGCTCGAATTGTCAATAGGGCCAGTTGAATTTACCATGGAATTCCAAGTGTTGGATGTAGCTGTCTCCTACAATTTGTTGTTGGGAAGGCCTTGGATACATGCTGCTAAGGCAGTCCCGTCTTCTCTGCATCAAATGGTGAAGTTTGAATGGGACAGGCAAGAAATAGTTGTGCACGGTGAGGAAGATTTGCCGGCCTGCAACGACACAACTGTTCCGTTCGTTGAAGCTAAAGATGATAAAGGACCTTGGGTTTTTCAAACTTTCGAAAAAGTGTCCATTGAGAAGATCACCGAAGGAGAACGCATTCCGAGTCCCAAGCTATCCTCTGCATCTGTCATGGTTGCAACTGAAATGTTGAAGAATGGTTTTGTGCCAGGCAAGGGTTTGGGATCATCTCTGCAAGGTATTGCATCCAATATGCCCCAACGGGAATTATGGTACATTTGGTTTGGGATTCACACCCACAGAAGAGGACATGAAAAGGTTTAAGAATCCAAAACAGAAGGTATGGTCACTCTCCAACCAGTCCCACACATCTCCAAGTCTTTTATCAAACCAGGAGCCGAAAAATCTCCAACTTCCTTAATTCCAGAACCTATGGTCAATGTTGATGAAGAGATAACCAAAGGGTTTCGAAGTCTTTTCAAAGAGGTCAATATGGTAAAGATTGGTGAAGGCTCTAGCAAAGCAGATGTGCAATTTGTTGGCCCAAACGTGAAGCTTAGCAATTGGGAAGTTACTCCTCTCCCCACCGGGAAGGAGTTTTGGTAGTTTGCTTTATTTCCTTTTCTATTATCTAGGTCATTTCAGGGTTGTAATCCGGATCTTTCTTTTAAGTTTTTCTTATCTTGACGCTCAGACCTTGCTATCCTTTTACTTTCAATGAAATGCAATTTTCCGTTTTCCATTATTCTTAATAGTGTTTTATTTCTGTTTCTTTTGTATAGTTCTTTTTATGCTGGTTGCAGTGACATGACATGCATGAGGAATTTTCAGCTGAGTTCTAAAAGCCAACCTAATTCTGAAATAACAATCCAAGAAGTAGAGTATGATGATGAAATAGAATATGATGAAGAAGCGGCATTTGAATAAATCGGCAAAGAGCTAAAATAATTTGAAGAAAAACCAAAACCTAATTTGAGTGAGACGGAAGCAATCAATTTAGGGGACCAGGATGATGTTAGGGAAACCAAGATAAGTGTGCATCTAGAACCACGGGTGAAGGAGGAAATAATCAGAACATTGGTTGAGTACCAAGATGTCTTTGCCTGGTCATATGACGAGATGCCGGGTTTGAGCACCGATCTGGTAGTCCATAAATTGCCAACCGATCCAGCATGTCCCCCTGTCAAACAAAAGTTACGAAAGTTCAAGACTGATATGAGTATAAAGATCAAAGAAAAAATCACAAAGCAGCTTACTGCAAAGGTTATTTGGGTCACCCGATATTCCACTTGGTTAGCCAACGTTGTGCTAGTGCCAAAGAAGGACGGTAAGACCAGGGTCTGTGTTGATTACCGCGACTCAACAAAGCAAGCCCAAGGATGAGATTGGATCTTTTGTGGACTGTTATGCGGGATATCATCAAATCTTGATGGACAAAGAAGATGCAGAAAAGACAGCATTCATCACGCCATGGGGAACATATTGTTATCGGGTAATGCCATTTGGTTTGAAGAATGTTGGGACAACTTACATGAGGGAAATGACCACAATGTTTCATGACATGATACATAAAGAGATCGAGGTTTATGCAGATGATGTGATCATAAAGTCAAAGAAGCAGTCCGACCATGTCAAAGATCTGAGAAAGTTTTTCCAAAGGCTCCGCAGGTACAATCTCAAGCTCAACCCAGCAAAATGTGCATTTGGTGTCCCTTCCGGTAAACTGCTGGGGTTCGTGGTTAGTCGACGCGGTATTGAGTTGGACCCGTCAAAGATCAAAGCCATTCAAGAATTACCATCGCCAAGGAACAAAACAGAGGTGATGAGCCTGCTTGGAAGACTAAATTACATCAGCAGATTTATTGCTCAGCTCACGACAACCTGTGAGCCCATCTTTAAGATGTTAAAGAAGAATGTCGCAGTCAGGTGGACTGACGAATGTCAAGAAGCATTTGATAAAATTAAGAGATACCTGTCGAATCCATCGGTGCTGGTCCCACCTGAGTCGGGAAGACCTCTGATTCTTTATTTGACAGTCTTGGACAACTCTTTTGGTTGCGTGTTGGGTCAACATGACATCACAGGAAAGAAAGAGCAAGCAATCTATTATCTTAGTAAGAAGTTCACTCCCTATGAGGTTAAGTACACGCTGCTTGAGAGGACATGTTGCGCCTTGACTTGGGTGGCACAAAAGTTGAAGCATTATTTATCGCCCCACACCACTTACCTCATTTCTCGCATGGATCCTCTAAAATATATCTTTCAGAAGCCAATGCCCACTGGAAGACTGGCAAAGTAGCAGATTTTACTTACAGAGTTCGATATCATTTATGTGACTCGGACCGCGATGAAAGCCCAAGCTTTAGCCGACCACTTGGCCGAGAATCCGGTAGATGATTAATACGAGCCATTGAAGACTTATTTTCCTGATGAAGAGGACATGTATGTTGACGAGGTTGACCACGATGAAAAACCAGGTTGGAAAATTTTCTTTGATGGAGCTGCTAATATGAAAGGGGTCGGAATAGGAGCTGTACTTATCTCTGAAACAGGACAACACTACCCTGTAACGGCCCAGCTTCGATTTTATTGCACCAACAACATGGCTGAATACGAAGCATGCATTCTGGGTTTGAGGTTAGCTATAGACATGGGAGTCCAGGAAATACTTGTTCTGGGAGATTCAGATTTGTTGGTCCACCAGATTCAAGGAGAATGGGAAACTCGAGATTTGAAGCTCATATCGTACCGACAGTACTTGCATGATCTTTGTCAATGCTTCAGGTCGGTTGAATTTAGACATATTCCTAGGATTCATAATGAGATTGTTGATGCCTTGGCTACCCTAGCATCAATGTTACATCATCCAGACAAGATTTATGTCGATCCCATACATATCCGAGTTCGTGATTAACATGCCTATTGTAATGTGGTGGAAGAGAAAATCGATGGCGAAACTTGGTTCCACGATATCAAAGAATACATCAGGTCAGGAGTATATCCGATATATGTTACAAGTGACCAAAAGAGAACCATTCGACGTCTGGCCCATGGATTTTCCTTGAATGGAGGAATCTTATACAAGAGGACTCCGGATTTAGGACTGCTGAGATACGTGGATGCTAAAGAGGCTTCAACTATCATGGTCGAAGTACATTCTGGAGTTTGCGGTCCACATATGAACGGGTATGTATTGGCAAAGAAGCTACTTCGAGCAGGTTATTATTGGCTCACCACGAAACGGGATTGTATCAACTTTGTTCGCAACTGTCATCAATGCCAGGTACACGGTGATTTGATTCATTCTCCTCCATCTGAGTTACATACAATGTCTGCACCCTGGCCCTTTGTTGCTTGGGGCATGGATGTTATTGGGCCAATCGAGCCGGCAGCATCAAACGGGCATAGATTTATTCTGATGGCCATTGATTACTTTACCAAGTGGGTCGAAGCTGTAACTTTCAAGTCCGTAACCAAGAAGGCAGTGGTGGATTTTGTTCATTCAAACATCATTTGTCGGTTCGGAATTCCCAAGGTGATCATCACAGACAATGCTTCTAATCTCAACAGTCACTTGATGAAAGAGGTATGCCAACAGTTCAAGATTATGCATCGAAACTCCACTCCATATCGCCCCAAGGCGAATGGAGCTGTTGAGGCTAATAACAAGAACATAAAGAAGATACTTCGTAAGATGGTTAAGAGTTCTCAGCAGTGGCATGAAAAGTTGCCTTTTGTATTACTGGGTTATCGCACTACTGTTCGCACCTCAGTGGGTGCAACTCTTTATCTGCTAGTATATGGAATTGAGGCAGTTATACTTGCAGAAGTTGAGATTCCATCTCTTCGGATCATTGCAGAAGCCTAAATTGACCATAACGAGTGGGTCAAAACCCGGCTCGAACAGTTGAGTCTAATTGATGAAAAACGATTGGCTGCAGTATGTCATGGCCAACTGTATCAGAAGAGAATGTCTAGAGCATACAATAAAAAGGTGCGCCCCCGGAAATTTGAAGTGGGCCAAATGGTATTGAAACGCATTCTTCCTCATCAGGTGGAAGCCAAAGGCAATTTTGTCCCAAACTGGCAAGGACCGTTTGTCGTGACGAGAGTGTTGCCTAATAGTGCTTTGTATTTGACAGACATGGAAGGCAAATGTGTAGATATGGCTATCAATTCTGATGCTGTTTAGAGGTATTATGTATGATCTCTTTGCTCATTTTCAATTGTATTTTGTATTCGGCATGTTCAAAGTTGAAATGACGAAGGTATTTTATTCCGCTACCCAAACACTTTCATCCTTTGCTACCCCTTTTTGAGCCTTATTTATTTTTCTTTTCATAGCCCTTTTTTGGAATCAGTAGCAGAAAAAAAACGAAAAAAAAATGAAAAAGAAAAAGAGAAAAGAAAAAAGAAAAAAAAAGAGAGAAAAAGAGAGAAGAAGAAAGAGAAAGAAGAAACAAACAAACAAACAAAAGGAAAAGGGAAAAATGTTTGAACTACGTTTGACCGGATTCCTTTTAAGAATACGTAGGCAGCCTTACGGTTCGGTCTCATCAAAATAAAAATAACAAATCCTCGCAGACCCCAAAGAAACTGAGGCAGAAGTTTTGAATTCGAGAAAATCTGATTCCAAAAGTTGTAATTTTACCCCTATGTCATTTTGAATTATTTTTTAGCCTTGGTCTCACTCTTTCTTTCTAACCCTGTCCAAAAGCCTATATTACGGTCCAAAGAAAGACCTTCAGATCAATCTTTGAGGATGCCAGGTCAAGCAAGATAAAGACATGATTTGCATCAAGGGCAACACTCCCTTCATGAGATGAGAGAAATATAAAATGAGAGAGTCTTATGGGTGAAAACCCTTACGGGCACCATAAGGTGTTGGCGAGGTGAGAAAATTTAAAATGAGAGAGTCTTATTGGTGAAAACCCTCACGGGCACCATAAGGCGATGGTGAGTTGAAAGATAAGCCAACAAGAAGAATGGGATCAGTGAAAGGTCGATTTTCGAGGTATGGATTTACGCCATGAGCTGAATATGATTGGTTGGACGGATTAGGCTGATCAATCCGAAATGCATGTCATGATCATTGGAATAGGCAGCTTCCCTCGGATAAGTCTTTCTTTTCTAAATTTCCTTCATATAATCCTCTGTGTTCAAAATTTCCTTTCGTTCCTTTTGTTCAAATCATTACACTTTACTTTTTGAGTTCAATCTTCATGAGTTTCTCTTGAATTAGCCCATGACAAACAAGCAGGAAAGGATTTCAAAGCTTACTACCGACTTCTAAATTGCGTAAAGCGGAACTTGGCCAAGCATTCACAACAAACAGGATTTGGAACAAATGGTATGCAGATGATTGAAGTTTAGGCAACAAGGCGACTTTTGAGTTTTGGAAAATACAAGGATGCAACTGCATCCAGAATGAAAATGCAATGCAATAGGTAAGGATAAGAAATTCGGATCATTTAGAGATTGTGCGATCCGGTCCCAATCAAAGGACAAACAACTCCTTACTCGTTCAAAGCAGTTGATCAGGATGAAGCATGGCAATCAGCAGAAGCAGATCCCCAGCAAGAGTTAAAACTTGAACATATTCCCCCAGCAGAAGCAGACCCTCAGCAATGATGCCGCAAATTAACCACCACATTTTTCAAACTAACAAGATTCTATTTATCTGAAACAGGAAGCATGAAAATTTGTCAATCCACAAAGCCCTCTTGTGAAGAAGACATGGCCTGGGAGGCAAAAGTTTCTATTCAGAATTCCCCCACGCAGATAGCATAGCTTAGGTAAATTCATTTTCGGCCTTTCAGGACCCTCCTGGATAAGGGATTTAATTTTTTAGTTTTCAGGACCCTCCTGGATAATGGGATTTAATTTTTTAGTTTTCAGGACCTTCCTGGATAATGGGATTTAATTTTTATTTTCAGGACCCTCCTGGATAATGGGATTTAATTCTAGTCTCAGGACCCTCCTGGATAATGGGATTTAATTTTTAGTTTCAGGCCCCTCCTGGATAATGAGATTTAAGTTTTAGTTTTAGGACCCTCCTGGATAATGAGAATTTAATTTTTAATTTCTTAGGACCCTCCTGGATAATGGGATTTAGTTTTTAAAGTCTTAGAAGTTTTAGGGTAACATAATTCGATTAATCCCTGCAGATATGCCCAGGTTCCAAACTGGAGCAGAAAATTTCTTTGTTTTGTTGTTTTGTGGTAATATCAGGCACCCACCTGGAAAATGAGGGAATACATTCAAGCTTAGCTAAATCCCCAGCAGTCTCACAGATGTACCCAGATTCCAAACTGGGGAAAAAGTTTCTTTGTTTTGTTTGCTTTGTTAGCAATCAGGCGCCCACCTGGATAACGAGGGAACACATTCAAGTTTTAGCAATCAGGCGCCCACCTGGAAAACGAGGGAATACATTTAAGTTTTAGCAATCAGGCGCCCGCCCGAAAAATGAGAGAATTCATTTCAAAATCATTTCAAATCCACAAATATAAGAAACATCAGGAGCCTGCCTGAAGAACAGGGTCTATCTTTTCCAAGTCTGTGTGGAAGATCAAGTAGAAATTCAAGGAAGAATCAATACAAGAAGTAAATAGGATCTTGTATTTTTTTCTAATGTAATTTTTCCTTTTATTTTGATGTAATGGCAAGAACCGCGAACCAGAACTTTGACGGCACTCCAATAAACTCTCCACCTCGGTACTCCATTGCCTTTTTCACTTACGAACTACACGTGACCTGATTCCTTTATAACCAAGGATATGTAGGCAGCTCAAATACCAGGGCTCGGTCACATTCTTTTTCCTTAGTTTTGGTTTCCCCAAGTAGAGGTCGGGTCAAAAACATGTCTTGTTGTTCTTTGCCTGAAAACACTCCATGTTTCCCGTCAAAGAGGGGCAGCTGTAGACATGTAATTTTTGACCCGGGCATCATAATCACCTTTACTAATTATAGTACTTGTAAAATAATTATTTGAGTTTATTTTCATAGGAATTCACCTCTTTATTAAATTTAATTCTGTTTTAGGTACAAAATTGAAAAAAATACAAAAAGTAGTCCCAAGCTTCTATATTATTATCCAACCAAAAGGTCTCATATTTTTCAGCTTTTGATTTGGCCCAATTTAATAAATTTTGGGGCTCAATTCCCCCCCCCCCGTCATAAAAGATCCTAATAAACTCTTACCCAAAATATTCCCTCCCCTCACGCAATAAACACACACACACACTCTACACAATCCAGGATCCTCATTATTACTAACAAAAATTAGAGAGATTCTTTTGGAAGAGGTTATCTTGGAGAGCAAGGACGATGAGAGGGTTTTAAGGAGAGGATCTGAGTTTTTCAGGGAGGATTTTTTCAGAGAGTCTTTTTCTTCTTCTTCTTCAAAATTTCCTTTCAAAAATAGAGTGACATATACTTCCTTCTTCGATTTCGGTTGGAAGTGGGAAAGAGTTTTCTGAGAACCAATCTCAATCGAGGAGTGCTTGGGTTCGACCTAGCTGCCGGTTCGAGTTCCGATCGTGGTTCGTGGCCTTTTGCTATCATAGACTTTCAAAACAACAGTAGGAACTCTCTACCAGGTTCATTTCTTAATTCTCATTTACTCTATTTGTACGATTGAAGCATGATAAAGCTATGGATACTTGTTCTAGATTGTTAACTCCATGAATTGATATACTCAAATTATACTTTAGCAAATAAAGTAGAGCAGTTGATGCCACAATGCAATACTCTAACAAAGAAGTTAAAACAGAGACATAAGATTGGTATGCATTTGGTGTTGAATTTGCGACCGCATAACTGATATGCGGTTCGCATTTTGAACCTAATCACCAGAAACACTGGATTAGTCTGCATTTTGGGGTTGACTCTGCGATCGCATAACTGATATGCGGTTTGCATTTTTGACCTGATTGTCACATTTCTGACATTAAATCTTACCCAGGAATTCTGTTCTGATTTGCGATCTCTTCGTGAAATTTGCGGCTCGTAGACGCACTTTGTGATCGCATACTGGATCACATTTTGACATCGAACCTTGATCTGGGATTCTGTTCCGATCTGTGATTCTTGCACACGATATGCGTCTCGCATATGGGATTTGCGATAGCAAATCCCTATTTGCGGTGACGTTTTGTTCTTTTTCTTGTCTTTTGTGACTCTTTAGATCGGGTTTGGTTAAACGCATGTAATAAAACTTAAAAGAACAAGGTCACGAACTGAACTTTTATCTTTCTTTATTTTAGACCTCATTTTCTTATCTTGTTACATTACTCGCTAGTAGCATGTTTAGGCCGACCACGCTTGGGTAGGCAATACTAGGATGTTTTATTAGTCTTTTCGAGGCGAGAGGTCATTCCTTAGTTAAATTTATCCGGGGAATGCCCCGAAGGACTTGTGTATTTAACATTCCGGGGAATGCCCCGAGGTATTTGTATAAGAGGATCAAAAGTGAAACTTGTCGTACTTTGAATATGTTTTCCTTCTTTATTAGGTGGGAATAACCTCAAGCCTCTTATGTATTTTTTTTTTTATCTCAATTCAAATGTATTAAAAGCCAACTGAATCGAGTACGCAACCGCGACTTCACGGGATTCGGGGAATGCCTAACACCTTCTCTCCGAATCAAATGAACCCCCTTACCCAACTCTCTGGTATGAACTTGACTTTACGTCCAAGTTCTAAAACGGTGGCCTGACACACCAGAATCACTTGTCAGGTGGCGGCTCTAAATTTTCATGATTAATCCATCTATCTGTCACTTTTCAAATTGGAAACCCCTTTTTGAGTTTTATTAAGCCTTTTATCAACCAAAAGGGTTTAGTAATGCCTCGCAGCCCCGAAAAGGAGGAGTGACAGTTCTGGCGACTCTGCTGGGGAATTAAATTCAAATTTGTGGGTTCAAGCTAGTACTTGATTTATTGGCTTTTAAAATGTTTGGTTGAGTTTTATGCTTTTTCATTAGCTTTACTTACTTTTATTGCGCTGTCATGTTTTTGTTACTTTTATTATGCTTTCATATTTTTGTTATTTTGCTAGTTGTTATGTGTTTACAGTTTTTGCTTTATGTGTTTATCGCTTTATAACTGTCATCATATGCATTGCCCGGTCATTTCTTTCTGCAACAAGTCCCAGAGCACGCGTCGCGTGCACGAACTCTTTTTTGGGTCACCCTTAATTTAGGAGGGGAAGCCGACGGACGTATGGAGTGGGTGGAAATCTTAAGCAGCCACCATCGACCATACGCTTTCCCTGAACTGCCTTGTTAGTAAACCCCAAACTTAGGTCAGCCTTTAGGTCATTTTTATTTGCATCATGTCATTTAGACCTAGTAGGGCCCAGTCCCAGGCACCGTGTCCCTTTGTAGGAAGCCTGTCCAAATTTTGTCAAAATGGACCCTTGGCCCAAAATGACGTTTAATCATCCTGTGTGCTAAATGTTGCATCTGTGAGGGTAAAAAGATCATTTGGCAGACCGATGTCTCGGAATAAAGGGTGAAAATGAAGTAAAATGGGGGCCCCACTAGTATTTTCTTTTGCAATCTTTTCCGAAAATTATAAAAAAAAAAAGAAGAAAGAAAGAAAAAAAAATCGAAAAAAAAAAGAAATGAAATGAAGATTTTGCGTTTTCATCATTTTCCAAAAAAAATCAAAAGAAAAAAAAATCCGAGAGTTTTTATATCATTTTCCAAGAGACAAAATCTAGTTCTTGGTTGCATCTTTCCGAACTACGCGAACCTGATTCTCGTCTTCCGGGGAGGGATACGTAGGCAAGCCACATAGGGCCCGGTCCTCCTAGTAAGTCTTAGGTCCTTGGCTTCCAGGGTCGTAGCCAAATCCTGCATGTTTAGCCACTTTTGGCCGCATCGGCCATTCTTGCAAAATAGGGTCATTTTGGCAAGAGTGGTTCAATTGCCCATGTCTTAGGAGTTCGAGTCCAAGAATCAGTGTCATATCACTCAAAGGTCTGTTCATGTTAGGTTTGCGTCCCTAGCCACATCTGGCCATTTCGGCCAGTTTCGCAAAGTAGTCCATTTCCGCCAAAATAGTTTTTTTTTAAGATCATGATCCTCGGGATATTAGAGTCGTGTAGGCTTCAAGTGCAGCGTTTCTCATGCTTAGGGGGTCAATTTTGTCAAGTTTTGCACTAATAATCACTTTCAGCCACTAGGCCAATCTACAAATACAGCCGAATTGTGTCTTGCATTTGTACAACAGAAAATGTTGTGGTGTTGTGTAACATCCCGAGTCATTAACCATGTTCCCTTCATTTAGGTATGGATCCGCTGATTCGATCCAAAGTGCTGATGGTAACAAAGATTCCTAAAAAATTGGTCAAGTGGTGGAATATGTTTTCCTTGTTAGAGCAGCATGAGTTGATGCATAAATTGGATACCCTAACTTCCCTTCTTGATATCACACCTCGCCAAGACTTAGTAGAAGCAATGTTGACTTATTGGGACCCGCAAAACTTGACTTTCAAATTTGGGGAGTGTGAGATGACTCTTACTCTGGCAAAAATATCCGGTCTCGCCCGCTTTAGTTATATAGGCAAGAACATGATACTTCCCCGGGACCATTCTAGGACAAGATTTCTCAATGACCTAGGCCTAAAAGATAACAAAAATTTAAAGTGCCTTGAGCAATCTTGGATATCTTTGGATTATTTGTTTGCTCGGTTTGGACCACAGGATAGTTTTGATATCTTTTGGGATGAGTTCTGCACAACCAAAGCAAAATGGCAAAATCGTCGCCCCGAAGCTTTTAGCCTTGCCTTATTAGGGTTACTGGTTTTTCCATTAGACGAGAGGCACATTGATACCCGTCTACAGTCAATGGTGATGGCACTATTTCATGAGAAGCAACACAAAACCGTTACCATTATGCCAATGATCTTAGCAGAGTTGTACCAAGCCCTGAGTGAAGTTAGGGGAGGTGTCAGGTATTTTGAGGGAAGTAACCTTTTGCTTCAATTATGGATGATGGAGCATTTGCACACGGCTTCCTTACTTTGCCCCATCGACCGTGCCTTGAGGGATCAGGTGATATGCGTCGAGCACAGGATGAAGTCTCCAAAATTCACATACCCAGTAGGTGTCACAACTTGGATTGAGTTCCTTGATTTGAGGACAATGAGAATGTTTTATGGGCCTACCTTTGGTTACCTTTAGATGATATCCTAGTAGGATGCCTCATGCAATCTTTCCTGATGCTGATAGGACTCAAGTGTGTTAGGCGATATACGCCGGTCAGGGTAATGCGACAGTTAGACAGACGACAAGAGGAGCCTCCAACTTTGAACCTTCGGAGGTACATCATGAATTTTAGCAAAAGGGTGGTTGACGAAATCAAGTACGTGCAATACTGGAACAATGCAAAAAGGATGAAGAAGGACACATTAGTAAAGGATATTGGCAGGCCCGAGTGCACTCAGGCGTACCTTACTTGGTTACAGTCCGCCCCACCAGGGATCAGTACCCCATTGCCAGCACAGCTTAGGGGGTGGGCGGCTCAGACAGTCGATTTTTAGGAGGCACCGGATCAAGATCCCAGGGTTAAGTTTGAGTTGATAAAGTCTCAGCTAGCGGAATTGGCAGCAAATGTGGAGCAGCATAGCTAGTATTTGCTTAGGGCTGGTCTTCAGGAGGTAGGGGCACAGGCCAGAGCCTTCGTTCCTAGCATTGGCGTTTCTCTACGAGGCGTGTTGCTAACTTGAGCACGGCAGATAGCCCAAGACCATCCCAGCCAGGACAGTTGCATTCAGGTTCAGTTTAAGGATCCATTTTGTTTAAATGTTTTAAGATTGTCTCATGTTGTCTTTATTTTCATGTCTTTCTAGGAATACTGAATCCTGTAAGTAGTGTCAAGGTCGGTCAAAGTGTAGTCGAGTGTGTTGGGTCTTCCATCATCATACTTATTATCAAAGGCTTTAAATGAAAAATCCCGAATTTTATTTTTCCATCACTTTTTGGGTTTTACCAAATCAATTTTGCATCAAAAGAGAGAAAGTGGTGAGAGGTGTAGGGAAAAACAAAAAAGAAAAAGAGAGAGAAGGCAAGATTGAAATAAGTAAATTGGGATGATGCCATATGACCTTGTGACCCTCACAGCCATGTTAGAACTGCTATTTGTTGCTAGGTGCATTGCACGTAATGTGATATTATTAACTGATATATGCCCTAACGCTAACATGTTGGTTTTGTGTTGTCGTCCTTTGTTATATTCTAATCCGTCCAGGAAGGTGGTTAGTTTGTTGGCACCCTGGCAAGTCATCCATACAATACCCGGTCAAAACGCCAAACAATCATGGCTAGCAAGGAAACAGACGTTGCAGTTGTAGACCCAGCAAGAGAAATTGTTGAGTCAGTATCGGAATTGCAAGAGGAGGTTCGGAGGTTGAAACACCAGATGGCAGAAATGTATCAGGCATGGGTTAAGGGACACCCTCCACCCTCGTTCCCCACCAACTACACAGAAAACCATGCTTCCATTCCACCGCTTTCTCACTCCCAGATGACCAATATCATTGATATTTCCCCACAACACGCACCTGGTTTCATCCCTAACCACAATTACCCCGGCACTTCAGCCCAAACTTTTCATGCTCCACCAGTCAAAACAACCTCGTACCCTGCTCCAACAGCTGCTCCTATTTTTGTACCCCCACCACAAACTACCCTTCATCGATCCTCCAGTGAACCCGCATTTCCCGCCCCGGATGCCCATTACCATGCACCGGAGCGCACTTTCAAAGTCCCAGTCCCTTACTCCTATACCCACCAGTTTGAGCCTCATGTTGAGACTGACAAACCACCCAAGAATGCAGAGCAGGAGGAGATGTTTAGGAAGCTACAGAGTCTCGAGCAATCATTGAGAAATATGCAAGGGTTGGGGAACTAGGTGAGTGTGGCCTATAAAGATTTATGTTTGTTTCTCGATGTCCAACTGCCAGTCGGGTTCAAAATGCCCAAGTTCGATTTGTATGATGGACATGGAGATCCTGTTGCCCATCTAAGGGGTTATTACAGTAAAATGAGAGGTGCCGGTGGAAAATACGAATTGCTAGTGGCCTACTTCAGCAAAAGTCTGAGTGGGATAGCTTTGGAGTGGTACACCCGCCAAGATATTAACAGGTGGTACACCTGGGACGATGTGGCTCAGACCTTCGCCTGACATTTTCAGTACAACATAGACATTGTTCCAGACCGCCTATCTCTGACCAAGGTGGAAAAGAAACCCAGTGAAAGCTTTAGAGAATATGGGTTCCGATAGAGAGAGCAAGCTACACGAGTCAATCCTCCAATGGAAGAAGACAAGATGGTTAAGTACTTTCTCCAAGCCTTGGAGCCCACTTACTATGGACACTTGATCTCAGCCATTGGTAAGTCTTTCAATGACGTGGTGAAGATGGGAGAAATGGTGGAAGAAAGGTTCAAGTCGAGTAAGATCATGAGTTATTCTGCTATAAAAGCGACTACCCAGGCAATCCAAAGTCGTAGCAGAAGTTTGCTAGGCAAGAAAAAGAAGGAAGATGTTGCTATGGTTGTCTCCGGATCATGGCAGGGTCAGAGGGGTTCACCTCACCAATACACCCATCCTCGACCCCGACCTCAAACTTACACCCAAGCTCCATATAATACCCCTCAACATTATTTCTCTTCGCGAGGCCCACAAGACTTGGCCAGACCACCCCAATATTTTGTTCACCATGCAAAGTCATATGCTCAACCCCCTCCTTACCCACAATGGCGTGCCCCTGTCCCATAAAATACCTACCCAGATCCACAAAATGCCAACCCATCTCCACAACCTTACTAAAGCCCCAATGGTCCACACTTTCGACCAAGACCAGATTATAAGAGAGAGAGGCAGCAGGGGAAACAAACTTTTACCCCACTTGGAGAATCCTATGCCAGTCTATTCCAAAGGTTAAGGCAGTTGGACGTTTTGAAGCCCATTGAGTCAAAAATACCAAATCCCTCTCCAAAGAACCTTGATTATTCCCTAAGATGTGCCTATTGCTCTGACGCTCCAGGCCATGACATAGGGAAGTGTTGGCACCTGAAACGGGCGATCCAAGAGCTCATCGATACAAACCAAATTGTAGTCCAAAGCCCGGACACTCCAAACATCAACCAGAACCCTCTGCCCGCCCATGAAGAGACAACATATGATTGAAGTAGTTTACAAGGACAGAGAACCCAAGAAGTCTTATAAGTCCATCATGATGATTCGGGCCAGTGAAAATGATTTGGTTAAAGATCCAGACTTCACCAAAGCAAAGCCTATGACAGTTGAAGGGGCAACAGAAAAGCTGAGCCCGCTCAATTTGAAACCACCAATGTTGGTCGTGAAAGGGATGCCAAATGATATTGAGGCCAGTCTAGAAAACTCAAAGGTGATAGTACCAGGGATTCCAAGTAAGCCTGTCCTAGTTGTGAAAGGGGCTCCTACTACCCCTATCATCATTAAACCTGTAACCCAACCGCCGGTGGTTGATACCAAGGCTGTTCCGTGAAATTACAAGCAAGTGATAGTGACATACAAAGGAAAAGAAGTGGAGGAAGAAGTAAATGAGACTGGAGGATTGACTCGTTCTGGGAGATGTTTCACCCCAGAAGAACTAAGGAAAGCCAAGCTATTCAGAGATAATCAATTGCCAGTAAAGAAATCGGTTACCGAGGAAGAGGTTGAGGAGTTCTTGAAGAAGATGAAAGGATAGGATTATTCCATTATAGAGCAGTTAAGGAAAACGCCAGCTCAAATTTCCCTTTTGTCTCTGCTGATACACTCGGACGAACATCACAGGGTCTTGATGAAGATTTTAAATGAGGCACATGTTCCTGATAAGATCACAGTGAACCACTTGGAAAAGATAGCTGGCAAGATCTTCGAAGCAAATAGGATCACTTTCTCAGACGACGAACTTCCTATCGAAGGTACAGAACACAACCGAGCTCTCTATCTCACAGTGAAGTGCGAAGATGCTGTTGTTTCGAGGGTTCTAGTTGAAAATGGCTCTAGTGCAAATATTTGTCCTTTGTCTACTCTGCAAAAACTGAAGATCGGCACAGAAAGGATCCGCTTGAACAGTGTATGCGTTCGAGGCTTTGACGGAGGAGGTAAAGATTCTATCGGAGACATAATGCTCGAATTGTCAATAGGGCCAGTTGAATTTACCATGGAATTCCAAGTGTTGGATGTAGAGTAATTTCGTCCGCGGATTATCGGGGGATGGCTTAAATACACCAAAACACTATTTTAGATGCACTTTTGACACAATTTCGACCGAAGGAGGCCAAGGAGGCTAAGGAGGAGTTGGAAGAACATAAGAATAAGGATTCCATCATTCCTTCCTCACTCAAGATCCCTGTTTGGATTGAATTTATGTTTTTCTATACTTTATTTTCATTTATGAAGAACTTCTCCATGTCTATGGAGTAGATCTTTTGGGTTTTGATGGATTTGGTGTATTGATGATTGTTTGTGGATTATAACTCTATTTTTATGTATTTGAATCGTTTTTAGAAGATTTAATTGTTGCATCTATATTCACTTGTTCTTATAATCGAAAGAGGCATAACTTGTGATATCTTTGTACTATATTGTTGGTTGAGTTGATAGATTCTTCTAAAAATCGAAAGAGGCTAGTTGCATCATTGATTAAATCTAGTTAGGAGAATAATTGAAAGAGGTTTTCCTAAAGACCAATCCACTACGCATTTTTGCATATCTTCAAAGAGCTTAAATTGGTTCATATTGTGAGGTTGAAACTTAATCGAGGGAGAAGTTTCTACTAAACATTTGTACTGATAATTAAGTAAACTCGAGAGACTCATTTGAACATTAGAAGTGAATTATCTAGAGTTAAATCCCAGACAATTATCTTTCACTATTCCGTCAAAACCCTATTTTCTCTTATTGATAACTTCTTTGCTTACTTTTGTTGTGATTGTCATTAGTCAACAGCTAGATTTTAGATTATTAATTATATAAATCTCAACTGTTGATCTTCCTAGATAGCAATCTAGCTACAAACTACGATAATACTGTTTAAATTCAGTCCCTGTGGATACGATAATTATACTATACTATCTTTGACTATCGAGCACAATTCAAATGTGTGTTTTGCGCTTCTCAAGCCTAGGTCCATTAATTTACAATGATTAATGCATGACCAAAAGCGGGAAGTACGGTGAGGGTTGAGAGGTCTACCACCCCACTTATCCCCTTGGGAAAGGATTTCATTAAAATCTCCCCGTATTAACCATGGCCCTGAATAGTTAGTGGTTATGGAGCGTAAGTTATCCCATAAAATATTACGTAAATTAACAAAAATACTAGCATAAATAATACTCATAAGCCAAGGAGGTGATTAGGTTGTACCTGTATCATTGCATGAATTTCTTGGTGTGCTTTGCTAACTAGGTTGACAGCAACTAGGTTCCCAAACCAAAGAATGACTAGACCACCCAAAAGTCCTACTGCAGGGACTACAAGCATGTCTGAGAAGTGAAATTCATCATGGAGTAGGGATTGGCCGGCCATCTTAGTTTCGAGTAGGGCAATCATGCAGGGTTGTGGGTAGTGAGAAGTTCCCTAAGGTTTCTCTTGAATTTTTCATTGTTGGCTCATCTAATGTTCCAAATCACTAAGCTGATAGGCCTATTCATTTGGGTCATTATGTGTGGTAGCTCCTCCAGTAGGAGCTGAATGTTTTTCCTCAATGACGGGCTTAGCACTATTGTAAAGTTCCCTGTTGCTTCGAGAAGTGGAGGACGGATGTCTATGCAGCACTTGTAGAGAACCACTAGGCATTTGAATACATATTTCCTGTCCTCCATCTCCTAGAATAACATGAGAGATGCTTCTCTGATGCTTGAAATCTTTGTGAATGATCCCCTGTGGTAAGGGATTATGATTTCCTCTACCATCTCTTTCTCCATTTCTTGCTCTTTTTGTTCTGGTTTCGAAATTTTTTTATTTTTTTCGAAATTAGTGTTTGGCCATAAAATTTTTAATTTTCACTTGAAGGTGAATTTTGGAATTTTTCAAAAGTTTCAAAAACTTAAAAAAGTTGTTTTTCAAAATTTTCACTTAGATCACTCATAAAAATTTAAAATTATATTCATGTCTAAATACAACTCTAATTTTCAAATATCATTTTCATTCTAATTTTCAAATACTATTTTTACTTGAATTCTTTTTCGAAATTTTACAATCTTATGTCCAAACGCCCACTTAATATTCATCAATTTTGGTACAGCTAATTAGCTACCCAAATTGAACCAGGGGACATGAACCTATGTTTATTTTTATGACAATGACCTGAAGAAAACTTTAGCAACGTGGAGAATCAATACCTATAAGCGTAAAGATGTCGTGTTTTGTGTTTTTTATTAGGTCGGTGGGGTTATTGATTCCTAGTTCGTACCATGTTTTTAGAAAGTTCGCCTATTTGTATACGATCACAGCAAGATCAAGATAAGCAAGCATTAATTATCTGTCAATTTTTTTTACTGATCTTGATGTGCACAAAACCACTTTTTCCTCTTTGAATGATTATTATGCCACTACCCCTTTTTCATCCTTGACTATTTTTTGGTACGAAAAGTGTCTCCAAATGAAAGAAAGAAACGTGTCAATGTGAAATCTCCATCACTTATCAAGTGTTTAATTTTGGAAATTAATTGCTTGAAACTTGGTATTATTTCTATGTCAACCAAATTTTCGTTCAACCAAAATCTCCTTATAAAATATCTGGAAAATTATGAGGTTTTCGGTTTGAATTTAAAATATCTAGCAATTTCTTTTTATATATAAAAAATTTTGATGGATAAAATTACTTAATATTTCTTAAAATATATAAAAACTAATCCCAACATCCCAATTATTAGAAAACATAATGGAATCCCTACTTAGCTAATTATCATGTGTGGAGCAAGGGGTATTCCCTAGAGAAAGTTAGTTACTTTTACATGTGAATTTCATCAGTAAAACAGAAAACACGTATTCCTACTATTAATAAGAGGAGCTTCCGGTGAATGTGAATTGACATCAAAACCAAGTCACTTCCATTGGGGGGCAGTTTGGTCATTGCATACACACATGTGTCCTGTCA
Organism: Nicotiana obtusifolia; assembly: GCA_002018475.1. NCBI lineage: Eukaryota > Viridiplantae > Streptophyta > Magnoliopsida > Solanales > Solanaceae > Nicotiana > Nicotiana obtusifolia. Next base: position 55,245 of record MCJB01013670.1, on the reverse strand, counting down.
TTTCCTAATTTGACTTGTACTGACGTTTTTGGTTTAAGACTTTCCTTAGATAAACAGTCGTACATATATTTGGTTTCAAGTATTAATAATTAGTAAAACGGCTGCATCAGTGAACAATAAATTAGTAATTACAGTATGAATTGGCAAGGGCTATGATGAGTATTAAAATCATTTTTTCAAATAATGCCTTTCACAATACAGAGTTCTTTGACTTCAATTAATTTATTTTTAATATTACGTGATTATTCAATATTAATCACACTGCCCAGATTATAATATTGTGAGTGATTATTTATTGAGACACTTAGATTAACTCCATCTAGAATTGAAGCTCCAGCTGATTATATACACTTAAAAGGGTAAAAGCTTAATGGACATTCTGATATTTGGTTGGAAAAATCCCCAATAATTGATATTATTATCTTTGAACTATGTCAAGATTGGCTGAAATACATGTCCTTATCTGAGGTAAAGTAGTGCTTGCAGTTTTTTCTTGGAAATTTTACCTCATATAGTAAAGGTATACACTCTATTTATTATAAATTAAAATTATTTTAAAATATTATTTTCTATAATTACTTTTTATATTTATAGCAAGATAAGTATTTATGGTAAATATTATCATTAAGGCATGAAATAAGGTGTGAAATACGCTATTTATGTTTTTCCTCTTTCTTTCTTTCAATTAACACACGATTCTCTCTAAAAATTTTCTTCTTTCTCTCTCTTCGAGCAAAATAGACCGAATCATAGATACACGAAAGAGAAACAAATCATGAAAGAAAGCCTAAAAATCTCAAAATCAGAAACATGAAAGTAAACCTATGGTCAAAAAAAGGAAGCGGAGATATCTTAGGAGACGGAGGGATTGAAGAGAAAGAGGGATTCTTAGCGCGGTAAGTAAGAGAGAAAAGAGGAAGAAGCGGTCGAATTGAAAACGTTGTAAATTGTAATGGAAGAGGTAATGAAGCAATACAAGGAGTCTAGGCCAGAAAACGCCATCTCTGGCGAACTTTCTTCTCTTCTTTGATATTTAGTCACATACAATGATACAAATACATTGTATTCTGTACAAATTACTCAAACCACATTGTATTTTTGTATAAATATTTTTTTTTTGCTTGTGTTTATGTATTTCGAAGGTTTGTATTTTTTTAATACAGCTGAATACACTTGTATTCATGCATACTGTATATACTGTACATACAGTATGCATGAATACATGATATAAAACATTGAAATACACTGAGTACAAACATTAAAATAGAGTAGAATATAAACAGTAAATACATTTAATTTTAAAATACTGCGAAATACTGTAAAATACACTGAATAGAAATAGAAATACAGTGAATACAACCAATGAAATATACTAAATACATCAGTAATAAAATGTATTAGGAATAACTAAAATACTGTTAATACAAATACATTTGAATACAGTGAATATAAAATAGCAAATACAGTAAATACAAACATTGAATCTACTGAATGCAACAGTAAAATAATTATATTGAAACACACTAAATACAAAACTTACATACAACTGAAAAATTATTTTAATTAATTGGGTTGATAATGAGGCATGTTAGAATTGATTTTATTGAGTTATATTAGGAGTGTATCATGCTAATTGATGTTATTTCCGTTATTAGACAGTTGGACATACCTATTTTTAAGGTGATTGTCGTTACTGTATTCATGAATACATGGCGCGAATACATTGTGAATACATGCGTGTACAGTTGGACTGCCATGATTTTAGGCGCTTTTTGCTGTTGTATTCATGAATACAGCAGCGCGAATACTTGTGAATACATGCGTGTACAGCTGGACTGCCCTATTTTTAGTTTGCTGCTGTATTCGTGAATACATGGCGCGAGTACATGTGAATACATGCGCGTACAGCTGGAATGTCCTGATTTTTAGGCGTTTTTTGCTGGTGTATTCATGAATGAGCGCAAATACAACGAAGACACTACTGTAACAACGGAAAGTAAATAAAGAAAATAATAGTATTTTCTGAAATTTATTTTTTTCTTTTTTCTATTTCTTATAATGAAGTAGTTTTGTTCACGTTGGGTCCGGACGAAGCACGAGCTACCCTTACTAGTTTATTAATAGAACTGAACCTGCTTCGCCCAAGTCGGGAACCATGGTCACAGGTTCAAGCCTCCACTAAAGCAGCCAACTAATATAGTTTTACCCTGCTGTTAAACGTCCATTGGTCAGTTAATTTGCTTATGTTTTCTATTTGTCTTGTTTTTCATATTTCTATTTCTATTTTTTGTTTAGGTCGAATAAAAGTTATTTAACTAACTCTACTTCAATAAATTAAATTTTTCTACTAAATGAATTTTTTTTCTCTCTTACATAGTTTTTGCTAAAAACATGAGAATGCTTTGCCGAAATTATTATAATTTGTTCACTCAATTTAGTATTTTTATATTTTAGTTTAGTGTATCATCTCTTTTCCTCTAATCGTTTGTATCAAAAGTTTAGTTTATAACTCTTTTTTTTCAACTTTATATATAGCAATTTGTAATTTTCTTAAGAAACATTCCCCGACTTTGTTTTTTAAGAAATAGCATGAATTTAAAATGATTTCATTTTGGCTCTTGAGAGTACGTGGAAAAAAAGAGCAATGAGCAAATTTTGTTTATAGGACCCGATTATACAATTGGTTACCTTATTTTTTTCTGAACCCGCTTATACAAATCGTAGGTTCGTCACTGATGGCGAAGTCACATGGTCACAAGAGTGGTTAACTGATCATTCTTTGTTAAAGAACTGTACTGTGTATATAAGTAAAATATTATATTTTAAAGGTATATAATACATATTGAACACTTCTTATCGAATTTTTGTTTATTCTTTTAAATTTGAATACCTTTAGAAAAATTTCTAACTTCGCTGGGAAGGAGTTGGTTACTTACACAGCAAAAGTTGTTGCCCTCTACCCTAAACTTTTTTTTTTTGTTGATAAAGATGCATAATGAATATGGGGTTCACAGAAATTATATCTTTTTCTAGCATGTGCAAAAAGAACATTAGTAATATTTGGAAGTCCACTTCATTACATAATTCATCATCAACAGATGGACCAATGAAAAATAAGCGGTTTCTATCTATGATGTAGTAGTACCTCACCAGCTTTTGTCGTCCTGTCCTGTAATATACAATTAAATATCTCTATTACAATCTCATTCATTTCGATAGTTTTTTATGGCTATAACAAAGTGCTATTATAAAATACATATATTTTAACATAATATCAGAAATTAGTTTCAAAATAAAAAAACTAAACCATTATAATGAAGTAATGTTATAGATGATATGATTGTTATAAAGAAGTTTGACTGTATGTATCCCAGAAAAATACAAAAAAAGAAGAAAAATTTACTTCATTTATTTAAATTTTCTTAAATCATAAGTCTTTTTCTGATGCGGACAACACTATTATTTTAAAAACCTACTAAATTTTAATGAATAGTGATAATTACCATGGTGTCTGGTAACGTGAAAATGGAAAACCAACTTTAATTTAGTTATTTTCTTGTTGATTCTTTCTCAAATACTAATATCATTTTATAAATAAGCCAACAAAAAAAGACAAGTAAAAGTCGGTGAAAGTGAAAGAGGAGTAAGCAGGATACGGCGAAGCCCTACGCCTTAAGGGGCAATATGTAAATAAGTACATATCACATGATTTTGTACTGATCCGCTTTCGAGCTGTAGAGTGACTGTAGACATGTAATTTTTGACCCACGCATTAGAATTACCTTTGATAGTCATAGTATTTTTGGAATAATTACTTGAGTTTATTTCTGTATGAATTCACTTTATTATTAAATTTAGTTATATTTTTAGGCACAAAATTAAAAAAAAAACACAAAGAAAATTGAAAGAAAAAAAGAAGAAGAAAAAATGGTTTCATTTTTATTTTAAATTAGTATTAGGTATTCTAGAAAGACATACTATTTTCAACCTACTTTTTTATTTATTATTCTAATATAATCCTTGAAAATACTAAAAATAGTTTCAACTTTCATTTTTTTAGCTTTTATCTTTAATAATATTAATTCAATTAAAAGTTTTATATTTTGTGGGTATTTAAATTGGATTTTCAACTTTATTTTGGGCCCAATTTTGTAAATTTTGGAGCCCAATTCAAATAGGAGCCCAAAATTCAACAACTTAACCCAAATACCCAATCCGCCGACCCGCCGACCCATCTGCTACCCGCCCCATATCCCTTCTTAATTCTAGCCCTTCATCTCTTCTCATCCAACGACCCACATTAATCCCCACCCACATATAAAACCCCTCTTATAACCCAAACCTAACCCTAAACCTTTCCCCTCCAACGGCGCCCCCACCCCCAAACCCGCCGGAAATTGTCCAAAATCCGGCCATCCACATAAGCCATGGTACCCCCCTCTCATATTCCTTCCACGTCACCCGAATCTTCAACGACCTCTGACAACGAGAATGTTCTCATCATTTCACGCAGCTTTGAGAATGATTTTTTGGATGAATGGGAGCCGTGGATTGATTATGAATCAATCTTGGTCTTCCATTTGTCCCAAAAATCGCTCACACAAAAAATCAGAGGGTTTTATTTATTTTATTTTTTTGGAACTTTTCGGATTTTTGGAAATTTTTTGGATTTTTCTTAAGAATTTTCGGATTTCTTGAGGAAGAAGGATAGAAGGTTCCAGGTTCAAGCATAAAAAGGGAATTTTCGGGGGTTTTGAAGGCAGAGGCTTGGAGAGGAAATTCTAGGGTTTCAAGAAAAGGTTCTTTAGTTTCTCATTCGAATTTTCGCTTCTTCTTAAAATTTCAGAAAATTAAAAAAAAAATAATTCAATCATCTACTTTATGATTTATGTTTTCACTTTATCACGAAGCTCGTTTGAATTTCGTTGTTGCTCGAGGTTGATGTTGCATGGAATTGTGTTACAGTCGAAGTGAGGTCTGTTCGGGTTTTTCCGAGTTCGCGGTTCTTGTCGAGTTTCCGCTGTTCTTGCTTCATCCTGCTGCTGTTGTTTGCAATTTCTGGTTCGAGTTGTCGTCGCGCTGTAATCACTGAAATTTGAATATATCGGAAGGATTTGCTAAAGGATTAATTGAAAGGCTTTGACAGATTCTATCGTTATCCTTCTTTCTTATGCTTTAAGAATACTAATCCAAATATTAGTGATGGTTGGAGTTTGTTAGTTCATTTTAGTTTAATGTGTGTTATTCATACTGTTGGTTCTTCTTTAGTTTCTTTTGATGAGTTTTCTTTTGAAGTTTGAATTGTACAGAAGATAATCAATTTTAAAGTTAACCATTACATTAGATGCATCAATATGATTAATAGAAAACTAATTGAACAAAAATCATGAAGTCATATATGTTCCTAATGTAAGTAATGTGAGTGAATTTCTCAATAATATCATGATAAAAACAAGATAATCAAACTAGGGCATAATAATACGCCTATTGCCGTCAATTAAGTTGGAGAAGGAGGAAACAAAAATAGATGAGAAAAAAAAACTCCGAATAGTCCCAATAGATTTAAGTTCTAAAAAGAGGTTTTTTGTATGTGATTTCTTTTTCGTAATTAGGTGTTCTTTGAAGTAGTGTAGTAGCCATATTAGTAAGGTCTTTTTTTTTCTTTGAATAGCTTATTCCTCAATTTCAGGTGATAGAATATTGTTTATGATAAAATGGATTCGGTACTTTTTTATTTATTTAAAAAATGTGAAGTTTTCTACTGTAAGTTTGCTCATGTTTCTTTCGTAGTTTTAAAAGCTTATCCATATGGCATTTAGTTAAAAATTATCCTTAGTTCTTTCTAATTCCTTGTAGTGCCAGAGTAATACGTTTTAAAAGAATTCAAGTGACCCATTTGATTAGCGTCCAAAATCAATGATAAGTTATTTGCTTGCACCAATTAAGTTGGGCTGTCTAGGGAGTGTCTCATGGCTCTAATCATTTTTTTTATCCGCCTGCTTTATTTAATTTCATGTGCTCTTTGTTATCGTTCATATGCTACTAGTATTATGTGTTTTTGGTTAGTCATTTTGTTTAATGTTTCCTTGTCTTTATTTGATGTGGACCTTTTGACTAAATTCATGAATTGGGCCGTGGGAATGGGGAAAAGATTGAGCCCGCTAGTACTTATTTAAATTACTTGCTTTAGGATTGGGTTCGGTCTAAATGCATGAAATTAAAAGGAGAAGGAGCTTGAAAAGAATCCTGTTTATTTTAGTTTATTTCTATATTTGTACTCCTCTTACTTAACCACTAGGAGCATGTTAGGCCGTCATCACTCGGGTAGGCAAGCTTTAGGATCTTTTCTTAATTGTGAGGCAAGAGGTCGTTCCCTTAGTTAAAATTATCCGGGGAATGCCCCGAAGGACTTGTGTATATTAAATTTCGGGGAATGCCCCGAAGTATTTGTATTTGGGGCCAAAAGTGAAACTCGTAGTATTTTAGTTTTAGTTCTATTTTTCTTCTTTATTAGATGGCAACGACCTCGAACCTCCTGTGTGTTTGTTTTTCTGTGTTTTTTTTTTTAATTTTTTTAATTTTTTTATCTCAATTCAAATGTCTTAAAAGCCAACTAAATCGAGTAAGTAACCGTGACTTTCACGGGACTCGGAGAGTGCCTAACACCTTCTCCCCGATTCAAATGAACCCCCTTTCCCAAATCTCTGGTGCCGACTTAGCTTTGAGTCCAAGTTTTTCTTAAAAGGAAAAATATTTTTTCTAAAAATGGTGGCCTGGTACACCGGAATCAATTGCCAGTTGGCGTCTCTAAGTTTTCCTTTTAAATTCCATCTTTGTCACTTTCAAAATTGAAAACTCCTTTTCGAGTTTTACTAAGCCTTTTATCCATCAAAAGGGTTTAGTGAAGTTTTGTTAAAAAAGAGGAGTGTCAGTGAGGATTGGCCGAGGGGCCCCTTTTATAAGGCATCTCCAATCCTTGTACCATTTTTTACACCAAGATGGTGCAAATTAACTACAACCAGTTACAATATTTTTTACGTCAAAAAAGAATATTCTTTTATATTCTTCTCTCTCTTCTATATTATATTATTTTTTATTTAAATTTATTTTTCTATTTCATAAAACAAATCATTTTTATTTTACATATTCATCCCATAATAATTCATATTCCTTTCTTATATAACCATTTAATATAAAGTTATTTTATACCATAAATTTTTAAATAATATAAATTGTATGCAAATATTATACATTATACATATTAATGGATAATTCAAGTAAAAATGAACTCGTTGATAAGATATAATTAAATAAATATTACATTATGGTAAAATTTATTTTAATTTTTACATAAATATTCAACTTCTAGGATTAGTTTGTTGCTCTCATATTAAATTATTGTTGTAATATCTACGAAAATTAATTTATTAAAATTATATACCTAAATTAAAATATAAAATTAATATTATAAAGATATTACATAAAAGTATAAGTAATTACAAAATTTATAATATGTTAAATTAAAAATATTATATAATAAAAGATAATGATAAAATATTGATGAATAGTAATGGTGTTGATGAATAGTGTTACATCAAATTTGATGTAACGCTATTCACACACCAAAATAGTGCAAGAAATAGCGTTAGGTTGGAGCACCAAAATATCAAATCTTACGTCAAAATAGTATTTGGCATCAAAAATAATATTGAGTTGGATATGGTCTAAGAGAAGAGATTGTAGCTGGGTACAAATAGGCCGGTGAAAGATTCGTTTAGTGTCCTACAATTAGAACTTATAAAATTGATATCGAGCAAAATTCATGACAGTGTTCCGGAGTTCGTACTTATACAAGTGAAACTGTAGGACAATGTCCTGGAATTCCAGACACGAAGACAAGAAGAAGAAGAGCATAGGGGAGAAAAGTCTTTTCAAGCTTATTTTAATGAAGAACTGGCTATTTTCGAACTATTTTATGCAAATGTCTGTTATATTTCAACATGTGAATTTGTACGGGCCTAAGGTAGGTGTTGATTGGGGTTTAGTTGTGATGTTTAAGCCCAAGCCCATTAGTACTCATGCAGTGGGTTCTCTCTCTTGGATTCATATGATCATTGCAAACCTCTTAGTTATTACATCTGCCTGTATACTTGACTTCAAATAGTGATAAATAAAGTGATTGATTGGTAGATAAGCAACAATAGAAGATTAACTAGAAAGCTCAATATAGATTTTAATGTGGTGGGTGCGTGAACAAAGTCTTACATGAAAAGTAAAAAACAAAAATAAATTAATTATAAGGAGTTGGATACTCTTAGAAGTTGTTTAGTTTGAAGACAAGTTATGTTGTGATTAGTTATGTTGGAATTTGTTATTCTATATTATTTCTTATTGATTGTTTGGTATGTTGTATTAAACTTGGGATGGTCAATTTTACTGCTTTATAATGGGATTACTATTCCACCCTCTAGCAGGTATAAATTATCTTAATACTATTTTTAATCTTGAGATAGCTTATCCTAAGATTAGTAACCAAACAAGGGATAAAACAGTACAAAATTTTTATCCTATGAATATTTTTGCGTATCCATCATACCAAACTACCCCTTAATAATGTGAGACTTTCCGAGAAAAAACGTATAAGCTTGACTCAAAACGAATAATATCACACCATATCAAAAGTATTTTTAGGCAATAGTCGCCCAACACAATAGTGGACCTGAAACATTTAGTAATGTTGATTTAGGGAAAAAAAATCAGAAATAACCAGATGTAGAATTGATAATTGAAAAATAGCCACAATTTCAAAAGTAATTGAAATTTAGCAGCTTTTCATATAAAGATAAAATTTGACAAAAATACCTTTAAAAATCCGAAAAAATTCCAGCATAATATGCTAGGGTTCAAATTTTTTATATATGAGATTCTAGCATAATGTGCTGAAATTTCATATTGTGATAGAGTTCCAACATAATATGCCGGAAGTTTATACGCAGGAGTTCTATAATCCAGCATATTATGCTGGAACTTTTCGTGTGCTGGAGTTGCAACATAATATGCTGGAAATTTATATGCAGGAGCTCCATAATCTAGTATATTATGCTGGAACTCAGGAGCGGATTTAGGGGGCGGTAGGGGGTTCACGAATCCCCTTCGTCGGAAAATTATACTGTATATATAAGGCAAAATATGATTTTTACCTCTATATATTATGTTTTGAATCACTTTGGCATAGCCCAAAGGCATAGCTTAGTGGTCAAGGGGGTTCAAAGCCTTTGTAAGGTTATTGGTTCAATTCTTACTAGTTATAATCTTTCTTAAGTTTTTTTCTTTTTTGAATCCCACTTAGTGGAAATTCTGCCTCCGCTACTGCTGGAACTTTCCGTGTTTCAGCAAGATTGTAGCTATTTTTCAATTACTTTACAAATGCTGGCTATTTTTCAATACTAATTTAAAATCTGACTAGCCTATGCTATTTTTACCGGGATTTACTTATATCAACCATAGTTTCAACTAACTTTTGTATGAGATTGGACGGCTTAACCAATGTGCGGTTGATAGATGGGAAAGCATACCAGTCGGAGTGATTTTATGGTATGTCTTACACAAGTGACATTAGTTGTGTGAAGTCTCTTTTTATCTCACACATTTATGGACTCATATTTTACATATTTGAGTCCAAAAAATTTTGGGATCACAAATTTGTGAGATAAAAAGAAGCTTCACACAATTAGTGTCAATTGTGTGAGGCACAAAATAAAATATTTCGCAACAACATATGCATATACTAGTATCAAATTCTGTCAGAAAATTAGTACCTCATTCTTTATTGCTTCCACACGCAACCTTATATTATATATCCAGAATTTGAATTTTATAAATACAGAATGTTATTGGCCATTTAAGTTATTTGATTTAAAATTTTTAGATTCATATATATTTAATTAATTTCTGAACTTATAGAAGTGTGAGACAAAGCTATTTAGAAAGGAGGACTTGCTGTTAAATAGTACTCCTATAATCAGTGGGTTGCATTGTGGATGTATTGTCAATCTCAAATTAATTATTGGGTTAAACCGCTGATTCCAAGTTTGATGATTTTTGTTGATTTTTCTTTTACAATTTTCGTTCTTCTTCCACATACTCTATTTGGTCAGGAAGCAACTGTACAAAGGACAATCCAAATGAAAAATAATGGCTATATATATATATATATATATATATTCCATCCATATAAGCACAATCTGAAAGGATACATATTACTTGACAGAAACTCGAAGCTAAAATCAAAAATAAGGAGGGAAAAAAACAAAAAGAATTATAGCACACACTAGTACTATATCTATGTATGGATGAAATATTTCTAATACCTAGTTCCATACGGTATATTTCACATTTTTTCCCCACATTTAGATGTATATGATAATATGAAAATTACTTCAAAGCACCCTATTTTTGCAACAGCGGAACAAAAGGATCGGTTTTCATCTTCGTCTTCGATCTTGCGACATTAATTAGGACAAGAGCCACATGAATACAGTGGACCAAATAGTGAGTGCGAATGCTGCAACCAAATACGTCCACAAGAAAAGGACTGAACACTCTTCTTGTGCCACATCAAATAATTGCGTCATTGTTCCTGCATATTCATAATATATCAGTTCATCCTTCTCAACAGTTAGTCGAAAATAAGACAGATAACTTGCTACAACAGGTTAAATTTACACGGATTAAGAGCATTTGAAGCGTACCGATATTCATGGCGGGTGGCAATGTGTATTGAATCATTATCACAAATTTGTAAAGGGGATCTGCTGCAAGAAATCCTAATTTGCCAGCTGCTTTAAGAACTAGAATTCCTACTAGAGGACTAAATATATACCGCACACATACAACTGCTATTATGATCATTGGTTTCACTTTTGCCTTCCTCAATCCTGTCAAGTTAGCAATGCAGAAGTTAACTTCACTGTCTCAAAAGAAAGATCTGAGAACTAGGACACGACAATGTAAAATATTTTTAGATTATCATATTGTTTAAAAGATAACTATATGTAATTGTTCATAAAAAAATGAGTTAGTAACATAGAAACTAAGGCACGTTACATGGTATAATATGTTAAAATACATTAGTAATGTAAGAATTACTTATATTGTTAGTATATAGTCTATGGGTGTCAAATGGGTGGGTTGGACTGATTTTGAACGGGGTCAAAATAGGCTAAGTCAATAATGGGCAGGTCAAAAGTTACTTGGGCTGAGATGGGCTGTGTCAAGATGGGCTAAAATTTGGGTCTATAGCCTAACCCACCAAACTCTTATCAAGCTTTAATTAATGTATATTGTTTTCTTCTGAACTATTTACTTATAAAATAAGATTTTTTTTCCTTTTGTTATGGTCATATATGACATATCAAAAAAATATATATATATTTTAAAGATATTTTAACAAAGTTGTTCATTGTTCAATTTGGGTTAAAAATCAGCCCAACTTTAAATGGGCTAAGATGTGCTGGATCAAGATAGATTGAGTTCAACAAATGGACGGGCCAATGACTGACCCAACCTTGGACGGATTGGACGGGTCAAATGGATTTGAGCTCAAACTGCCACCCTTAGTGTATACAAGTTAAAACACTAATGAGCTTTAAATTTTATTCACTGACAGTGTGAAGGATCTTTTACACTATCAAGTCACTTAAAAGATAATAATATATAACCATCCATAAATGGTTAGATTAGTAACCTGAAAATAATGGCATGTTACTTGGTAAAACATGTTAAAATAAGGACAGCCTGACGCATTAAGCTCCCGCTGTGCGTAGGATCTAGGAAAGGACCGGATCACAAGGGTCTATAATACAAGCAACTTTACTAGTTATGCCAAGACTACCCTTCAAATACTTTAATCGGTGTGTAAAAATTAAACTCTTAGACTTATACAAATTATATACTCCTGAGAGATATTCCTACGATATGACTACCTCATAAAAATGCTAGCTAAAATATCATTACTTTCAGTTAAGCATCAGGACAAGAAATGACATCAGTATTACCTTGGGTGAGGTTTCCTCCTAGTATAAGAGTGATACATGGAATGGTCCCATCCCTGCATTGAGTGGAAGGTGAGATGTCAATTTCACAGAAAACGAGAATGTAATGAAGCAAGAGTTTGAATATTAGTAACTACTAATCTTATTTAAAATGTAAATCACATTAGAGTGGTCAGGGTTCAAGCCGTGGAAACAGCTTCTTGTAGAAATGCAGGGTAAAATTGTGTACAAAAGATCCTTGTGATCCGGCCCTTCCCCAAACCCTGCGCATAATGAGAGCTTAGTGCACCGGATTGCCTTTTTAGCCTGCCCAATTTGTTATTTTTTTAGCCAGTATATATAATTTATACACTGATTATACCTGGTTATACATATATTACATATGAATTACACATATTATATATTCGTCGGTTAGTTTTAGTTTAAGTGACTGTGTGGACAATTATTTAGGTTAATTATTGCCAGAGTAAAATATTTGATTTTATCAACTTGAATAAAAGAATGGAGATTGAAACATACCCAAGTAATTTGACAGAGTCTTGGATAACTCTAAGGGGAGCAGCACTACCAATAATCAGGTTTTTCAACCATGTTACTGAACCAAATATAAGTCCTATAATCTGGATTTTACCCAGAAATGAAATGAAAAGAGTAATTATTATTTGTTATTCATCTTTCTAGGAACACTCCAAATGAAATTAAAAACATTTAAGTATAATAAAGAACAGAACTTACTGCTGCAACTGTTGGAGGTGCCAATAGCTCCTCCCCAATTTTGTGCAAAAATTTACTCCATGATAATACTTCCCCTTTCTTTGGTTCCATGTCTGCTTTTTCACATGTATTCTGCAAGTTACATTGATTGATGAATTAGAAATATGCTTTTTTCTTTTAATTTCATTACGATTACTGAACTTTAATCACCGAAAAAAAATAGCTCGGTGTATAAAGTATTCCGTGTTCACGCAGGATGGGGGAAAGGTTCGCACTCCAAGGAGTGTGATGTAGACAACCTACCCTAATGCAAGCATTAGTGACTGTTTTCATGTCTTGAACCCGTGACCTATAGGTCATACGAAAACAACTTTACAGTAGCTCCAAGGCTCCCGTTGTGAACTTTAATCACTATGACAATAAAATCACAAAATCATTTTGCTACATAAAAGTAATTGTATTTCACCCTCTATAACAGTATACAAATAATTTTTTTATCACATTATAGTTTAACTTTACATATTATAACAGTAAAGTCACAATATTTTACTAGTAAAATCACCTTGATGGATAGGTTTTGTCGTTAAAGAGGTTAAAATTTAGTGATTCTATTGTTATAATAATTAGCAAGTGTCATATTAGCCAATGCTTTTACCGAGCCAATCCCCATTCACCTATCGCTTTCTTGAGTTGATGCCTAACTTGCACCTAGAGGATTCAATCTTCCTTTCAATTGCTTGCTTAACGATTTTATTGCTACAGTGGATAAAGTTAGAGATGTAAATTAACTGAAAATAAAGAATTAAGGGAACTTTACAGTGTGATTTTCAGGGTCATATTTTGTTGGTGAAATGCTAACAACAAGATCATCTTGGGCAACTCCTTCAAGAAGGTGAGATTTTTCACTTGCATCAAAATCCTTATTTGGTTTCTTTAAGGCAGCTTCCTCAGCTGCTTTTAGTGCTTTAAATTTCACAGATGAGCTTCTTATTAGGTGATATGTGTAAGTCCATATGTAGAAACCGCCAACCTGCAAAATCAAGAAAATTAATGGTTATAGAATTAGAACTAACTCATTTGCAGACCATAAATGCATGGAATGTTGGTCGATATTTAAAGCAGTGAATATATACAAGGAAATATATCGCTCATGAGCTTGTATCAGGAGCGCGATATATATATATATATAGTGCAATAGAATTAATTTTACGTATTGTCATAAAACTTTATTCATCATAACAGTAAAATTACTATACTATTTCTTGTCACGTTAAAATAAATAAATATTAAAGTTATAAAACTCTTTTTATCACATTAAAATAATTGACATATATAGTTTAGTTACATTAGTGTCGGAAAAAGATAGTTGGATGAGTTTACTCTTATATTGAATGAAGTTTAAAATTTAGTTCCTTTAATATGATAAAAGAATCAATTTGGTCAGAAAAATAAAGTTATCATACGTGAAATTAATAATCTAAGAAAAAAAAGTCTATAAACTTTTATAAGAACTTACTGCCATAGAGAAAGAGGCATAAGAGAGACCAACAGAAGCACAAATTCCATGATCACCAAACGGGCTACCTTTCTCCTTGCAAATTGCTGGAATTACTATCAAAAGAAGGTTTCCCAAATTACCTGTTTTAAAAGAATAAATTATTAGATGAGAAACTGGTAAAATATAAAGGTAAATGGTATAAGAAAGAGCTAGAACACTACTAACAAAAATTAGCGATGAACAAATTTTGTAGTTAAATAAAAAAAATTCATTGTTAATCCTATTTAGCAATAAATTATCAAGAAATTTCGTTAGCTATAAGCAATTTAACGATGAAGTTCGTAACTAATTCTAATTTCTTTTTTCTTTTGCGGTGGAAGAAGTTGCCAAAAAATTGACAAATGTGTACCTGCTGAGCATGTAGCAATAATGAGTCCCTCTAAATGTAGCTCTGGCTTCAGTATTTTCACAACTAACCATCCAAGAATTCCTCCAACAAGAAATGTTAGCCCTATATTAATGGGCATAAACCACCTGACACACAATAATTAATTAAGAACTTAAGTGTATTAATATCAAACCTTGCTTTTTGACTAGTCTTAAACATGATCACCAAATGGGCTGCATTAATCTCAAGCAAGTTGAATTAATTATATGGATTCCCACTATCCATATTCTCTAACACTAGAAGTTTCCCACATTTTTTACGGGCACTTTTCCACAAAGGAATAATATTAATATTGAATTAAAAGATCAAATTTGTTAGTACGTACCATGAGATAATGTCGTCCAAGGTGACAGTCTTTGCCAAACTTGCAAACATTAAGGAAGGCGTAAATACCACAAACACTATCTACATCGAGACATATAAAATACAGTCAGATCTCTCTATAACAGCTACCCTTTATAATAGTACTTTACTATAATGGCTAAATTTTATTTGGAACTAATTTTTTATATTATAATATAATATATGTTCTCTACAACAACACTGCACTATATCATCCAGAAAATATGAGAACAGATGAGACTGTAATAGAGAGGTTTTGAATGTATATAAAATTAAGAAATTGATGATATCGTAAAGTAAGTAGTAAATAGGAAGCCAATGCATGTACATATTCCATAAATAAATATAAAAGAAAATTAATATTTAGAAAATAAAGAAAATTCTTACTTTATTAAGAGATCTTCGGGCATCAGAGTGAAGAAGCTTGAGATAATCAGTGGCCATTAAAGCACCTAAAATACTTATGAGGAGTACTTGCAATATTGGCATGGATGCCACCTCAAATAATGTCCAAAACCCCATCTTTCTTCTTCTTCTTCTTCTTCTTGATAATCTTTAATTTTCTCTAATTAAATCTCAACAAAATTAATTGTATTTAAAAAGAGCTGTAACTCCTTTTTGCACAATTTGATACTACTTGTAAACTCTAGTAGATTCTCTCAAAACATCCTGAATGAGCCAGTAACAAGAAAGACCAAGACAAAGTGAGTTCATATATGGAATAGCAAAAACTCAAAATTAAAGAAGAAAAATATAAAGTCAGAGTGTGATCGACGATTGTTAGATGTATACATCTTAATTTTCTCTTTGTATATCTATACATAGTTCATGTAAGAAAACAAATTCAGTTGAATTCATAGAACACGTCATATATCCGCCCTATATGTGCCAAGAAGATATATGTAGAATTCTCCTTTCGTCTGCAATAAGATCCTTCTCGTAGGTGCATATATATATAAAAGCAAATCAAATTTATTAGTAGCAGTTTTGTGTGTAGTTTTTGTTTGTAGTGATTAATAATTTTTTTTCCTTCACCGAAAAAGACTCAATGGATTCAAAGTCATTGTAATTTTATCATTCATACACGTATATACATATATACACAACTCCAATCCCCTCCACAAGTTGCTATGGAATTCTAATACAAAAATGTTTGCCAAAACCTTGTTTTTAGGTCAAGAAATTCATTGTATAACTAATTTATCCAGAATACAGTAGACTGTCTTTTCTAGCTAGAAGTGATTTTTACACTGTATAACCTTTTTCATCCAAAAACACTAACTGGCAAATTTATAATATACGTATAATTAATGTATATTTATATATATTGGGCTAATATAAATATTTTTGGCTGTGTGCTTAAATGTATAAATTTTTTTTTTAAAAATTCAGAACTCATAAATTCCAGCGTGAATCGACTCGGTTTATAAGTCAAGTATCAACTAATACAGTAGTAGAAGTCACAACATCAGTTGGAACCAATAATGAAGGTGAGGGTCCATACTTGTAGATCATAATGATATAAGGGTCATACTTGTCTGTGTCAGGCACTAGAGTCTATACCAACCATCTTTCTTAGTACAATATTGTTTCGCTTTATTGCCAACCATGTTACGATGCTCGGTCAGTTGGTAAAACATATTTATTTATCACTATCAATTTTTGGATTCAAGTCACGTTAGAGGGATAGTGTGAAAAATTATAGATCCTCCTAATTAGGGAAGGGTTAAAAAAAAAGAAAAAAAAAATATCCCATGTGCAAAAGTTCGTTTTTCAAAACTTAGTTTATTGGTGATTTAGTTTGGAAATCACCCGTTTTTCTGAAAATATTTTGACCGAGTATGTGAAAGTTGAAGTTCTGATTTCTGCTTGAATATAAGTTCTTATACTAAGAAAATTAAAGATTTGTTAACGAAACTTATTACTAGGAATTTCTTGAGCCGAGGACCTTTATAAGATAGAGGTAAGATTTACGTACACACTACCTTCTCCAGACTCTATTTATAGAATTAGACTGGATATATTATTATTGTTACGTTAAAACACATTTTTAACTTAAAAATACCAAAATATAAACCTACTAGTACCAATTTCATGCCTTAGCTGTCAGATACAACAAGAAACTAAAAGTGTGAAGAAATTCAATAAATTTGTGACCTTAATCAGAGCACAAAAGACCAGCCTCTCCTAAACAAAGGAGTTAACCAACAGCAACAAGAAAAAGTAACATAAATATTTCAGCATAAATTTATTATACTGTTAAAATTTTGGGTTGAAATTTATTATTTACTAAAATTTCAATAGGTTTTTGCATATATTCTATGCTCCGTGTCGAAAATTATAAATACAGATGAACCCATAGCCGATAGGCTACATCAGCCCCTTATCCAATCACACAAGCTAAGAAGTTTCCACGAACTCATAGTCCTGGCTTTGGCGATAGTTATCACTATAACGTATCTCGTTGGATGTAGCCTAATGGTCAATGAAGTGATTGGAAAATTATAAGGTCGACCTCGATTTCTTTTCATTTCTCAAACTCAAAGCTTTAGTGGACAGAGTTACCTAGCAGTTGTTATGGTGTTCTAATTTCTTTTTTTCTTTTTTTTTTAAATAAGCACAAAAAGACCACCCAAAAGAAGGGGAAACTTGTAGAAGAAATGAAATTAATGGTAATGAAACTTGACAGCAAGATTCAAGATCATAGAAGATATTTGCCTTTTCCGGAAGTTATGCGATTAATTACAACAAAACAAGTGAAGTTACCTCAAACATTTTTATAGCAAGATGTCATTAATTTAGTATTTCTATTATACTAAAATTAATCTTCTTCATGTGCGTTCAACCAAGAAAGCAGACATTTTTTTTTAATTTTATAAAACTGCCCATCAATATCTGGGTTAGAAATATATTTAACTTCCAACAAAATCAAGTTTGGAGGGGGGCTTGACCTAACCTCCAATTGCAATGGATGGGCCCCTCAAAGAAGACGTTAAAAAAACAAACATAATTATTACGTATATTGACAACTCATTTTCATGTTCAAGAGCACTCATTAGGGAAAAAAAGGAAATGAAAACTCAACGATTAAAGCTATTTCAAGTAACTTTATAATAGTCTATTTGATCAAGCTTTTAAAATTAACTTCTTTTTTTTCTAAAAATATTTTTTCAAAAGTGTTTTTAAAAAAAATATTTTTTATTGAGAAGCAGTTAATTTAAAAAATATTTTTGAACAACAATTAGTATTTGATCAAGTTTTTAAAAAATACTTTTAAGTGTATTTTTTTCAAAAGTGCTTACTTTGTTTTTTGTTTCTCAAAAATTGCTTCTGCTTTTATTCAAGAGCACATTTTTTCCTTCTAGTAAAAGCTTGGACAAACACTTTAATTTTGAAATATTTGCACTTTTGTTCCAAAAAAAACTTGGCCAAATAGGTTATAAAGCTAAGTAGAACTTAAGTTATATATATTGATACCCTACAAATTTGACATATTTCATTATGAATGAATTTTAATATATAATAGCAGATTATTTTATTTTTATTAAATTATCTATATATTTTTATCATAAAATTTCACATGGAATCGCTTCATAAGTAATCTAAAATCTGATTGAGTAAACACTTTTATATTTTTTGTGCCTGAAACTTAAACTTATATTAGGTGTCTATTATATCTGCTTCTTTTTCATGCATATAACCATTGCTAGAGAAGACTGATAAATTAACAGTCATTATTCTTAATTCAGAAATAATAATAAAAGAGTAATTAAGAGAGAAGGAAATCCATCATTCTTAATTCAGAAATAAGTCAGCACTGCAATCTCATTCATAAAAACTTCTTATTTACAGCAAAAATATAAGTCCAATGCATCAGAACTCGTCGTAATTTCACACAATCAACCAACCCAAGAAAACAAAAGAAAATACAAAGGTAGAAGGAGACTAATTGAATACAAAAATTTAACACAGAGGCATTGGCAAGAGAATTAACATAAAAAGATAAATGAAAGAAAGGTGGCGAAGGAGCAAAACCTGGAATTAAGCATGGGTTTGATGCTGCGGCGGAGTTATAGTTCTTCCCAAAACTTATATTTGTATTAAAAATCCTACTTTATCAATTTAAAATAATAAAATCAGAACTCATAAACTCAAAATCTAAAATTAAATCCCACTCGAGAAAGAATTGAGTGAGACTCCAAAAGGTGGGAGAGAAATATTATTGCCAACTCTAGTCTGACCTTAAATAGGTGTGGTGTTAGCGTCCTGATATACTACGTTTTGCATCTGATATTTTATTATTTATTTATTTTTGGGTTTCAGAATGGGAGAGTGCAATAATTTTGTTAACATAAAAAGCCGACTAATTTATATATATTGCAAAAAGATTATTTATTTTTATCCTATTTGTACCGTATAATTTTTGGATGAAGCGATTCAATTGAGTTCTCTTCTATTTCTAGCTTTGCTACGGGATACTAGACAGTTGCGGATCTAAGATCTTAAAGTCATGGGTGCTCGACGATAAAAATTCTGAAAGAAAAGGAAAAAGAAGTTTAGTAGTGAGTTCTCACTTCTCACTCAATATTTATCTTAATTTTTCTATAATTGCCTATATAAATTTATTAAATCTGATCAAAGTTAATGGGTGTTTGAGCACTTATAAGTGACCATGTAGATCCGCCACGGGTAATAGAAACCAAATGAAATTGACGATGATCCTATAATCCAACAAATAAGGATTGCAGTGGAGTGGTAAGCTCGTTTTCATCCATAATCGGATGCCATGGATATATGAAGTCGCCTTTTTATTAGAGCGTGCTTTATCTCCCAATATTGAAATTTCCGGTACGAATTCAAATTTAATCGAACACAAATATGAATACCGGACACCGAGAGAAACTAAAGAAAGGTGATCGTATAACCCTGCTAGGCTGGACAATTATTTTGTCCACTGGCTAATGGCACCGGGCTAGGGAAAACCTTTGTGCCTTGAGAAACACCAAGAATTATTTGTACTTTTAGGTTCTTTTTTTTAAGACGAAGCTAACCTTCAAGAGCAAGTTAATTGCAAATGTTTGTGAAAAAAATTAGAGCAAATTATAATATGCACCTCCATCATATGATTGAGTACTAGTACTATATAAACAGTTATATTTTTGTATTATACTTAAATTCTCTATATTACTAGAATCCAGAATAGATGACAATATGTACTGGTGCATTATATATAGGAGAGTCAAGTGTTTAATCTGAATGTGATGACTGAATCTATAATTAAGTAAATCAAAATAAACTGTGGTGAAATAATTCAAAAGTGCTCAAGTTGAAATTAAATGAAAACATCCGATGTACTATTGGTAAATAAATAAATAAATAAAACATTTCCTATGCCAAGTTTCAAAGCCTCTGAGTCAGCCATGCTTTTAAAAGAATATATAGAATATTAATTAGTTATTTCATTTTGATTTATTTTAATTTACTTAGAGATACACTGTTATTTATTTCAAAGTGAAACATTGAAAAAACCCCTATATAATGGGAAGCCTACACGCTGAGGAAAAAAAAAAGGGAAGTCAACACAAAATAATAATTGTAGGATTTCTTTTATATATGAAGGTTTAAGTGGTTAACCTTAAAATATGTGTATAACCCGTCATTTTCTTTCCTAAATAATCTTAAAAGATATTAAGCTGGAAAAACTAAAGATCAAAATTACAGCCTTTTTTTAAATTTTTATAACTATTATCATATTATGTAAATATAAATATCGGATCCCATGTGACGAGCATTACTATGGAGAATATTATGTGTATCATTTCACGTGGAATATATATAATACTATAATCCACCTTCCAACATCTCCATTTATATCTCTCATTATTTTTATACTAATAGTTAGTCTCTTCTTCTTGTTTTTTCTGTTTTTTTTCCTTCCAATAGAACTATTATAATTTGTTATAACTTCTACCGCAAACTAAGGAAAATCGCACTTAACCACGTTAGTTGTGACATTGCAATTCATGTGTTATTACTTTATATACCATGATAACGAAATATAAAGTATTACAATTCATGTGGGTACGTATAATACAAAATTAATCCTATCTTCGACTATTTTAGTTGTACCTAACATTTTACCAAAAGATTAAACAGACTCACCTATCGTGACTAGTGGAAGCCTCAATCATGACACATGAATACATACAAAGAAAAGACATAGAGGACTTTGATTGATAATTCATGGACAATGTCGAAGTCAGAAGTTTTATTAAGGGGATTAAAATATTAAAAATAAACTCACAAAGAAGTTAAGAAGTTGTTAGTATATAGTGTATATATATATAAAATTAAAAAAAATTACCTAACTATACATTGTAATTTTTCGACGAGAAGGTATAAACCATGAGGTGCATGTGGCTATATAAACCTCCCCCGCAAGGAGACGACGAAAATCATCGACACTAAAACAAAAAACTTGTGAATTCGGTCCTGAGTCCCTACCATTGTATAGAGACGATTTGGTCACTAGCAATTGTCTTAGTACAATTGCAATTATAGCTTTGGTGACACTGATTAGTTATTATTACTAGTTTGTAAACGTGTTTGGATATGAGGTGGTTAAGTTTCTAAATTTTACTTATGCGCCAAATTTATACATTTATTTTGCCATTATTTACAAGCAGCAGTTATTGCATATACACATTACTGTTAATGATATATATATATATATATATATATATATATTGTCGAGTTGGACTATGATTCTAATGCTAATATGAGTTAAAGTATTATATTATGCTAGTAATTAGTAGGTAATAATCATAGAAAGTGTTTAATGTCAATCCAATTTGGCCGCATGCTGACAAGTGGCATTTGAATACATTAAAAATCTGATTATAGCAAATTTAACATTACTGGAAAAAGAAGTTGCAAAATTCTAGTTTGGTTCAAAAGTTTATTCGCAATTGAATGGCAACAAGCTCATCTAGTTTGATTAATTTTGATTGGACATCAGCGCCAGCCAAAGACCCAAAGAAAGAATAAACAATTTACTAAAGTACTTTTTATGATATCTTTTGGTGTAGGTTGATGGATTTAACGAGCGTTTGGACTTTGGACATAAGAATCGTAAAATTCGAGAAAAAAAACTGAAAATCTTTTTCATGCGAAAATATATGGTATATGAAAATTAGAGTTGTGTTTGGACATGAATATAATTTTGGATTATTTTTGAAAAATAGTTTTTTGAAGGTTTTTCAAATTTTTAAAATTTCAAAATTCATCTTCAAATGAAAACTTAAAATTTTATGGCCAAACACTGATTTAAAAAAAAAAACTAAAAAGTTTTCTTTAAAAAGTGAAAATATTTTGAAGTACCTTTTATCTTTCGAATTTTAAAGTGTACCTATTGACAATCATAATTCAAAAGTACTTGATGCTTGTGTCAGCACATGCGAAATCAGGATTTGAGTTCCAGAAAATTTATTGCTTGTCTTAGTTACTGGATTTGTTATATTTTTCTTTTACATATTTAATAAATTTTCTAGTACAACTATAACGTTTAAGCAAAACTAATTGGGTCACCGAACCCACACCTGATAGGCTTGTTCCGCATTTATGTGTCATAGAAGCGGATCTAAGATTTGATGGTTATGAGTACCACTATATTTAATGTAAATCTACATTAAACGAGAAAATTTAATTAGGGCGTACAATATGTAGGGTTTGCTCTGTTTTGGATTAATTTATTCAGTTTTATTTTGAATTAATTTTACAAAATATTTTATGCATTAATAATACGCTATAACCAAATTGAAAATATTTCGTCCTTTATCGAAACAAAGGAAAAAAATAACATTAGATAGATAAAATTTAAAATCATATTCACAGAAAAAAGTTTGAAATCTAGAAAAAGAAAACAGTACAAATATATAATTTAACTAAAAAATAGAGTTGTACAAAGAGAGAAAAAATAAAGATGAATAAAATGAAAGAACTTAAGAAAAAGAGAAGAAAAGAAAGAATAAAAAGAAAAAAAAGAGGGAAAACTACAAGCCCAAGAGGAAGGAGCAAACTCAATTGCAATTAGTTGGCCTTGACCATCGTATGATTTTGGGTGCCACTCACTCATACTATTTTTTCGTGGAATACCAGAAAATATGGGAAAGTTTATCAGAGCGTCCGAGTAGCATACCATTCCCTCTTCTCTACATAGATCTGCCCATATGTGTCAGGTTAAATTGTTGTATCTATTGATAATTATAATCTAAAAATATTTGATGTTTGCGATAGATAGGCCGGTTATATTACACTCTTTAGGGTGAAATTCTTTTTTACAATTTGCGTGAACACGAAATACTTCATACAATGAAATTGCTATTATTTTTTTTTAACAATCATAACTCCTGGATGTTTCGATATCTGTAGATGAAATCTTTTAGCAGTATCCTTAAAATTCATAACTCATGCTTCTATCCTGTTTTGATAGCTGCAATTTTGCATTAATGATTCTAAATAATTCATACTCACGCCTCCAAGCAGATCTTTAGAAATACCAGAAAGAAAAGAAAAATCTTCGGGAAATGGAGAGGTTTTCAAGAAAAGATTCTTTTTATAAAAGCATGCATGTGCATGAATAATTAATGCTGCAGTTTGACTTACAAAGGGAAGCTCCGATATTTTTAAAGTTATTAATGTCTAATAATACACTTTGAATTAAAAAGAATAGTTTAGGGTATGAAGCATTTCACGTTTATGTAGGGTTCGAAAAATAATCATATTCTTAAAATATATGATATAAACAGTCTACCGTAACGCAAACATTAATGGCTTATAAAATCCGTGGCTTATAAGACTGAATCTTTAAATCGTTTCACGATTTCCTGTTTAAATATAGCAATTGAAAATGGTTCTGTTTGATATAGACTGACAATTATTGGAATAAGATGGGACCAATGAATTGATGAGCCGATGACTCGGGAAGAAAGTTCACCAACAAGACAAATAACCTTACTTACTTTCCTGTCCCCCCCCCCCCCCCCCCCCCCC
>MCJB01013670.1:7170-25022 GCA_002018475.1 Nicotiana obtusifolia | reverse complement strand
GGAAGAGAGGCATCTACGCCTTCCCCCCGGGGGAAGGGGGGAAATGGGCTGATCGGTCACTAGTTCGAGACCTGGCCTTCATCATCATTCTATTCAAGTTCCTCCTCAGTTCCCAAATACTCGGAACCGGTGCTCGAAGAGTCAGTTGCGTCAGGACCAGCTGAGAGACGTTCTCGAGCAGTTAACTCCAGTGCTCGAGCCTTGGCGATTACCATCATCAATATCAATAATGCCCGTTTTGACCTCCTCCAAGGTTTTTCTCCTTATATGATACATAGAGTACATCTTTTCAAATACGAGGGAATTCCCTTGGCATTGGAGCTTTACCTTAAGTATGTCAAACTCGGTCTGAAGGCCATACCTCTCGGATCTTGTGGCGATGAGGCTAGAATCGAGATCACATATTGTATAAAGGTGAAGCCGATTTTGATCAATGATCTTCTTGAATCTCTCCTTGATCCCGGTTCTCTTCTCCTCGGCAGCATTAGCCTCCTCGATTTGGAGCTCAAGGCTGCCTCCAAATTATTCACATGTTCAACAGGGCCAGACTCATGCTCAACAATAGCAAGAACATCATCCTGAAGCTCAGCCCACTAAGCTTTAGCATCTTGAATTTGTGCATGTAGTTGACTGGCTTCTTGGTTGTGGGCCATCACTTCCTGCTCGCTTTGCTGCAACCGGGCCTCAAGCTCGTCTGCTTCAACAGCCTTTGCCTATAGCACCTGTAGGCGCACAACAAGTTGATTCTTTTCAGCCAACAACTGATCTCGTTCGGACATAAGTCCTTATATATCGAGAATCAATCTCTGAAGGCCCTTGAAAGCAAGGAAGTTGGCTCTTAAAAGGTTTATCAAAGTTAGAAACCCCGTTACAAAATGTAAGCAAGAAACAAACAATAAGAGAGCAAGTACGATACTACTACCACATTATGCATCGCGTTATTCAACATGCACTCCCCTGAAAGGGAGTGTATCTTCTTCTTATCCTTCTCTGAAGCCAGCAGCTTCATGTAGTTGGCAAGTTCCACTGTCCTAGATAGCAGATGGCATCCCTTCAAAACCGAGAGAGTGACATTCCTCCGCCCTTGGGGATCTGAAGAAGGGGTTGAATAATTATGTCCTAAATTCTCGTAGTCAAGAGACTAGGAGGAGAGACACCTCCTCTCGAGCGTCTGTGGCTAGCAGAGGAGATACAGTAGATACTGGTGGCGAAGATACAGCTGGTGTGGAAGGGCATGAAATTGTTGGTGTTGTAGGTTGAGAAGCAGCTGCAGCATGAGTAGTGCTGATTATTGGTTGCTTATCGACCGAAGGCAGAAGAGGCCCGAGTTCTGACCTCCCGGAACAAAAAATAGCAATAGGGTAGGAAAGCAAGAACTAACATTCTCTACTATCTCCATTTCACCCTAAAGTGCTCGGACCTCACCTTCAATCGGGGTTTTAAGCTCTCCAGGTTGAGTTGATGAAGATCGTTGTCTCCTTTGAAGGGAATCCCCTTCATCATTGAATTCCTCGTCATCTTCAGTGACCGCTGTGACCGCGGTTGGCGCAATTTTAGCCTTCTTTATTTTCTTATTTTTATCCCCAGCCGAGGAAGAACGCCGCAATTTTGGTTGCTTGTTCTCTGGCTGGGGACTCTGAGAGGAAGCGCTCCCACCGGAAGCAGACGGGAGGGTAGCGCTTTGAGCGAGGGCACTTTGTAACAATCTAGCTGCCTCCTCAGGGTCCGCCAAAACATCAACCTCGTGGTAAGTGACAGAGCCCTGCAAGAGTCCTGAATCAAGCAAAAGACATATTAGCAAATTTACTTGTATACATACAGAGGCAGAAGGTAGAAGAACTATGTTTACCGTGGTTCTTGGCCTTCCACCCATATTTGGGGGCCATCACCTTCCACCGATGGGTTTCTCACGTTGTAATATAAAGAAACTTCTAAACCCATTGGTCTAGGCCTTGGACCCTTGGTGGTGTCCACCGAGTAGCTAATATAATACAAAAAGGTCAACAATGATTGGGAATAGTCTTTTTACGAAGGAAAGAGATGAATAAATTACAAACGTATGTGAACTGTTCCATGATTCAGGAAATGATGGAGTTGTGACCAGGATGATATTTATAGAAGTTGCTCAAAAGAAGAAGAACAAGGGCATCATCACAAAGCCCTCCTTTGTAGTTGGCAATTCTATTAACCTAAGGTCTCCTATTGCAGTTACAGTCAAACCAAACTCCTTCGGACTTAGCCCTGAAGTTTATGAATACAAGAAGAGCAATCATTTGTGTTTTAAGTGTGGTGAAATATATGCACCAGGCCATCAGTGCAAGAAGAAGCAGCTGAACTATATGATAGGAGCAGCCAAGCCACTTCTTGAGGCTACTGAGGTAGAAGAAGAACAGTCATGTGCAAACTTGATCATTGAAGGAGAATTGGAGCAGGAAGTCATGGAAGCAGCGTGCATGAATGCTCTATTAGGTGACAACAGAGGAGTCAATACCATATTGGTAAGAGGTACCATAAGGAATAGGAAACTAACAATGCTAATTGATTCTGGCAGCACTTATAGTTTCACTAATGTTAATATAGTCAAGGAGACAGGTTACTAGGCTAGGCATTGCCCACAAGTGAGGGTGACAGTAGCTGATGCGAACTATGTCATGTGCACTTCCATTTGCACAGGATATCAGTGGAAGATGCAAGGTAGACCCTTCCAGGAAGACTTACTAATCATTCCACTAGGAGGATGTGACATGGTGATGGGTAATGATTGGATGAAGAAGCATAATCCCACTAAGTTTGACCATGAAAAGATGTTTGTTATCCTTGGCAAGAAGGGAAATAAACTAGTGTTGCAGGGCATTTCTGAGGAAGGTAAACTGAACATGATTTCAAGTGGAACAATGGGAAAGATGTTGAATAAAGGCCAAGCTCTGATAGCTCATTTGTTCATGATGAGTTCCTTGATGACAGAAGATCAAGAACTAGTAGAAGAAGCAATTCAAGAAGCGTTACACCTGTATCCTGATGTGTTTACAAAACCTAAATCTCTCCCCCTGTCAGGACCCTAGACGATACCATTCCCTTGAAACATGGAGCCACACCAGTCATTCTGAGGCCCTACAGGTACAATTATCATCAGAAGGATGAGTTAGAAAGACAGGTCAATAAGCTGCTCGCTAATGGCATAATTCAGCATAGTCAATCACCTTTTTCATCACCAGCTTTACTTGTCAAAAAGTAGGATGGAACCTGGAGGTTTTTTGTAGATTATAGGGGTCTGAATGACATCACAATGAAGGATAAGTATCCTATACCTATTGTGGATGACCTCTTAGATGAGTTGTATGGATCTGTGATTTTTTCCAAGGTGGATTTGAGAGCTGGTTATTACCAGATCAGAATGAAGGTAGACGATGTATACAAGACAGCTTTCGAAACTCATTTAGGCCATTGTGAATTCAGAGTTATGCCATTTGAATTAACAAATGCTCCAGTACCTTTCAAGCTCTAATGAACCAGGTTTTTCAGCCTTTCCTTAAAAAGTTGTTTTGGTCTTCTTTGATGATATCCTTATCTATAGTCTATCTGTGAAAGATCATGTGACTCACCTAATTGCTGTATTTGACACTCTGAGGAAACACTCTTTGTTTGCTAAAAGGTCTAATGCTCGTTTGGTCAATCTAAGGTTGAGTATTTAGGTCAAATAATAACTATAGAGGAAGTGTCTGCTGATCCTACTAAAATACAAGCTATGGTTGAGTGGCCTAGACCAAACTCATTGAGAGCACTAAGAGGATTCTTAAGATTGACTGGGTACTATAAAAAGTATGTTGCTAATTATGGGGTTATTTGTAGACCTCTGACTGACTTACTCAAGAAGGATGCTTTTAAATGGAATGAAGAAGCTGACTTAACCTTTGCAGCCCTCAAGAGAGCTATTTCTTCTACCCCAGTGTTGGCCTTACCTGATTACACTAAGGAATTCATAGTGGAAACAGATACTAGTCAAATTGGCATTGGTGTTGTATTGATGCAAGGAGGAAAACCAGTAGCTTATATTAGCAAGGTTTTGGCTCAGAAGCACAAAGGTAAGTCAATCTATGTGAACGAATATATGGCTTTGCTGAATGCAGTGGAAAAGTGGAGGCACTATTTACAGTACAAGTATTTTGTGGTCAGGACTGACCACCACAGCTTAAAATACCTTCTTGAACAAAGGGTTACTTCTGCCATACAAAAGAAGGGACTGACCAAATTACTTGGGTTGGACTATGAAGTGTAGTATAAGAGAGGGGCTGAAAATAAGGTAGCTGATGCGCTTTATAGGGAGCATGAAGAATCATAATACAACACAAGCCAATTCCAAGGGAAACTACAGGCAATTAGTGTCTCAGTTCCTTCTTGGTTGCAGGAGATTGCACACAGTTATGAAGGAGACACTCAAACTGCAGAATTGATCAATCAGGTATCAGTGAACATACAAGGACCTAGCATCTGGCATTACTCTTCTAGCATACTCAAAAGGAAGGGAGAAATCTACATTGGGACTAATGGTGGCCTCAGAACTCAGCTGACCTCCACATTCCATGTCTCTCCTATGGGTTTGGAAGGAGAGTCACATCCTTGTTTTTGGATTTGGGAAAACCTTCTGAGGCCCATTTCATAGCTCTTTCACATCCATATATTGCAGCAATAGTGGTTGATGTGTTCTAGAAGAAATTGCACTGCTTGCATGGCACTCCTGAATCAATAGTAACTGACAGGGATAAGATATTTTTAAGTAATTTTTGGCAATCCTTATTCAAGCTTCTGGGAACTCAATTACACTACAGTACAACCTACCACCCTCAGAGTGATGGTCAAACTGAAAGAGTAAACAAGTGCTTGGATACCTCAAATGCATGCTGCTAGTCGACTAACACAATGGAAGCAGTGGCTTACTGCTGCTGAGTGGTGGTACAACATGTACTCTTTTTGAGGCTTTGTATTGTTATTCACCCCCTCAGTTATCCCTTGGGCCCTTGCTGGAAACAGTGGTGCAAGCAGCTGAAGAAGACAACAGATGCAACAACTGTTGAAGAACAATCTGATTAAGGCTCAGGAAAGAATGAAATACTATACTGATAAGAGGAGATCTGATAGAGAATTTCAAGTGGGGGATACGGTCTATTTAAAACTGCAACCATATCGCCAGACTTCCCTTGCATCGAGGAAAAACTTAAAGCTGAGTTCTAAATATTATGGACCCTATAAAGTTCTGGCTAGAATTGGTAGTGTGACTTACAAATTGGATCTACCTCCTGAATCTAAGGTCCACCCTATGTCTCATGTATCTCCACTCAAGAAAAAGGTAGGTGATAGAGTGGTAGTGCAGACAACTTTGCCTATCACTAGTGATGATGGTAAGTTCTTGGTGAAACTAGTTACTATTCGGCAAAGGCAACTAATCAAGAGGAACAATGCTGTTGTGGTTAGAGTACTGGTACAATGGTCGAATCTACCTTTAGAAGATGCCACTTGGGAGGATTATCAGTTCCTCAAAGATAAATTTCAAGACTTCAAATCTAATCCTTGAGGACATGGATCCTTTGCAGAGGTGGGGTATGTAATGATCCAATATTAATCACAAGATTAGTGTTGTCAGCTGGGCTCGATGGGAAGAATCTTAGTCTAAGGAACATAATCAGTGAAGAGGAATAGCAGAAATTCAAATCAACGGTTAGGATTAATTCGAATAAACGAGCTACAAGGGCTAGGATTTGGCCATGTCAGTTGAGGTTGTTATAACTAACCCTCAATAGAAATTGGAAGGCAACGAATCCAAAGTTATTTTTCTCTCTTCTCTCACCTTCTCACTCGATCCCTTCTTCTTCTTCTCTTCTTTCCTTCAAACTCTGATTCTTTTCTCTCTTCATTTCTGCACATCTCAGTCAATTATGGAGCTTACTAGTAGTAGTTTGTTTCATTTGGTTATTTGTAATTCGTTCTTTTCCATTTATATATAAACAGAAAATTGTCCCAAAATATCTCTTCAATTTGCAATTTAGTTGATTAAATTCTCAGATCTTTAGCGGGATCATTATAAACAGGTACTTCTTCTCCATATATATATGTATATATATTGTGAAACAATTAATTTTTATAGGAAAAGAATTGAAAATATATCTATTACAGAGTCATGGAACATGTATCATCACACAACAAATGTGTATCTAACTGTCCTTTGTTTTTATCCGAGAAATGTAGTTGTCACTCCTTTTTATTTTTTTAGAAAACAATAATAATCATGTGAATGATGATGATTTAACTAATTGCTCCTGTTTGTAGAACGGTTACCTTTCGAGATACCTGCAAAACTTAAAACACGATGCACCTGAATATATATGGGTTATTGCGAAAATCTAAACATGATGCAAATTCCCTTCCGACCATGAAAGTTGTCTTTCGACGATGAGGATGATGTCCTTAGACCATGACGTCCTGGGCCATTAAGCGTATGATAAGGGATTCGCAGGCCATGTAATGGTCTCCTTGGGCTATGAGGATGGTGCCTCCAGACTATGACGCATTTGAATAATGATATGCAATTTTGGGAGATCCTCCGGCCATGGCATGATGTTTTCGGGCTATGAGGATGATGCCCTAAGACTATGGCGCCTTTGGACAATATGGCGATGTTTCAACCCGTGAAATGCAAAGATGCAGTGATATCGATCGTTTGATAGAGGAGTTAGGTAATGCTTAGTCATATGCGAGAACGAGATGAGACAAGGCTTAGTCTTGTATGAAATGAGGACAACACTTAGCTCGATGCAAAGAGTGGAGACAGTGCTTAGTCTCATGCAAGAAAAGGCAGTGCTTAGCCTTATGCAATGGTGAGGCAGTGCTTAGCCTTAAGCAGTATGGAGGTAGTGCTTAGCCTCATGCAGAGAATGGACACGGTGCTTAGTCTCATGCAAAAAAGGGAGTGCTTAGCCTCATGCAAGGAATGGAGACAATGTTTAGTCTCATGCAAAGAAAGGCAATGCTTAGTCTTATGCAATAATAGAGTATGTGCTTAGCCTCATGCAAGGAATGGAGATATTGTTTAGTCTGATGCAAAGAAAGGCAGTGCTTAGCCTTATGCAATAATGGAAGCAGTGCTTAACCTCATGCAAGGAATGAAGACAGTGTTTAGTCTCATGCAAGGAAAGGCAATGCTTAGCCTTATGCAATGATGGAGATAGTACTTAGCCTCATGCAATAAATGGAGATAGTGCTTAGTCTCATGCAAGGAAAGGCAATGCTTGGCCTTATGCTATAATGGAGGCAGTGCTTAGCCTCATGCAAGGAATAGAGACAGTGCTTAGTCTTATACAAGGAAAGACTATGCTTATCCTTATGCAATGGTGAGGGTAGTGTTTAGCCCTATGCAGGAAGAGCAATGATTAAATGTGAGGGGAAAAGTGATTCTTAGCTTGGCGCATTTGTGTCTGGCAACTTCTGTTAGCGTGAAGATGGTGAATTTGTTGTATGTATATATTTGCAGACGTTCTTGTTATGTCCATTGTGCTTGTACCCAATGAAAAATCGTGAGTTTTGGAAGGAGAGGTTGATTCGTGCTCTCGATTCCTTGCTTTGCCCTCGCTCCTGTCCTGAGGTCTTGTTTGAGTCATCCCGGGTAACATCTGGCTACTATAGAAAAATGAAATTTTCAAAAAAAATACATTTGTATAAGTCGTTTATATAAAAATGTAGTTGTTCGAAATATGTGATAATGTTTGAAAGCAAATAATTTTGTCGAATCGGTGATTGTGACATGCATTTTAGACACTGCAACCTCCTTAACTCGGAATTTTGAGGATCCTCCTCAAAATTCTGCCCCACTTTAAAAGCATACTTCTGGCAATACATTCCTTGGTGATTCTAAATATGATGAGAACAGGCTAACTCGAGATCTTACCCTAGCTTCTGACCAAAGGGGAAAATGAAGATTTTATTGTGATGTGACCGAACCCACAGGCCACCTACGCGTCCTCTCTTAAACGGGAAGCAGGTCAAGCATAGTTTAGGTTACATCAAATAGAAAGTGAAAACATAGTCTTAAACATAGTATCTCTTGACTGCATCCGAATTGATAGGTTTTGGCCATATTTCTCCATCCATCTCTGCAAGTATAAGTGCTCCTCTTGTTAGTGCTCGGTGAACCATGTAAGCGCCTTGCCAATTGGGTGAGAATTTCCCTTTTGCTTCATCCTGACGTGGGAAGATTCGTTTCAGAACCAATTGCCCTAGTGTGAATTGCCTTGACCTAACCTTTTTATTGAAAACTCTTCCAATTTTGTTCTAGTAGAGTTGACTGTGACACACCGCATTCGTTCTTTTACCATCTATGAGAGCTAGTTACTCCTACCAGTTCCGTACCCATTCTACGTCGCGGAGCTCGGCCTTTTGTATGATTCTTAAGGAAGGAATCTCCACTTCTATAGGGATAACGGCTTCGGTACCATAGATGTGGTTACCGGGCTTGGATTAGGGTTCCGAGAGTTGGAATAGGTCTGCTGTGTCCTTTGTGCTTGTGTGCAAAATTTGAGGTCAATCGGACGTAATTTGATATGCTTCGGCAACGAATGTAGAAATTAGAAGTTCAAAAGTTCATTAGGCTTGAGTCAATGCGTGATTCATGATTTTAGCATTGTTTGATGTGATTTGAAGGCTCGACTAAGTTCGCATAGTGTTTTACGACTTGCTGGTATATTTGGTTGAGGTCCGGGGAGCCTAGGGAGTGATTCGACTTGAATAAATCCTGGATTTTTGGAATTTTTGAAGGCTGGTGTGATCAGGTCTGGTGCAACCGCACCTGCGAGAGAAAGGCTGCAGGTGCGGAGCCGCAGAAGCGGCCTTGGGGTCGCACATTCTGAGTGAATTAAGGGTTTGCGCAAGTGCGAGGGAAAATTTCGCACATGCGATATCACAGATGCGGATGCTGGTTGCAGAAGCGGAAAGGGGTTTGAAGTGGTTGGTCCGCAAAAGCGGATGGATTTGCGTAGAAACGCACCCGCAGGAGCGGGATTTGGGATTGCAGAAGCGGTTGGTCGGCCCTTATGTGACCTCCATAGATGCGTATTTTTAACAGCAGAAGTGGATTTTTGGACCACAAAAGGGGGATCTCTGGCAGTGTTAAATTCGAAGGGTTACGAGGTTTTAATCATTTTTGGACATTTGAAGTTCAGGCTTAGGCAATTTTTGAGAGGGATTTCGAAGAGATTATTGAGGTAAGTCACTTGTGGTCATTTTTATTCAATAATCTTGTTTTCCCATTGAATTTCTCACCTAGTTTGTGTGTTTTTGAGGTGTAATTTTGGGAGTTAAAGACTAGGGATTTGGAGAGCCTAATTTGGTGATTTGAATGATGATTTGGTGTTGGATTTTGGTAAATTTGGTATGGGCGGACTCGTGGTTAAATGGGCTACCAGATTTTGTGACTTTTATCGAATCTCGAGACGTGGATTGAGGGATCGACTTTTGAGTTGACTTTTTGACGTTTGATTAAGAACCTAGTATTTTCTTATGGAAGTGATTCTTTTAACTCGTGTTGATTGTATCGAATTGTTTGTGGCTAGACTCGAGGCATTCGAAGGTCGTTTCGCGAGGCAAGGGCTTGTCGGAGTAGAGATTTGCACAATTGAGGTAAGTAACACTTCTAAATTTGGTTCTAAGGGTGTGAAACCCCAAATTACATGTTATGTGATTGGTGTTGAGGTGACGCACATGCTAGGTGACGGGCGTGTGGGCATGCCCCATAAGAATTGTGACTTGGTCGATTCCATGGAACTGTATAGTTGATTAATCTTGTCGTTATCCGTATTTTCACTATGTGTTAGAGAAACTGAGCTGCCAGTCATGTTAGAAACCATGCTTAGGCTACGTGTTGGTACTGTTGAGACCCATAGAGGTCGTGTTACATGTTGAATTATTTGCTTAGGTCACCATTTTGTACCCAGTCACACCTATTATTTGCATATTATATCTCAGTCTCTGTTGTCCTTTATTGATACATTATATCATTATTGTTTGGGCTGATTATCATGATTCTTGTGATCCCAAGAGACTGGAGAGATTAATGACTGAGTGAGGCTGAGGGTCTATTGTGAGTGATATTTATGGGATCAAGCTGCACGCCACAACAAGCTTTTATTGATTTATGCCAGGATTTGGCTTATTATAGCGGTTGGGCTAGATCTGCCCCTCCGGAGTCTGGACATCCACAGTGGGCGCAATTGTTATTGATTTACATTTGGGCTGGAATTGCTCTGGATTTATTTGCATTTGGGCTGGATTTGCCCTGTATTGTGTTGAGTTTTATTGCTAAACCTGAAAGCATGTCTAAATTCTTGTACAGTTACCTGTAGATTATGAATTTTTGAAATATCACTGTCATATTTTCTGTAACTTTCCGTACTGTTAATGCTATATGTGGGCTATAATACTCGAACTCGTCACAATTTTCAGTACAAAGGTTAGATTTGTTACTTATTGAGTTGGTTATACTCACGCTACACCCTGCACTTCGTGTGCAAATCTAGATATTTTCTGTCACGGTGGTTGCTGATTCTCAGAGTTCAGTCATTCGGAGATTATCAAAGTAGTTGTCTGGCATCCGCAGACCTTGACTCTCCTCCCCTATCCCTCAGTCTTATCTATTCAGTTTCAATTTTTTTTTCTTAGTCAGTATTTCAGACTTGTGAGGTATAGATGCTCATGTACTCAGTGACACCCTGATTTTGGGAAACTTATGTATCGAAAGTGGCAATTTTATTCGGTTATGAGATTTCTTACTTATTTAAAACATGTTTTAGCATTTTCTAAATTTGGATGTGTCTGAGTTGTCGACTTGCCTAGTAACATAATAGGCGCCATCACAATAGGTTGAGTTTTGGGTCGTGACAGAACAACTCTAACTTTGAGATTCCACTATATCTGAGTTGCTTGAAATTTGTCTGATTTCATGAACTGGTGTAGCCATATTTGCAATGTTGTTGTAGTAATCAGACTGGTATATTGAGTAGAAAAATAGGGATTTGAAAAGGAATATGAAATAGGAAATCGCATAAGTCAATTAGTTATGGTATTGTAGATAAAACAGGTAATTTTGTTGGAAGCCCACGTTTGGGAGCACGATAAGTCGTGGGTTCATCCTCGATTATTTTTTTTTTCTTTTTCTTTGTAAAAATAATTTTGCAAATCTGAGTAGGTAGTTGTTTATTAAAAAACGGCCAACGAAAAAAATGGGAGGAATATTTTATTTTTTTGTAATTGCTAACTGTAATAAATAAATAAAATAACTGCGACACGGTGGAGGCTGTATACAATTCTTTGAATTCGCAAGTTGAAAGTTTTTTCAAATCTGAAGATGTAGTTGTTTATTAAAAACGGCCAACGAAAAAAGTGGGAGGAATTTTAGTGGAGAAAGTTCTTTTCTCAAATTCATCTTATTTGGTCACAGGTCTTATTTTAGTGGTGATTCCGCATCTTATTTGGTCATAGGTCTTCTTTCCAACGAAAAGAGTATGGATCACTACCTCTCATTCCTCACTGAGAGAGTCATTCACTTGCTTTTTCCTGGATCTCCAGCGCTTGCTTGTTCTTCTCATTCCAATGGAGAGAGTACGGCTCCTACATCATTTGCTGAAGAAGTTGTAAAATCAATTAATACGTCTGGCAATAGATCGCAATCACATTTACGAGGCAGCTTACTCTTGCTGGGAAAGCCAATCCTTATGGCATTTTCGCAGGTATAGATGAGATAGAATATAGAGTCCAATAATCACTAAAAAGTAGTAACACCCTAGAGAAGATGACGGCTAAAATGTCTAAGATGATTCCTCCCCTCCTTATTTGAAGGCAAAGATAATATGTTAATCAAGCGTCTTGGACCCTTAATTGCTTTCCTGTTCTATATAGATATAGATAGATGTTCGGGAACCTTAATTTAGGTTGATATTTGGATTTTATTCGCAAGATTCGCGTTTCGGTAACGTATCCAAGGCAATTTGGCAAAGCTCTTTAAAACATACATTTTTTCTGAATAGTTTTGATACTGACTCTTAATAATGCCATTTGTCGCTCATTCTAAGACATTAGGCACTGTTAAGAAATATTAGTAGTTAATAATCTAATGAATTTTTATCCATGAAAGCTATTATCCAATATTTTCTTTGTTTCTTTTGATACATTGGAAGAGTAGAAACGTTACGACATTGAGCATCCTTTAAGATTTCACCGTTTAGTTTATATAAAAGAGATATTTAGACATTTATTTGAGTACAAATCACTGTGTTGAAGTCATATTTACGTGCATGCATGCGAATGATGGATCAAGTTGTAATGTTGTATACATATCTTAACAAGTAGACTTTTAGAGTTATACATGTATTTGATGTCATGCCGTTTCGATCCAATTCCTGTATTAGAAGGTTCTTGCATTTTATACTAAACTTTAAAGGGCAGTCTAGTGCACAAGACATCTTGCGTTCACGCAGAATCCTGGAAATTAAAATCGCACCCTAAGGATTGTGACGTAGACAGTCTACAATATATATACTCTAATACAAAAATTATAGGTTGCTTTCACGGCTCGAACAACTTTACCGTTGCTCGAAAGCTCCCGCCATTTTATACTATACTTTGTTGTTTGAAATTTGCTTAGACTTTAGGTTGCGATGTGCCATGCTAAATTGTTTGGTACTTATTACTGGTTTATTTACTTGTGACGATGCATTCTGTAATTTTCTAAATGTGAGCCTCAGTCTCTCTCATTATTTTTTGGCCTTGTCGCTGCTGTCACTGTGTTCGTGATTTCAGAAATGCTCTTAAGTTCGGATTCTTGGTCATTTGGTCTCTTCTCCTCTCGCTTCAAGGGTAAAATTTCTCACTTTTCCTATTTGGTTCTCTTTGATACGTCTTGGTTGTAAGTCTTGGTTGTAAAAGGGCAGTTCAGTGCACGAGGCATCCAGCATTTGCAGGGTTCGAAGAGGGCCGCACTGTGCTAGCTGTGGATTACGAATGGAATATATATACCTTATATATAGCACTGTGCTAGCTGGTTTACTCGACCCGATAGCTTTTATTCATACCTTATGTATATATCTTAAGAAATTTTGTTAAATATGTATAAAAGTTAAATGGTAAACTCAATTATTATTGTGTATAAATTTGAGATTGTTATAAAAACACATAAATTATGAATCCTAACCTGCATTTAAAAAGCATGACTACGGTTATACTTGTCGTCTATGCAATGTGATTTCTAATTAAGGCAAAGTCGGGTGGAGATCTACTACGATGATCCTTTTGATATTTCACTTGGAATATGGACATATGGACATATGGACATATGGATATTATGGATTAAAAATAGTCTTTGGTATTTCATATTCACTTGATTTTTCTTGGCTAAACTTGTTGTATTTTATGTTACCAGATAGAATTCTTAAAAGGTTATAATTTTTGTAGCACTAGGGTCGCAAAAAAAAAAATGATACTTTTTTATTTTAGAAAAAAATTTAACTTTAAAATTTTGATTTTACCTTGAATAAGATGATTTATATCCACACAAATATAAATGACTTGTTAAACCAAAATTTTTATGTCTTTCTTTCTTTTCAAACTTTATACCCAATTAAACACCATCACATAAATTGGGATAGGGGGAGATAAATATTTTATATGTATATGTGTCTATAGATAAATTTTACTAAACTGATCTAACGTGCAAATTTCAACATAAAATGTCAATTATTTATCATTTTAAAAATATCTGATATCAAAATATTTTATAAATAAATTTTATCAAACCAACCTAATGGTATAATCCTAACATAAATGTCAAAAAAATTATATGTTAACTTTCTGTGTTTACTCATTTGTATTGTTATGTAAGTCCATCCAACCATATACTAAATGAATTTTATCTTTTGCTTAAGCAAATCGCATAATTAATAATGAGTTAAAGGTGCAAGTTCATCAGTAACTCAAAAGGCAAATATACAGAGTCCAGTACAAATGCAACGCAAACAATTAACTAAAACAAACTAAAAATGCCATGAATCAACATAGAATGAGATCCAAACGATTTTAGCCATTAATCATGCTGGAAACATAGAACTAAGCAGAAAACAAACTCAAACTTTATTAATGCTTTCAATTTGGAGTAACAGAAGTATATATTAGGAGAATATCTTTTATTATTCCATATCTTCCATTGATTTGATTTAGTCCCTATAATAATCCCTATAATTGTGCCTAAATTAGTGGTCTTTGATTTGTATTCTAGCAATATAAATAGGGATCATGTAAACCATTGAGAATCAATAAAAAAGATTATATTCTTTCATGGTAATCAGAGCCTTTCTACCCTAAATTTTTTCTTTTTTTCGTCCATCCCCTCATCATGGGTGATGAACCGACAACTACTAACAACAACAACTTCATTGCCGACAAACAACCACTACACCCGGCCTATACGGTCACCAACATCAACAACAAGATTCGTATTCTTGATGGCAAGAAGGTCTCATACTCTTCTTGGGTCAAATTATTCAAGCTACACGTTCGTACCTACAAAGTACTTGATCACATCGATGGCACCAAACCACCCAAAGAAACCGATCCTACCTTTGCCGCGTGGTCGGAACTCGACGCGCTAATCCTACAATGGATTTACAGTACCATTTCGGACG
The DNA here is from genome assembly GCA_002018475.1 of Nicotiana obtusifolia. Classification (NCBI taxonomy): domain Eukaryota; kingdom Viridiplantae; phylum Streptophyta; class Magnoliopsida; order Solanales; family Solanaceae; genus Nicotiana; species Nicotiana obtusifolia. The sequence continues at coordinate 10,308 of MCJB01013670.1, read as the reverse complement.
AGTTGCTTGCCCGTGTACTGGACAACGACATCACAGCTAGAGAAACTTAGCTTAAAATTCAGGACATCTTTATCAACAACAAACATGCTCGAGCCGCAACTCATGAACAAAAGTTCACCAACACCACCCTGTCATCTTGTTCCTCCTTCGATGACTATTGTCAAACTTTGAAAGACATCGCAAGCCAACTCGCCGATGTCGATCAACCAGTCACAGAGAGCAGATTAGTGATACAAATGGTGCGTGGTCTTCCAGTTGAATACGATACTATCGGCGCAATCATCGATCAAAGCTGCCCCTCTTGGGATGATGCACGAGGTATGGTCGAAGCCGAACAACAGAGACAAGCCGCCAGACCAGGCTCCGATCGATCGGCGGTCTTGTTGAACGCCACTGCCCAACCGCCGCCGCAAACTCGCAACACCACCTCACCATACCCAATGGTTACAAAGGCAAAAATTATGACCCAGTCAAGGCAGCAAGAGGACGGGGACCGCCGACCCGCGATGGCCGGAATAGTCGCGACGCCAGGTACCACGGCGACGCCAGGCAGCACGGCGGCAGATAGGGCAGCGGACGAAGCAGCAGCCATTTTCCAGCATCCTCTGATCTGAATGGTGGGATTTCTAGGTTTTCTTATTACCCACAACTTACACAAAATGGGTCTCCAAACAATTATATTCAAAAATGGACTCTACCACCCAGCCCATATCCCTCTCAACCATTTCAGGCCCATGTTGCAACCCAGAATAATTTTTCAGCACCACCAGATTTTGACCCAACAGGAAATAATGCTCTCAACCCAAGTGATATCGGCACAGCTCTCACAAATTTGAATATGAATTACACTGACCCACAGTGGTACATGGACACCGGTGCATCCTCACACATCACATCGGATTCAGGTAAATTAATCACTCCATGTTTATTACCTATGTCCTATTTTTGTCGGTAATGGTCAACGTTTACCTATTAGTGGTTCCGGTAATGGCTTTTACAAACTTCCCAACAAAACCTACCAATTAAATCAAATTATTCACTCCCCACATGTCATTAAAGATCTATTATCAGTTCGTAAATTTACAATTGATAATCAAGTTTCCATTGAATTTGACCCTTTTGGATTTTCTTTAAAGGACCTCAAGGATGGACACCTCCTTTCGCGACACAATAGCAATGGGGATCTTTATCCACTCACTCCGCCTGCATTCTCTCTCATGTCATCAACATCCACACCATGGCACGATCGTCTTGGACATCCCGGAGCGAATGTGCTAAATTACCTTAGTCGTTATTTTATTCATAACTGTAAGGTTGAACATCTAGCTTGTCACTCCTGTCAAGTTTCCAACAGTAAACGGTTACCTTTTGTTGATTCTGTTTCTAGTACAATTAAACCGTTTGATATTATTCATTGTGATCTGTGGACGTCACCAGTTTTGAGTAATTCAGGATATAAATATTATATGGTTCTTCTTGACAATTTCACACATTATGTTTGGGTGTATCCACTAAAATATAAATCTGAAACCTTTCCCACTTTCTCAAAATTTTATAAACTAATCCAAACCCAATTCAACTCGATCATTAAAACTTTTCAATGTGACCTCGGGGGGAATTCGATAACAATGAATTCAAAAATTTTGCTGCTCTTAATGGCCTCGTGTTTCGTTTTTCATGCCCCCAAACATCCCAACAAAACGGTAGATCCGAAAGAATGATCCGCCGTTTAAATGACATTATGCAGGCACTCCTTGTTCATGCTCGTCTTCCATCCACCTTTTGGGTAGAAGCACTTCACACAGCCGCCTATCTTCACAATGTCCTTCCTACAAAGAGATTACACTTCCAAACACCTGCATTTGCCCTCTACCTTCGCCATCCAACATATGATCACCTTCATGTATTCGGTTGTGCGTGCTATCCCAACATGTCGGCTACCCAAACCAACAAACTCTCCCCTCGATCAACCCCTTGCATCTTCTTAGGATACCCGCCAGATTTTCGTGGCTACCGTTGATATGACCCTATCTCCGGGCGGGTTCATCTTTCACGTCATGTCGTCTTTGACGAACATACGTTCCCATTCAACGAACCTTTATCACCCACAACTTATACATTCTTAGATGAACCTCTCCCACATCTTTCACCATTCTTCCAACATACATTCACACCCACTCCATCAACCGGCCCAACCGCCACACCCATACCTCCACCCAACAATCCTTTATCCATACCATCAACCGACAACACCCAATCCCTCCCACAAACTGCATCCACTGACCCATCCCCATCCACAACCACTACACCCACCAATAATCATCAAATGCAAACCCGTGCCAAAGCCGGGGTGGTCAAACCCAACCCTCGCTACAACCTAGCCACAACCTCCACCATCTCACCGGTCCCCACAAACTATGTTAAAGCCCTGTCGGACCCTAACTGGCTACGTGCCATGAACGATGAATTTAGTGCCTTGCAGGTTAATAATACATGGGAATTAGGTCCAAGACCGATAGATAGACCGGTTATCCGCTCAATGTGGTTGTTCCGTCACAAGTTTAAATCTGATGGCACCTTGGATCGGTATAAGGCACGTCTTGTATGCAATGGCAAATCTCAGACTATTGGAATTGATTGCACGGAAAATTTTAGTCTTGTGGTGAAACCAACAACCATTCGTACAGTTTTATCATTGGCGGTATCGAGGTCCTGGCCTATTCACCAACTTGATGTGAAAAATGCTTTCCTAAATGGCGACTCACAGGAAACGGTCTTCATGAATCAACCTCCAGGTTTTGTTCACCCTCAGTTCCCCAACCATGTTTGCCGTCTCCGGAAATCCCTATATGGTTTAAAACAGGCACCAAGAGCGTGGTACTCACGGTTTTATTCATTCATCACATCTCTGGGATTTCGAAGCAGCACGTGTGATACATCTCTATTCATTTATAAGAATGGGGAACAACTCGCCTATCTGCTACTATATGTCGATGACATTGTCCTCACGGCTAACCAACCAGCTCTCCTCCACAGTATTATCTCCCGGCTTTCTAATGAATTCGCCATGACCGATCTAGGTCAGCTCCATCATTTCCTTGGCATCACAGTTACCCGAGATAATCAATCTCTGTTTCT
>MCJB01013660.1:32314-89761 GCA_002018475.1 Nicotiana obtusifolia | reverse complement strand
TTTTTTTTTCAACTTCCGTGTCACAACTCATTTGACTTCAAAACTTAACGTATGACTATCATCCTATTTAAATACCTCAAAAAAAACAAATACCTTCTTACCATGTTAGCAACCTTACGGTACGACAACGCACGAACACACAAGGTGTAACACATGATATCATTGAAATACACCACAATAAATTTTCCACGAAAATCCTTAAAGATATGATTCATTAATCTCATGAAAGTGCTAAGTGCATTAGTCAAACCAAAATGCATAACTAACCACTCATAAAGCCCATATTTGGTCTAAAAGCAGTTTTCCATTCATCTCTAGGATTCATTCGAATCTGATGGTAACCATTTTTTTGATTAATTTTAGAAAAGATTTTGGATCCATGTAATTGATCCAACATGTCATCAAGATGAGGAATATGATGTCGATACTTTACAGTTATATTGTTGATTGCTCTACAATCCACGCACATTCTCCAAGTTCCATCTTTTTTGGTACCAATAGGACAGGAACAGAGCAAGGGCTCATGCTCTCTCTCACAAAGCCTTTCTCAAGCAACTTCTCAACTTGCCTTTGAAGCTCTTTTGTCTCTTTAGGATTACTCCTATAAGCAGGCCTATTTGGAATTTGTGATCCAGGCACAAAATCAATTTGATGCTCAATTCCACGCAAAGGTGGCAATCCATTAAGAATATCTTTGGGAAAGACATCTTCAAAATTCTGCAAAAGAGAAGAAATACTACTTGGCAAAGAAGAAGTTCGTAACTCAGAATTAATCAAAGCTTCTTTGTAAGTAAGTAGCATAATGGGCAACCCCTATTTTCTTGCATTTATACACTCTTTGGCTTTTATATAGAAACTCTCTTTTTTCCTTTCCTTAGCCTCTTTCCTCTCACCAAGACTTTCTGTTTTTTTATTCTAACTCCTTTTAATCTCTTCTCTCAAATTGCTGCCCTCTCTCTCTTTCTCTCTGCTCTCTTTTTCTCTAACTCTTGGCCTCCTTTCTTTTCTTTTTCCTCAAGCTCACTTTTTATCCCTCCCCTTGGTTTTCCCATTGTTTTTCTTAATCTCTTTTAATCTTCAAACACCTGAGAAGGAGATAAAGGCGCAAGAGTAAATTTTCTGCCATTTAGCTCAAGAGAACATCTATTCTTCCTTCCATCATGAAAAACATTCTTATCATACTGCCAAGGACGACCCAGTAAGATATGACAAGTTTACATAGGGATTATGTCACAAAGAATATCATCCTCATATCTGCCAATATTGAATGAAATCATGCATTGTTTGTTTACCTTTAGTTCACCAGTATCATTTAACCATTGGAGTCTATAGGGAGTAGGGTGTTTCATGCATGCAAGTCCCAATTTTTTCACAAAGTACGAACTCACCACATTAGCACAATTACCACTATCAATGATTATAGAACAGGTTTTCCACTTTATCCCACACCTAGTATGGAATATATTCTCCCTTTGTTCTTCTCTATTGATTCCCAAATTGATAGTCATAATCCTCCTAACTACCCCAATCATGCCATCATTAGGTAGTTCTATATCATCTTCATTACTCACATCTCCCTTCTCCCTCACTTTTTTCATTCTCATATCCTCCATCTTCTCTAAAAACGATATTTCTTCTACTTGGACATTCATGCATCATAAGTCCCCTTCCTTTACATTTATGACAATGAATGGAACTAAAAGGTGTAAAAGGTTTAGGGTTAAAGGTTTTACCTCCCTCTATGTTCTCAAATTTACCTTTATCCTTATCTTCTTGAGGTCGAGAAGAACTCTTCATCTCTTGATTCGACCATGGCTTCTTGAAGATGGTGTTTGACCGATCTTTCACGAGCTAGTTTGCTTTCTTTTATTTTGATTTTCTACCTTTACAGACAAATCAACTAACTATCTATTGTTACATATTGTTATAATTCTACTTCATCAGCTATTTCCTTATTTAAACCATTTTAAAACCTAGCCGTTGTAGCCTCTTCTTCCTCCATACAATTAGCTTGGATCATAGCCATATCCATAGCCTTAAAGTACTCATCCACAGACATGGCCCCTTGCTTCAATGTTTGAAGATGTTGTTGTAGCTCTCTTTGAAAGTGTGATGAATGAATCTCTTTCTCATCACCCTCTTCATCTCAGCCCAAGTGGCAATTGGTGCTTGTCCTTCTTGCAATCTGTTCCTAGTAAGCTTTTTCCACCAAATAGCAGCATAGTCAAAAAACTCAACAATAGTAAGTTTAACCTCCTTACCCCCAGAGTAGTTGTGACAGTCAAAGATGGCTTCAACCTTTCTCTCCTAATCAAGGTACAAGTCTGGATCCCTTGTTCTGTTAAAAGATGGTATCTTCAGCTTTATACTACTTATATTATCATCTTGTACTCTAACTCTTTGTCCCCTCCTATCTCTTCCCACCCTGTCAAAATATATATCATTAAAATCATCTATAGGGTTTTCTTGATTTACAATGGGACAAGGGGTATATTTCTCCTAGCTTGGGGCCTAATATGATTTTCCCTTCTAAGTTTAGCTATCGTATCATTTTGCTCAGCAATATTGTCCCTCATCTCGTGGAGTTGCAAACTCCACCTTTCGAATTGTTGATGCATAGCTTGCAAGGTAAAATTATTTCTTGCTCTGATTTCGGCTTCTTGAAGAACCCTTCGTTCATCATCACTGCATGTACGTGACATCTTAAATGATTAAACTGTATCAGACAAATTAAATTTTCTCTCAATTGTTCTCACACATACTTTCCCTTTTTTCTCTCTCTCAATAACCTTTGAACAAAATACTTTGTAGATTTATATTTAAACTCAACTCGTATAAAGTTCTTAGTAGTAAAATATAAATTTTTGGGGAACAAATGAAAGAAGAACCAAATCCTAGAACTTTTAGGCTCGGTTGAAACAAAACACGAACAAAAGGAAAGGATTATATATTTAGATTAGAAAGAGTAAGAAAAATTGAATTTTTGTCTTATCTTTGAAATCTGGGAACCCCTCTCCTTATTTCCTATGATAGTTTTTTGGAAACAAATTAGGTACACAAGAAAGTTCCTGAAGAGCAAGAAATTCTTTTTTTTTTTCCTTTTTAAACTGATTTTCATTTTTATTTGTTTTTTTTGTTCTTAGTATTCAATAAATCCCCAGAATTATCAAGAACGAAACATTAATAGAACCGCTCTGATACCACTTGATAACAACAAGGTCGGGAATCCAAACTAGAATAAGAATTTGAGAAGTAAATGTGGAAGCAATAACAATAAGGAATTGAACAACTAGAACTAAAGTGCAGAAAATAAAGGATATGGGAAAATTCAAGGAAAGAATTTCAAGACCTTCCAAGAACGCAAGTTCTATAGCCTTGACGAGATCCAAGCAACAATGTTTTGATTTATTGATGAAATCAAACGTCTTTACTGAAAAATAAATTAAAACAATAGATTCGGATCTTGACCCCTTTACAAGTAACTTGAGACAACAATTAATAACTCGTATTAATCGCCTTCTAAGAATACCACAAGGTAATCAATTATATCACAATAAAAAAGTTATCTTACTACCTTGAACTAAGAACTAGTAAAGGTTGAAAGAGAAATCTCAAAACATAAGTAACAAGGGTTCAAAAGATCTCTCAAAGTATAATATTCTTAATCAATAAAGAAGTGCCTTAATGAATGAGAAGAACTCCTTATTTATATGAGTAAAATTACTTAAAATTAGGTAGGACAACAATTAATAACTCGTATTAATCGCCTTCTAAGAATACCACAAGGTAATCAATTATATCACAATAAAAAAGTTATCTTACTACCTTGAACTAAGAACTAGTAAAGGTTGAAAGAGAAATCTCAAAACATAAGTAACAAGGGTTCAAAAGATCTCTCAAAGTATAATATTCTTAATCAATAAAGAAGTGCCTTAATGAATGAGAAGAACTCCTTATTTATATGAGTAAAATTACTTAAAATTAGGTAGGGTGGTTGCTAAGAAATAAGAAAAGTCATTAATATTAGGTAGGGGGCGGCCAAATCCCGTTGGGGCAGATTTGGACCTTAAAACTACTAGTTTGGGCCATCAATTTGGACTCCAATTGGGCTCCTTTTCAAACACCCCCTTTTGGACCTATTTTAAGCTCATTTTGAGCGCTTTTGGGTGCCCTTTTGCTGGATTTCAAGGGCGGAGTTCGGGACCCAATCTTCCTCCTATTGGATTTCAATTTGCGCCACCAAATAATTGAAACTTGTACAATTCATCTCCTTTGGGCTTGAGCTCGTCCTCCACAATTAAAAGGTTTTTTTTTTTTGCCATTGAAGTCCAGCAACCTTTGTCTGCAACTCTTTAGCTTGAGATGTAAATGACCTTCTTGGATCTTCCAAAATTCTATCCTTGTCCTTGATACTATCATAATTTAAAGTAGTAAATTAATAACTAGATATACTAAGGGTTGCAGTTGCAATTAGAACAGCAGGAAAGCAGCAGCAACAGGTTTGCAACACAAGTGCAGCAGATGCAACTGGAAATTATGGAAAGCAGCAACAGCTTTCTTGCACAAGCAGTGCAATGGGTGTGCAGCAGCAGGGCCATTAGAAGCCTGCAGTAGCTGGGAAGCAGCAGCAACAATCTTGCACCAGAAATGCTGAAGTTGCACTTTCAAAATTGGGGCAGCAGCATACCAGCAGTACACTAGTTGTGCAGCAGCAACAGCAACTCCTCATAAATGCTGAGAAACAGTAGCAGCCTAACACTGCTGGACAGCAGCATAACATTTCTCGCACAGGCAGTCCAATAGGTGAACAGCAGCAGCAGGCCCTGACCTCAACAAAACCAGTGCACACAAAGGCAATGACAATCGCAATATCGGGGCAGTAGCAACATCCAGTCAAAGAAACATCAGTTGATAGGGATGGAAAAGGTTACGATGAGGAAAATGTTAGGCATCTCCCAATGAGAGTTGCGAAACAAAAACAGGTCATTGCAACAACGTCGACAAGTCCATCCGATCAAAAAAGAAAAAATCATGCATCGGGTATACATTTTTAAAAGGTCGGAGGAAGAAGATAAAATTTTACAAATCGAAGAATTCACAGCATTGGATAGGGAAGGACAAGCCTATAATTATTACTGCATTTTATTATATCATTTTGTAAGCATTATCTTGTGTAATATCATCATAGAGTGTATTATAAACTCTATGATGATCATCGAATATTTGGTTCTGTCTAGTTCTTTTTTTTACACGCTTGCTAATAGGTGAGGCTTTTTATTTGCCTCAATAGGATTTGTAAGGTAAGGTTTAGCTCGGTATGTGTTGGCTTAGGTCCTATGCCTTTGGACACACCCGAACGGCTATTAGATTATATGCCCTCGTGAGACATTATTGCCGGCAGCTACACCATGACTCCTCCACATGAGGCTGCTATCGAGGCAATGTGAGGCGCAGAGGAATAATTATATAGCCAAGGTATATAGGCGACACTACTCGAGCTTTTGTTCCCCTTACTTGTACTTTTCCTTTGCGGTTAAACATATAATTTGCAAAAAAAAAAAAAAAAGATATACTAAGGGTTGGAGAAAAGATTAAGGAGAGGTCTAGAGTTACGATTTTCCCTATTGTCTGAATCTCCCCTGCTACGTTTCCTATAAATTCGCCTAAGTATTCTCTACCGATCATGACCACTTGGGTGTCGTAGCTCTTTCTCAAGCAACTACCACAATTTACTAGACGTATTCTCTCGAACTACGCTAGTTGGCACTAATTCACCACTCACTACGATCTCACTAAGGTTTCGTTTATCTCTAATCCCGCATTTAAATCCTCTGTATTGATCTCTCACATATGTTAGGAGTGATGTTGTTCAATAACTACCTAAATGTGTACTCTCTCTCGAGCAATATATATATTGAATAGGCATAGTTAATTGAGAGCTCTTCAATCAACAACAACGAAAATATAGTTGAACAAGTAGAGAAAAATCAAAGGAAAATCTATATTAAACGTAGTAGAAAATCATCCTCCAATAGGTTCCATCAAACCCTAGATTAGAAAGGTGAGCTACTCATAGCTATATTAACTATCATGATAATAATTGAAAGCACATATTGAGGAAGAACGGAAGAGAAAACTCTTGTGATTCGTTGCTTCCAAGTGTTCCTGTAGCCTTTTGCTTCTCCAATAATGTCTCACCTTTAAGAAATAGGTTTAGAACCCCTTTTATACATGTTGGGGGTATGTAGGGTCGAAACTACCAAGTCCTAGCTGAATTAGGACGAAATCTACCCTTAACCGTCTCACTTGGCACCCGACGCCAACCTGGACACCAAAAAGTTTCCACTTTTGTGCTATTCTGCCATTGGCGTTTTGGTTGGTGCCTGGCGCCAACCTGGGCACCAAAATCATACTCCCTCCAAATTCTTCTGGTTTTACTGCACTTTGCATGCAAGCTTGCCAAATCACTTCAAATTGACTCCTATACATATAAATACCATTATTAAGCTCGAGTCACAAATATTTACATCAAATTTAACGAGATTGAGGTATAATGCAAGGAAAATAACATGCAAAAACATGGAGTTTTAGCCTAAACATCAGTAATGCTCTCCGAAGTCTCAATCCTCAAATCTGACCCGAAGGATATGACCCCAATATCCCCGAGGCCAGGTGTTTTGACCGAGATCCAATACGAGGGGCTCCTCGCTCTAACTCCGATCCATTACGGTCACATTCCTGCTTCGTTTAGCTCACCGGGAAGTCGAGTCATGCAGTGGGCTCAGTTTTACCCGTATACAGATGGTCTCCTTGTTTCTCAGAGAGTAGGCTTGCCTTAACGATGGGAAACGATAGATGACTCCGGTTCCTTCCTTCGTATGTTATGACGGGGAGACAAAACTTCCCATCAATCGCGTCGTTCTGACTTCGGATAAGTCTCGCTCACCGGCAGGTTGCCTCTGATGCGAAGCGTCAGCTGTTTCCCTAACAAAGCCTCATTCCTTTGTTCTTTTTCTTCTTTCCGATCAAACCGCTATCTTCGAGCTTTCCAACCATTATCAAAACCTTCTTCAAATCTTTATATCTTCATCCCTGTTCTTCAATGTACATAGCAATCTCCAAGTTTCTACCCAAAATTTCTTCAAATCTTCATACTCTGTTCTTCATCTTTAATACCTGTTTTTTTGAAACTTTGCATTCTTTTCTCAAATTTTCAAACACTCCATCAGATGACAATGTCCAAAACATCAAAAACCATTTCTCAAAAAGTTCTCTTCATCTTCTCAACTGGCCGCTGGTATTGAAGCGGTCGCCCCTGAGGTGGTGGCCCTCAAAATGGCCTCCCCCGTTGTGGCTGCTAGCGAATCAGCCGCCGAGCCTCCCTTATTGGCGTTCATTCCTAGAGGCTATGCAGATGACTTCCAGGTTTTTACGCCTTCGCGCAAATAGGACCAGGGCGAAGGAGTCTCGAGATGTATATGTTCTGTGAGCAAAGACATTCTTCCCATAGTTCGTAAGGACTGCAACTGGGAAGGCAAGAACATAGTAGTTCCCGGGCCCGAGGACGCCTTTACTACCCATATGGAGGGGTACTTAAATGTTTACACTTATCCTTTCATGTTGGGCCCGATGGATCAGATCGTTCTAGATTTTTGCAAGAGGTACGAGGTGTGCCTCGGGAAAACTACCCATTATTGTGGAGGATCGTGACCCTCCTCCATTACTTCGTGAACAAGATCGAATCTCATCAGTTCACAATCGAATACTTGCATCAATTATACAGTCCCCGTATGTCCCCAGGGGGACTGATCAAGCTTACACATCCGGCCAGCAAGTCCCCCTTGTCCAGTATCGACGAAGACTGAGACCAGAGCTGTTATAGACGCTTTGACCGAGTGAAGATCGAGGATTTGATCCCCCCCCGGAATACATGTCATTCCCTAAGAAATGGAATACGTCTCGTAAGTGCAACTCCTTCTTTCAAGCGTGGACCTTGGCTGCAAGAGGTCGATTATACTGATCGTCCTGAAGAATGCCTGGTGTTTGTCCGCTCCTGTAGGGGTAGCTAGCTATCTTCGATGCCTGGTGACCGAGGAGGACCGCGCAAAAATGAATGCGGCGAACGTGCCATGCCTTTTCAATGAGGCGTAGCAGGCGCTGAACTGGGTAAGTCATCGTTCCCTTCTATCTATCCATAGTTATCTATGTTTGACATTTCTCACATTTTCTTTGCCTTTTTGCAAGCTTCTGTTCTTCACGATGAGAGTTTCCTCCGATATCGGGTTGAAGTCAATCAACTCGAGCTCGAGATCAAGGAGCTTGCCCAGAAAAGGGACATGTACAAGCTCCTTAGCGAGCAGTGGGGGGGTCACCAAGAACCTCCAGGCTGAGCTGGATGCGGCTTAGAAAGAGCATGCCGACTTGGTAGAAAAGCTAAAGGTTTTTGAAGTTAGAAACAAAGGTCCAATCGCAGAGGCTAACAACAATACTTTGTAGGTCCAGCAGAAGATCAACCAGATCTACTAACTCCGCAAGGAGATGGATGAGATCTAAGGGATGGTCGACGGTGGGAAAACAAGATGGACCTGCTGTTCTCTGAGAAGGAGATTGCCCAGGCCAAGCTATCTTCGATGGAAGTTCAGCTTCAAGTGGCGAAAGAGAAGGTTGATGCACGGGCCCGACAAAATGAGGACCTCCAAGCTCAACTAGGCTCGGCCATTGCTGAACGGGATGCCCTTGGCAAGGAGCTCGAAATAATGAGGTCCAAGTTGGAAGAAACCTCGGCTGATGCTGATGAGATAATGGCCCAGCACAAGGCCGATGTTGAAGCAGTCGAGGCTCACCTGAAGACTACCACTGAGTATGTGAGACGGCTTTCCCGACGGGAGACCCTCGAGAAAATACATGCCCAAGGCTTTAACCTATCTACCGAGATTGAAGAGGAAAAAAGACTTGAGGTTGAGGCAAAGAGGCTAGCCGAACCCCGAGGTGAAGAAATCTCCGAGCACTCTGAAGAATCCGAAGGCCCGACGGTTTTGATGACGAGTCGGGTTCGGTGAAGACCAGGCGAAAATGCCTTAGGACTTTTTGTTTTTTTTTTGTATCTTGTATATTTATTTTGTTGAGGCCATTTTTGTTGGCTTTTGTAAAGATATTCCAAAATGTATAAAGTTTTTTCTTTCTTTCGATAATTTTCAAGTCTATTATCTTTAGCATCTTTTTGCAATTGTAAATATTTCTAATGCCTTAGCGTAGAATCAAACGTAGTAATAAGTCATTATTTGGAGGTCCGGACTAGACGAGTCCTTGATGCAACTTTTGCTCGAACATATTGAAGCTTGGAGTGACCGGGAGCTTTCCCCAAGATGCTTGTTTAAATGTTTTCAGAATATATCTTTGCTAAGGGTAACATTTGAACAGGTTTGGAATTTTATTGAAGGATTTATGTTTTGATTACGGGCTTGGGACGTCTCTGGACCATTTTTAGGGTGGCCGTAGCCTTTTATGTTTGGGAACTGCCTAATAGGTTTTGTGCCTCTGGGTTTCAATAACCCGAGCCGCCCAAACTTTTCTCGGACGGCAGTCCCCGAGTGGGGGTAGCCCTTTGGGCTCGGATAAGGGTGGCCCTTGGGCTCGATAGTTTCCGGGTAGGAATAGCCCTTAGGTTCGATACTTTGAAGGATCAACAAAAAAAATGTTTGTTATCAAGGTAGAAACTTTCTTTCATTTCTGTGTGTAATGTACAAGATTGTAAGCGTGTAAAAGCTCGTATTATGGCTGAGGTGGCCTATGCAGGCACGGTTCATTTAACCAATTGGCCCTTATAATAAATCCTATCCACCGAGCCTAGACTTTTCAAGCACAAAGTTTCTTTCCTTGCTTAAAATCTTGACCCGAGGGTGATGGCCCCTAATATTCGAGGTCGATCTTCGAGAGGGTTAGGATACTGTTGGTGTGACTATTGGCTACGATTTAAAACCGGTCTTCAATTCTAAGTTAGCACGATTTACTGTTGCCTCGTTAAAAACCTTGCTAGAAAACCCATTTGGGACAAAGCTGGTTCAAGAGAAAAAGAGTGCAACGCGTGCTTCCAGACCTACAGCTACATTCTCCTTTGGATGTTGCCTGCAAGTGTTAGCCCAATTTGTAATGACAAAAAAAATATAAAAAAAGTGAATGAGGTTCTACCTTAGCAGTAGTATCATTTTAAGTCGGTCACATTCTAGTTGTTTGGTAGTTGTGAGTTGTTTCCTACTTCGAGTTTATACGAACCTTTATCGGTAATCCCGATGGCTCGATATAGACCTTCCCAATTCTGTCCTAGCTTCTCTTCGTTCGAGTTCCGAGTGTTATGTGTTACTCTTCGTAACACCAAGTCCACGATATTGAAGTGTTGGAAGTTGGCTCTTAGGTTGTAATATATTTCTATCTGCTGCTTTTGGGCGGCCAGCCGGACTAGAGCGGCCTCGCGCCTCTAATCCAGTAGTTCTAGGCTCGTGCTCATGGCCTCGTCATTTGATTCTTCGGTCTTATATCGGAACCTGAGACTCGGTTCTCCCACCTCGACCGGTATTAGTGCTTCGATGCCGCAGACCAATAAAAACGAAGTAGCCCCAGTACTGGATTTTGAGGTCGTGCCCTATGCCCACAAGACTTTGGGCAGGATTTCCTTCCATTTTCCTTTGGCATAGGTCAACCTTTTCTTAAGGTTTTGAATGATGGTTTTGTTTGTCGACTCCACATGTTCGTTACCACTAGAGTGATAGGGTGTTGACAGGATCTTTTTAATCTTATGGTCCTCGAAAAATTTGCTTACCTTGCTATCGATGAACTGCTTCCCCTTATCACACACTATCTCGGCCGGTATACCTAACTGACATATTACGTGGTCCCAAATGAAGTCGATGACTTCTTTTTCCCGGACCTTTTCAAACGCTTGAGCTTCAACTTGTTTAGAGAAATAGTCAGTCATAAATAATATAAATTGAGTCTTACCGGGTGCCCATGGTAGGGGATCGATGATGTCCATTCCCCATTTCATGAATGGCTAAGGCGACAGGACCGAATGTAGTGGCTCCTCAGGTTGATGGATCATTGGTGCATGCTTCTGACAGCCGTCGCATCTCCGCTCAAAGTCCTTTAGATCTTTCTCCATGTCGATCTAGTAATAGCCGGCTCTAGTTGTCTTACGAACCAAAGATTCCGCCCCCCAATTGTTTCCGCATGTGCCTTCATGAACTTCCCTTAAAACATAATCGGTGTCCCCGGCCCCAAGCATATGGCGAGTGGGCCATCGAACGTTCTTCTGAACAAAGTACCCTCAGACAGGCTAAACCTGACTACTTTTGTGTGTAGAGCTCTTGATTCTTTAGGATCTGAGGGCAACTTCCCACTCTTCAAGTAGTCTATATACTTGTTTCTCCAGTCCCAATTTAAACTCGTTGAGTTTGTCTTGTCATGTCCTTCTTCCACTACTGATTTCATGAGTTGCACGATCGTTCCCGAGCTGAATTCATCATCATCAACCGATGACCCCAAGTTGGCCAGAGCATGGGCTTCGCTTTGATCCCCGGGCATGTGTTGTAGGGTCCATTCCTTGAATCAATGTAGTGTTACCTGTAGTTTATCCAAGTATCTTCGTATTCATTCCTCTTTCACTTCAAATGTCCCATTGACTTGATTTACAACAAAGAATCGCATTTAGCTTCGATCACTTCAGCCCTAGGCTTTTAGCCAATACGAGACCTGCAATCGTGGCCTCATACTCGGCCTCGTTGTTAGTCAATTTCACATTTCTAATAGATTGCCTAACTACGTTGCCCGTAAGCGGCTTCAACACGATGCCGAGTCCGGACCCCTTTGCGTTCGAGGCACCGTATGTAAAGAGGGTCTAGATTCCCAAGGAGGTCCCCGAGGTTAACAGTAATTCCTTTTCGACTTCGGGTATTAAGGCCGGTGTGAAGTCAGCCACGAAGTCTGCAAAAATTTGAGATTTGATGGCAGTTTGGGGTTGATATTCGATATCGTACCCGCTAATTTCCACGACCCATTTGGCCAATCGTCTCGAGAGCTCGGGTTTGTGCATTATGTTCCTCAATGGATAAGTAGTTATGAAACATATGGGATGGCATTGAAAATATGGCTTTAACTTCCTGGAGGCGCTTAGCAAAGCGAGCACCAATTTCTCCAGGTGAGGATCTTGTTTCGGCATCGCCTAGTGTCCTTCTAACATAATAGATAGGAAATTGCATACCTGCCTCCTCCCGAACTAAGACTCCACTTATCGCTATCTCGGATAGTGCTAAGTACAGGTACAACTGCTCGTCTCCCTTCGGAGTATGAAGCAAAGGTGGACTCGAGAGGTACCGTTTGAATTCTTCCAAGGCACTCCGGGGTCCACGAAAAGTTATTTTTCTTCTTCAATGATGAGAAGAACCGATGGCTCTTATGGAAGGACCTTGATATGAACAGTCCCAGGGCGGCTATGTGCCCTGTTAGCCTTTTGAATGGCCTTGACATTGTCCACCACGGTGATGTCTTCTATAGCTTTGATTTTGTCGGGATTGATCTCGATTCCCCGGTTGGACACCATGAATCCAAGGAACTTCCTGGACCTAACCCCGAATGCACATTTTTTCAGGTTCATCTTCATAGTGTATATCTTCAGTATGTTGACGGTTTCCTGCAAATGTTCCAAATGGTCCTCTGATCGCAGGGGCTTAACTAACATGTCGTCGATATAAATCTCTATCGATTTTCCTGTTTGTTCTTCGAACATTCGATTTACTAGGCGTTGGTAAGTGGCACTGGTATTTTTTAGTCCGAACAGTATTACGTTATAACAATAGGTGCCAAATTTAGTCATGAAGGAAGTTTTTTCTTGATCGCCCGGGTCTATCCAGATTTAGTTGTACCTGGACTAGGCGTCGAGAAAGCTGAGTGTATCGTGGCCGGCCGTCGCATCGACCATGTGATCGATATTAGGCAAAGGAAAAGAGTCTTTAGAGCCTTGTTCAAGTCTTTGTAATCTACGCACATTGTTAATTTAGTTTCCCTTTTAGGCACTACCACCACATTAGCTAAGCAATCCGGATACTTAACTTCCCAAATGGAACCTATTTTAAGGAGTTTGGATACCTTGTGTTTGATGAATGCATGCTTGACTTCGGACTGAGGCCTCCTCTTCTATTTAACCGGGCGGAACTTTGGATCCAAGCTCAGCATGTGAGTAGTTATTTATGGCGAGAACCCTGTCAAATCAAGATGGGACCAAGCAAAACAATCTATGTTAGCTATAAGGAATTCAATGAGTTTTTTCCTGAGCTCGGGAGTTAACCCCATGCCCAGGTATACCTTTCGATTGGGCAAGTGATAAGTGGGGAATTTGACTGCTTACTAGCACCTTTTAGCTTTTCTTTTAGTCTAAAAGTATTGAATTGTGTTCCCGAAACTAATGAAATTGTGCAAATTGCAGGAATACTGGAAGTTTGGTCTATCAAGATGAAATACGACTCAAAAAGGAATGTTCCGGAGCACAAGGCAATAAACAGAACTTTCAGCGATGTGCGGACCGCACATTAATTGTGCGGCCGTAGAACCAGGATTTTACTGACAAAGAGTCAAAGATCAGAGAATATGTAAAAAGACCAGGTCCAGGAGCCTTTGTGAAGTACAGACCGCACAAAAATTATGCGGCCGCAGAAGACTGCCTTGCAGTTGCAGTCCAGAAATGTGCGGCCGCAGAAGATTGCCTCGCCGCCGCAGAATTCAACTTCTTGCCAACTGAAGAAATCTGCGGACCGCACATGGAATTTTGCAGGCGCAGAACTTGCCGAGGGGCATTTTGTCTATGATTTTCGGCCCTGTATAAATAGACGAGTTTCACAAAATTAGGTCAAGTTTGAATATAAAAATTTGTTGTAGCCGTTTCTCTTTCCTTTTTAGGAAGTTTTCTCTTATATGAGTATTTTAACATTATATTTTATCATTTTAGTCTTCCATTATGAGTTTAATTAGCTTTTCATCTTTATTTTCTTCCCATTATGAGTAGCTAAATTTTTACTTGGATTGTGACCCAACCCTATTGTCTCTACTTGAGAAAGAGGGACCTGGTCTAGGATAACTTAGCTAACAAGAAAATGGGTTAATTGAGAGATTAGCTAACATGATTCAAGGGTTCAAACTAGAGACAGTAAGAACCCCACTTGAGCTATCAACTGTTTTGGTTGATACCCATTTGGACTTGAGAAAACCAAATTAGGCAAAATCACTCTCTGACCGATAGGTATTGAGTGGATAACATGGAGTTGAGAACTATAATACACCCCAATCAACAAAACAAATATAAACATCTTTATCCCATTAGGCAAACACCTAGTTATGGTCACACTGTGGACGGGTTTTTTGGAGTTAGCTTACCCTAGCCCTTGGCCTTTAATCCAATTGGAAAATCCTCAAAAATATTTATTTATAATCTACTTTCTTTAGCTTGTATTCATTTGAGTAACAGTAGAAATAGAAAATAAAATCTTGTTGTGGAAGTGTAATCTTAGATAACCCATTTGCTTGCTTTGAATATAAACTCCTAACACCCCTCATAACTCGTAGTGGATTCGACCCTGACTCATAGTTGGGTAATTATTATTGCATACGACAGTATCATATCTCCTTTAGAGGTGTGTTGTGGACGTTATCAATTTTTGGAGCCGTTGCTAGGGAGTTAAAACGGTGTTAGCTTTATATTTGGGTTTGTTTTTGGAATATCTTCTTTTTCTTTCATGTTACTAACTTGTGTGGGAAATCGTACGTACAACCATGGCCAACAATGAGCTCAAAAATTTGCCTTTGGGGGATGTGGACGTCGAGGTTGATCGAGTTGATGAGGTTCCTCTTGAACCTCAAGCCAATAGAAGAGGCTGGGTGCCTCCTGAGAATGCCCCCGCTCCACCCCCACCTCCACCACGAGCGGCTCCACACAGGATATTACCCAATGAAGGATATGCAAGTACAATAGTCCCTCCCCGTATTAGAGCGGGCAACTTTCAAATCACCAATGTGATGCTCACTTTGCTTGAGCAACGGGGTTTCTTCACCGGTGCTCCAAGTCAAAATCCTTTACAAACAGTTGAAGGGGTTTGTGGACACTTGTTGGGGGAGAAAACAAACAGATGTTTCCGAGGATGCATTAAGGCTAAGGCTTTTTCCCTTCTCTCTATGGGGGAAAGCTTTATATTGGTTGGAATGATTGTCGTACCATTCCATTCACACTTGGGATGAGTTGGCAGAAAAGTTTATTTCTAAGTTCTTCTCTCCGGGACACTTGGCTACACTTCGAGATGAGATTTTGGCATTTAAGCAAGAGCCAAATGAACCACTACACGAAATATGAAAATGCTATAGAACAATGGTTAAGGAATGTCCCAACAACGATATGACCGTGAATATGATTCAACAAACTTTCTATCGTGGGATTAACACAACCAACCAATATGTAGTGAATCAACATGCCGGTGGGAATTTCATGACTACGCCTTACGCGGAGGCGTGTGAGATTTTGGATGAGATGGAAGAAACATCATCAACTTGGCAATCTTGGGCCAATGTTCCACAAGGAGACCCAAACATGATTCACCTTCATGAAGAATTGCAAGACCATGGGCAAGCCATTGCCGAGTTGACAACTACCATGACGCAACTAGCAAAGGCCCAACTAAATGAAGTGCAAAATCCTAAGCAAGTCAATGCCATGGAAGGAGTGAACATGATGGTGAACAAGGGGAGGACTAAAGGTCCACAAATGCAAAATTGAGTGGAGAATTATGTGCAAGAAGATCGTGGTTTTGATCAAGATGATTCTTATAATGAACAAGAAGAGGAGGTGCAATATGTGAACAAATTTCAAGGGCAAAGAAACAACTTCCAAGGACTTGACCAACAACAATGGCGACCTCAAAACAATCACGACAATTGGAATTCTAACAACCAAGGAAATTGGAGTGGTGGCAACAATCAAGGGACTCGGCATAACAACAATAATCAAGGAAATTGGAGTGGAAATAATCAAGGAAATTAGGGGGTAACAATCAAGGAGGATGGATCAACAATGAAGGCAACCAGGGGTCGGGCTTTCAAAGGCCCTGAATGTATCAACAACCGAACAACCCGCCTCCTTATCCTTCCCATGGTTCAAGTTCTTCAAACAACGAGATGGGGCGTATTGAAAACATGTTCAAGCAAATAATGGAAAAGAATGTCGATTCGGATACCCAACATGCGTCACACAACACATCAATCCGCAACCTAGAAGTTCAAATAGGAAAAATCTCTCAAGCTCTAAATTCTCGTCCTAAGGGGGCACTACCAAATGACACGGTAGTAAATCCAAAGGGTGGAAACAACACAGGGCATGCCATGGCCGTTACTACAAGAAGTGGAAGAGGTGGATGATGAGCAAGTGGTACAACAAGAAGAGATCCCGAACAATGTGGTGCAATCTAATGATGAAGTTTGGATTGATATTGAGGATAGTGTGGAAGAGACTCAAGAGGAGGTGAACCCCTCTAGGGATCACATTATTGACATACCGGAGCCGGTAGTGCAAAAGGCTAAGGCAGCATTGCCTAATTCTCCACCTCTATACCCTCAAAGACTTGCCAAGCAGAATTGTTAAAACCAATTCAAGAAGTTTATTCAAATGATGAAGAGTCTCTCAATCAATGTGCCATTAGTTGAAGCTTTGGAGCAAATGCCCAGTTATGCAAAGTTTGTGAAGGATCTCGTGACAAAAAAGTGATCAATGAATTTTGAAACTATCAAAGTCAATCATCAAGTGAGTGCAATCGTACATTCAATGGCTCTTAAGTTGGAGAATCCCGGTGCTTTCACGATTCCTTGTACAATTGGAGGTGCCGAACGAGTTTGCTAAAGCTCTTTGTTATTTTGGGGCGAGTATCAATTTGATGCTCTATTCGGTTTTCAAAACTTTGGGGATTGGGAAACCAAGATCCACCTCTATGAGATTACAAATGGCCGATTGTACTATTAAAAGGCCTTTGGGAGTGATTAAAGATGTTTTGGTTCGTATTGATAAATTCATTCTTTCGGGGGATTTTGTCATTCAAGATTGTGAGGTTGATTATGAAGTGCCGATTATTCTTGGGAGACCTTTCCTTGATACGAGAAAGTCTCTTTGTGATGTTGAATCTAGAGAGCTTACATTCTGGGTTGGTGATGAAAAAGTGGTATTCCATGTGTGCAAGTCCATGCGGAAACCAAATAGCAATAAGGTGTGTTTGTTTGTGGACTTGGTGACCGATGTTATTATTGATGATACAAATGCTACAATCAATGTTGGTGATATGTTGGAGGACATCTTGCTCAACTTCATGGAATATGTGAAATCTTTGCAAGGAATGGGGTCGTACAACTATGCACCCTGAAAATTATCTTTGGATCTTAAAAATAGGACAACTCCTCCTACAAAGCCTTCTATTAAAGAGCCTCCCACCTTGGAGTTGAAGCCATTGCCTCCACATCTTCGGTATGAATTTCTTGGCAATTGTTCTAGTTTACCAGTTATTCTTTCCTCTTGTTTGACTAACGTATAGGTAGAATTCTACATCGGCGGTGCTACACAAAAGAAAGAAGGCTAGTGGGTGGACATTGGCGGATATTTGGGGGATAAGACCCACCTTTTGCATGAATAAGATCAAGTTGGAGGATGGAGCCAAACCATCTATTAAACATCAAAAGGAGACTCAATGAGGCTATGCAAGAAGTTGTCAAGAAGGAGATTATCAAGTGGTTGGATGTCGGGGTTGTCTACCTCATCTCCGATAGTTCGTCGACTTCTCCGGTTCAAAGTGTCC
The DNA here is from genome assembly GCA_002018475.1 of Nicotiana obtusifolia. NCBI lineage: Eukaryota > Viridiplantae > Streptophyta > Magnoliopsida > Solanales > Solanaceae > Nicotiana > Nicotiana obtusifolia. Next base: position 71,894 of record MCJB01013660.1, on the reverse strand, counting down.
CAAAGAAGGGGGGGCATAACGGTGGTCACTAATGACAAGAAAGAGTTGATTCCTACAAGAATGATGACCAGATGGAGGGTTTGTATGGATTATCACAAGCTCAACAAAGTCACAAGGAAGGATCACTTCCACTTCCTTTTTTATATCAAATGCTTTGGCCGGCCATGCTTTCTATTGCTTTCTTGATGGGTATTCGGGCTACAACCAAATTTTTACTGCTCCGCAAGATCAAGATAAAACAACCTTTACATGTCCCTATGGTACTTTCGCCTTCAAGCGGATGCCATTCGGTTTATGCAATGCACCGACGACTTTTCAAAGGTGTGTGATGTCTATCTTCACGGACATGGTAGAGGACTACCTTGATGTTTTCATGGATGACTTTTCTATGGTTGGAGATTCTTTTGATGATTGTCTTGCAAATTTAGACAAAGTGTTGGCTAGATGTGAAGAAACAAATTTGGTGCTTAATTGAGAGAAATGCCATTTCATAGTCGAGGAAGGCATTGTCCTTGGCCACAAAATCTCAAAGAATGGAATTGAAGTTGACAAGGCAAAGATTGAGTTGATTTCTAAACTTCCACCTCCAACTTCGGTGAAGGGTGTGCGAAGTTTCTTAGGCCACGCGGGGTTTTACGGCGTTTCATCAAAGATTTCTCTAAGCTGATGAAACCCGTTGTGCAAGATTCTTGAGAAGGATGCTAAGTTCAACTTCAATAATGATTGCATGAGAGATTTTGAATTGTTGAAGTTCAAGTTGACAACTACTCCCATCATCACCGCTCCAAATTGGAGTGTCCTTTTTGAACTCATGTTTGATGCAAGTGACACGTAGCGGTTGGGGCTATTTTAGGGCAACGCATCAACAAAAATTTTCTTCCAGTCTACTATGCTAGTAAAACCATGAATAGTGCCCAAGTAAACTATACCGTTATGGAGAAAGAGCTCATTGCCATTGTGTTTGCAATTGAGAAGTTTCGCCCGTACTTGATGGGTGCAAAAGTCATTGTCCACATGGATCATGCGGCGCTTCGGTATCTTATGAGCAAGAAGGACTCCAAATCTTGGTTGATGAGATGGCTGCTTTTGTTATAAGAGGTTGATATTGACATCCAAGATAGAAAAGGGAGTGAAAACTAAGTGGCAGACCACTTGTCTCGTTTGGAGGAGGAGGGGAGGCCGCATGATGGCCTTGAAATCAATGACTTATTTCCCGATGAGCAACTCTTGGCTATTTCAATGAAAGAGGTACCATGGTTTGCGGATCTAGTAAATTTTCTTGTGTGTGGAATTATTTCTAGATGAGTTCTCTTCAAACCAAAGGAAGAAGCTCAAACGAGATTGTCAAGTTTATTATTGGGATGAACTGTACCTTTTCCAGATTTGTACGAATGGGGTGATTAGAAGATGTGTACCAGAATAAGAGCAAGGTGAAATTCTTCGGGCTTGTCATTCTTTGCCATATGGTGGTCATCATGGTGGAGCAATAACGGCAGCCAAAGTGCTTAGTTGCGGCTTTTACTGGCCCACTCTTTACAAGGATGCAAGTGAACTAGTAAAGAGTTATGACGAATGTCAATAGGCCGGTGGAATCTCAAAGAAGAATGAAATGCCTACCACAATCATCTTGGAGATTGATATTTTGGATGTGTAGGGTATTGACTTCATGGGCCCTTTTGTGAGTTCTTGTGGAAACACCTACATCTTGGTCGCAGTTGATTATGGGTCCAAATGGGTTGAGGCCATTGCTTTACCCAACAACGAGGCGAGAAGTGTGGTGGCTTTCTTGAAGAAGAATATTTTCACATGGTTTGGTACTCCACGTGCTATTATAAGCGATGGGGGGTCACATTTTTGCAACAAGTCTTTCGACACCTTGCTTAGCAAGTATGGTGTTACTCACAAAGCCACAACTCCGTATCACCCACAAGCTAGTGGGCAAGTGAAAGTTTCCAACTGGGAGATAAAGAGTATCTTGTCCAAAACGGTAAATGATAATCAGACAGATTGGTTCAAAAAGCTTGATGATGTATTATGGGCTTATCGTACGGCTTACAAAACATCTATCGGGATGACGCCATACCGGTTGGTGTTCGAAAAAACTTGTCATCTTCCGGTGGAACTATAGCACAAGGCCATGTGGGCTCTAAAGAAGTTGAATCTTGATTGGGATGTAGCTGCTAACTTGAGGGTTGCACATTTGAATGAATTGGATGAGTTCCGGTACCATGCTTATGCAAGTTTGTTCTTATACGAAGAAAAGATGAAATATTGTCATGATAAATACATTTGGAACAAATACTTTTGGTGCATTAGACATGAAGAACAGAATCAATGAAGTATTCTGAGTCAATGGTCACCGGGTGAAGAAATATTTGGGAAAGGTTGGAGATAGCTATGTCGTGGCGGTCATTCATTTCAATTGATGGTATTCTGCGTCGTTCTGCAACGTTAAATCAAGCGCTTCTTGAGAGGCAACCCATGTTTCTTTTCCTTTTTTTCTTTCGTATTTAGGTGTTATTTTTGTTCTAACTTGATTTGAAATGTGCTACAGGGCTAAGTGTGACTTACAGGAATAGTGGACAGAAATCTGCCTAAGTGTTGCAAGAATTGCGGACCGCAGTTGATTTGTGGGGACCGCACATTTATGGTTGTTGCAGCAAAAATGTGGACGCATAATTATCTTGCGGAACGCGCAAATAAAAGGTTGAAAATTTCAACTCTCTGAAGTTTAGTCTGTTAGAGAAAAGGTCAATGTGCGACCGCAAAAGGCAATCTGCGGTCGCACACAAAATTGTGCGGACCGCAGATGAGATGCTGAGTTAAGGTCACCAGGTAACAAAGTGCGGACCGCACATGAAATTGTGGGGCCGCACTCGCTCCTCTTTCCCTTAGCCAACCAACCGGTATAAATAGAGGAACAGGGGCATTTGTTACGTTTTTCACTCTCTGAGCATAGAAATAGTTCCCTCTTGAAATTTCTTAGTGATTTCATCTGTGCACACACACAAAATCCTTGATCAGTCACTCATTATACTCATTCATCTGGTATGCTTCAATTTCTTGTTAATCTTTTTTTTTTTAATTTGTAGATTTTTAGTTATTTTTAGGCCATTTGTCATTAGAACTCAATTGTGTATCCAATGTAGGGGTAAATCTGTAACGGGTTAAATAATACATGCTCTATGGGGACTGGGTTAACATATTTTCATGCTTCTATGATATTGCCATGTCAAATTGTGCACGAAATTGAAAAACCTAAAATGAAACAACCGAACTGTTCGTAATTTTTGAATTCTGCGACCGTACTCGAATTTATGCGGTCTGCCTAAATTGATTTTAGGGAAGTATTAGTGAAGAAGGAATCTGCGGCCACAAGGTAAAATGTGTGGACCGTAGAATTCCCATTGCGGTCGCAGAAATGCATTTTTACTGTCATCAGAGAGTCCCTACTTTGAGACTCCAATGTGCGGGCAGAACATGTTGCGGTCACACATCAACCAATTCTCCGTCATCAGAGAGTTGGAATTTGTTGGGTCTCGGAGGTGTGGCTGCAAGTGGAATTGTGCGGACCGCACTTGACGTTTGCAGCCGCAAAACAAAATTGTGCGGTCCGCAAGTCATCATCTGCGGTCGCAAGAAAATTTTGTGGACCGCAGATCTGGTTTCCTGCTAGTATGCTTTAACTGTGTATCCTCACTGTGTCTTCTGGTTTATATCTTACTTGCATGTCTCCAGGGTGTATTTGAACATTGAAGTGCAACTAACAATCGCCTTTGCTTGATAAAGACAATGGTTCGATCTAGGGGACGAGGCAACACCTTTAAAGGGAGAGGTGAATCTTCTCGTGGTCGAGGCAAGAGTGCCTTGCCCCTTGGCTAACAAAAGACAATTTCAAAGAAAGCTACAGTCGACAGGGGGAGAGGTGCAGATCTCTCCGACACAAGCTCATATGTCCTGTCTAGGGAAGCATCAAAGGGCAACTCAATCTTTGTTCAGGAGCAGCCGACTGTACAATCAATGCTGCCAGGGAGATACCAACTTAGGAATCGGAGAGTGCTAATCAGGCTTCTGAGCCATCGGCTACACATGTCCCTGAGGCACAGGATACACCAGTTCAGGATACCCCCGATGATGGCAGAGGGGGAGATGCTGCAACAGCTGGTCTTGAAAGATCAAAGAAGAAAGAGCTTTGGGAGGACCGATTTTTCATCCTGGCCGTTTTCACCAGCTTTTACATGGTGGCCAGTGAGGTCGATAACTCTTGAGTGACAGTTTCAGTTGAAAGATTTAGAGAGGTACAACCCAACAATGTTGAAACAGTTCAGGGAACGCAATGGGTGGATGTGGTTCACTCAAATTATAGCGGATGCCAAAGAGTACATGGTCCATGAATTATATGCCAATGTGGCTCATATCAAAAAAGTGACAGAAGTGACTAAAGTACGTAACCTAAAAGTGAGATTTGATCAGCGTACACTCAACACGTACTTGGGCTTCGAAGATATTGAGCCAAAGGAATATTTGGAGAAGTATGCATTGGGAAACGCAACCCGACCTTAGTTAGCGGAGATTCTAGCAGCACCAGGGCCACCACAACCATGGATTCCCGATGGGGTTCCTATCCACCGGAGCACTCTGAGTTTCGAGGTGAAGGGGTGGCAAACCTTTATCTGTAACAGACTAGACCCAGCCAGAATGAGACTTACCTTCCGATTCCTCGGGCCGTTTTGGTTGATTCTATTATGGGTGGGTACCCCATCGATGTGGGTGTTGTGATGTCAGCCAACATCTCAGTGATTGCTCGGCAAGATGACTCGTCCTACACGTATCCCAACACTATTACAGAATATCTCATGGATGCAAGGGTAGAGCCGAGGGATTATGACACAAAGGTGAAGCCCAAGAAGCCTTTTACTTGGTATTCAATAATGGATGCGAACAATCCGAAGAAGAAAGTTCAGCCTCTTACCACCACGGGCCAGTCTGATGAGCCAGCTATGGTGGCTGCTGAGGTAGTTGATGTTCCATCCACTTTGGCTGAATCTTCATTCGGTGCCGCAGCTATGCCTTCGCCATCATCCATAGCCCCTACTGCAATTCCTGCCACAGCTCCTACCTCAGCTTTGAAGCCAATGCCTATGCCTATTGTCCTACTTTCTGTGTTGCGAGTCTCCCAGACATTGGCGAGCCTCAACAACTAGATGCAGACAACCACTGCAAAGCTGTCTGACTTATTCAATACTGTTACAATGCAATCTTCTGTTAAGATACCTCAGTTTCCCCCGATAGTTGAAGAGACATTGAAGAAGCTCCTAGAGAACTAGAACACTATTATGGCTACCTTGGTACAGCACGGGTCAGTGATGGAAGAGCTGGGAAAAGAAGTAAAGAAGATGAAAAAGTTCCAAGACAGTAAGAAGGCAGTGGACAAGCTCCGGAGACAGGTGACCAGGCTTGCTACAGCCGGAGATCTCCTTTTTGACATGTTGCTTGACCCAGACCATTCTGTCTCAGATCCTACAACAACATCTGTACCGGTGGCACCAGCTAGCCAATGTGAAGAGCCAGACCTTGCTGTCGACACTGATAAGGCAGTGCGTCAGATGTTTGCCAACCTAGCCACACCCAGAGTTGAGTATGATGAGATTCAGTTGGTTGAGCCTGAGGGCGATGACATTGTTGGGGACACAGAGATGTCCAAAGAGCCATAGGGAGTTTTTTTCACTCTTTCCCCTCTTTTACTCTTATTTTTTAAAGCATTAGGGTCAATGCTTATCTTTATTCGGGAGGGGGGGTGGAGTTTATTTATTATATTTGATACATTCTGAGACATTTGACCTGTAATAACTTCATATTATTCTTTTTTTTCTTATTATGTATATATATTCTCTCTCTTTCTCTCATTATATATGTTCATTCTATCTTCAGAAGGTTTTGCTTATTAGCTTCTTTATTTTTGTTTCTTTATTAGTTCTTTATTTGATTTAGTAGCTTTTTTGTTTGATTTAGTAGCTTTTTTTTATGTTTTAGCAGATAATAAGCCTTTGATTTTCTTATTGCCATGGTTCTTTCTAAATGTAGTTGTTGTGTGAACTGGGTGACTCGTCCCAACGATGGATGGCGTGAAAACCTTCTTAAGGGAATGACTCAGTTTTTTTTGTGCCTTTAGGTAACGATAGTAATAGTAATGAATAAAAAGGCCTAATTAATTCATGCTCGAAGAGTCAACCATGCTTCAATTGGCACCAACACGCTTAATTACATGCTTATTGTTAGAAACAAGGTTTTTTAAAGAAATAGCTTTAGTTAATGACTTTGTGACTCTTGTTTTGACTTTGAAAATCATCGAGTGGTTTAATTGGACCATAGTGATATTTAAACTTGAATGCGGTCATTGTGGGCCCTCGACTCTGTCCTCTTTTACAATATGATTGCGTGAGGAGTGAGATCAATTGTTTCTAGTCCATGTATACGTGCGAAGGGTCTAGAACTTGCCCAGAATGTGTTTCAAGGCAAAATCCTAAGTTTTGCTTGGTTTGAGAAGTGATTGTAGGCTCACTTTGGCACGTTTGAGTTTTCTGTAGCCAACCAATGTCATTATCCCTAGTCAACCCCTTTGAGCCTCTAGCCTTTCTCATTTGATAACCTTGTTACAAGCATTTACCCGTTTGGTTGTGACCCTCTCTTGGCACCCGAGCTTTCCTTAACACTCTTGTGAAACAAATGGCTTAAGATGTAAGTTTGGGGGAGAGATGAGGAACTTGAAGAGGGTATCAAGACACAAAAAAGAGCAAAAGAAATGATCTCTATGAGTAGAGAAGGCAAGAAAAGAAAAGAACAAAAAAAATGCAAAAAGTGAATAAGTGGAAGGGTTGAATGGATTCAAAAAGAGGTAATGATCCCAAACATGGAGAAATCAAAAAGGGAGAAAAAGAATGAAATGATCAAGAAAGAGTAATGTTAAGTCTCTCTAGTCCCCATTGAAAAGAAAGTGCCTCTAAAAATTAGCAAAGTGTGAGCCGGGGAATGAATGATGGAGTGGTTAAAGAAAGGTGTAACCACTCATCCATACTGTATCTGACACTAATCCAAAAGACTTCATTACATCCCGAAAGAAGTCCTACTTGATTTCAAGCCGAGCGAGCTTACATTAGTGGCGATCTATATGAGGGGCAAGCCTATGGTACCTGAAGCCGTACTTGTGACATTCTCTTGAGAGAGATGAGTGAACCTTTCATAAATCTGTAGATTGAGTGCTAAACTTCTTAAGTGAGCCTGGCAAATGGAATGTAGAGGAGGAAGAGTTTGGAGTCCACCATGACCTGCATGATAGAGCAAGAGTCCTTGATGAGTAAATTCAATTCTTGAAGCTCAAATGTCACATTAGAACTATATGTGCATGAATGTTTAACTTGTCTCCTTGTTGATAATACATGAGTAGTGTGGGTAATTGTTGGTCCCAAATAATGTGTGGATGGCTCACCTTTGACTCGCTGAAATGACCCTTAACTTTTGGAGGTGGGAACTAAATTATTTACTTGAGGACAAGCAAAGACTTAAGTTTGGATAAGTTGATAAGTGGGGATTTTGACTGCTTATTAACACCTTTTAGCTGTTGTTTTAGTCCAAAAGTATTAAATTATGTTCCTAAAACTAATAAAATTGTGTAAAATTGCAGGAATGCTGGAAGATTGGTCTCCTGAGATGAAATTCGACTAAAAAGGAATGTTCTAAAGCACAAGAAAATAAAGGCGCAGAAGCTTAAATGTGCGGTCCGTAGAAGGAATTTTGCTACCGCAGAAGAAATTACGGACTGCAGAATTTCTTCTACGGCCGCAAACCAAGAAGAAAAATTTAGCAGAACTTTCAGCAACGTGCGGACCGCACATGAATTATGCGGTCGTAGAACTAGACTAAGAGTCAAAGATCAGAGAATATGCAAAAGGACCAAGTCCAAGAGCCTTTGTGAATTACGGATCGCACAACTGCAGCGGAAGAAGATTGCCTCGCGGCCGCAATTCAGAAATATGCGGCTGCAGAACTCCACTTCCTGCCAGCTGAATAAATCTGCGGATTGCACATGGAATTGTGCGGCCGTAGAACCTCCCGATGGGCATTTTTGTCCGAGATTTTTGGCCCTGTATAAATAGACGAGTTTCACAAAATTAGGTCAAGTTTGAACATTTGAAGATGTTGTAGCCATTTTTCTTTACTACTTTAAGAAGTTTTACATTATTTTGTTGTTTTAACATTAGATTTCATGATTTTAATCTTTCATTATGAGTTTAATTAACTTTTCTTCTCTATTTTCTGCAATTTCCATTATGAGTGGTAGACTTTTGCTAGGGTTGTGACCCAACCCTAGTGTATAAACCTTATGGTTATCTAATTTAGTGTTGTTTATGATTGGGTGTTGATTATTTAAGATTAGTTCATGCTTTAATTTTAGAATTAATAGTTGCAAATATTGATTCATGCCTATTTGACTTAGTCTCTACTTGAGAAAGAGAGACCTAGTCTAGGATAACTTAGCTAACAAGGAATTGGATTAATTGAGAGATTGATTAACCTAATTAAAGGGTTCAACCTAGAGATAGTAATAACCCGACTTGAGCTCTTATCAACTGTTTTGTTTGATACTCATTTGGACTTGAGAAAGCCAAATTGGGCAAAGTCACTCTCTGACCGAGAAGTATTGAATGGGTAACGTAGAGTTGTGAGCTATAAGATACCCCAATCAACAAAACAAGCATTAACGTCTTTATCCCATTAGGCAAACACCTAGGTTATGGTAATCCAATTGGAAAAACCTCAAAACATTTATTTATAATCTATTTTCTTTATTTTGATCTCATTAGAGTAACAGTAGAAATAGAAAATAAAACCTTGTTGTGGAAGTGCAATCTTAGATAACCCATTTGCTTGCTTCAAATATATACTCCTAACTCCCATCATAACTCCCAGTGGATTCAACCCTGCCTCCTAGTTGGGTAATTATTTTTCATACGACCGTGTCATATCTCTTATGGAGGTGTGTTGTGGACGTGATCAACATGTCACAATCGCGGAATGCGGGTTTTTATCATTTTGATTACTGAAAATAAAAACTAAGTATAAATGAAGAGGTAAATAAAGTTGCAATATTTTAAGAAAATGATTCTTTTTATTTCATCAAAAGAGGAACGTCTAAGCGTTCAAAAGAGACAAATAAGAAAAAGGTACAGACACGGTGCAGGCCTCAATTGACAGTGTGCTTTTCAAAAGAAAACTTTTACAGTTTCACACCACCAAGACTCCAGCGAACCAAAGATGGACTGGCGGTCCAATTCCCCAACTTTTCTCCTGGTTCGGCATCCCTGATGGTCGGTGTCCTGATGTTAATTCCTTCACATCATTCTTCAATCATATTCATGAACAACCTTCCCATTCCATCGATGATATCATCTTCTGGTGCTGAACTCTAGCCCGTACCTGAACATGCTCTGGCACAAAAAAAAAAATCCTGGAGCTACTAGTATGAGCTTTTCCCGACGGAGGCTGATATCCTATGTCGACCCTTCCTTTCGGCCCATTAGGTTAAATTAGCTCTGTGATCCCATCTGATCTGGCTCCTAACCCAGTTCCTGGTTTGTATCCATATTTCCTCATCTCCCTCATGGCCATCTTGGATCTATACGGTGATTGCATTCTCAAGTTTTGTTTAGTCTCTTCAATTTCGGTGGTCTGCATGATTTCCACTGCATGGAAAGAAACCCGTCTAGCCCTTTAATGAACGGGACAACATGCTCCAGATAAGCTAATTGGCCCCATTCGCCATGGACCACGATCTCCTGACATCCCCACTCAAATTTCATGTATTGGTGTAGAGTGGATGGGACGTCCCCTGCCATGTGTATCTAGGGCCTTCCTGGCAACAAATTGTATGAAGAAGAAATATCCATTACTTGAAATAATATGGGAAATTCAACCGGCCCGATCTGCAGCGCCAAATAAATTTCTCCGATAACATCCTTCTGCGAACAATCAAAAGCCCTTACCCTCATGTGGCTTTCCTTGACTTCCCTCAAATGGATTCCCAACTCTCGCAGATTAGAGAGCGAACAAATGTTGACTCTTGACCCTCCATCAACGAGCACTCGGGACACCACCTTGTCCCCATATTTGACAGTGATATGAAGAGCTTTGTGATTTACGCTTGCAACAGGAAATTCGTCTCTTCTGAAAGTGATCATATTTGCTTCGACCAATTTTTCCAATTGTTGCGGCCAGCACCTCACTAGTGGTGTTGCTTGGCACACTTACCCAACTTAGTACTTTCATCAGGGCATCCTTGTGACTGTCGGAACTCATTAGCAAGTCCATGATTGATATTTACGCCGGAGTTTTCTTCAACTGCTTCTCCACGGAGTACTCTTTGGTCGACATTCTCTTCTAGAATTCAGCGGCTTCGAGGTCTGTTATGTTCCTTCTTTGAATTTGCTTTCTTCTCGAATTCCCTCGATTTGCATCTTCGGGAGCATAGCATCTCCCTGACCTAGTCATACCGTGGGCTACTGCAGAGTCTGTTATCTTGGCCTTCCCCTTTTGCTAGTATGCCCATATAACAATTTTGTATTCCCGACTCTCTTCGTCCCTTGTAGCAATGACAGGTTATCGCTGATACGTTCTAACCATCACCGTAGGTCTTACTTGCACTATGATCATTGGAGTCCTTTGAGGTGGGATCCTACGGTCTCTGCATTTCCTATTGTGACAATCGTTCCTTTCAAATCATATTCTTCATCCAACGTGATCATGTTGACTCCCTGGTTTTGGTGATTCGGCAGCGGATTGTGATTCACATTGGGCGGAACCGAAGTGCACTAAATAGATCCGCTCTTGATCAGTGTTTCAATCATATTTTTCACCTTAAAACAATCTCCAGTATCATGCCCAGGCACGTTTGAATGGTAAACGCACCTTTTAGTTGCATCAAAATACTTAGAGGGATATTCAGGAACCCTTCCTTTCATTGTATGTATCAATCTTGCTCTCCTCAATCTCTCGAATGACTGGGCTAGAGACTCAACAATCGGGGTATAATTACTGGTACCCTTCTCTTCAAAATTAGGACGAAGGCGTGGTGCATAAGTGGGTCAGTTTTGGTGGGAAGTGGTTTGGATAGGAGCATATGGTCATTGTGGATTCGGGTTGTTTTTGGCTTGAGGAGGGTTGTATTGAAGTTGAGGGTGGTAGTATAGCTGGGTGTTATAGACTGGAGAGTAAGCGGGTGGTGGTGAATGGTTTTTTGTGGAATAGGAAGTGTTTCCATGATGTGGGTTGGGTTGATAGTAAGGGACGACTGCTGACACTTCTTCTTTTTTCTTCTTTCTGCCACCGATTGACCCTAATTGGATTGCCTTGCTGGCCGCTTGCAATGCAGCCATGGATTGTACTTTGCCAGATTTTACACCTTCTTCTAAGAAATATCCCTTCCTGAGCCCTGATGAAATACTTGGTTAATTCACTGTCGTCCAATGGATGTTGTGCCTCAGCGGCTTCTGACCTCCACCGACGTGCGTATTCTTGGAATGACTCGAATGGCTTTATCTGCGGATTTACCAGTGTGAACCTATTAGGAGTGATCTCTGTGTTGAATCGAAAGCGGTTCATAAAATCTTCCGCCATATCTTGCCAGGTTCTCCAATTTTGTGGATCTTATGGAGTATACCAGGTAAGTGCTTCTCCCGTCAGCATCCTTATGAACAACTTCATTCTTAGCTTCTCGTTCCTTTCCACTCTGACTAACTTGTCATAATATGCCCTCAAATGTGCGTGGGGATCACCCGTCCTGTTGATGACATCGAACTTTGGAGGCTTATACCCCACTGGCATATCCACATCCGAATGGATACACAGATCCTTGTAGTCCAAACTTTCACTTCCCGAGCGACTTGGAGGTCCTTCATTTGTTTTATCAAGATTTGAAGCTACTCAGACACTGACTCCTCTACAGAAACTGACTCATCTTCCTTAGGCATAGCTTCCCTCTCCATCTCAGTGTACTAGTCAATATCATAAGGCACCCTGACCGTGACAAGCGTTGTAAAGGTAGGTTCAAAATCGGCATATACAATAGGAACATATCGCTCATGGGCAGCGGTATGTGCCACGGGTATATGTTGATTTGGGTAAGGTGACTTTGTCATGAGGAGGGGTGTGAGTTGCGTTAGTGGTAATAGGCGGGTTTTGTGGTGTTTGAACGTGTTGTGGTATGTAGGGGGTGAGGATGGGGGGATTTGGTGGGTTTGCGGGGGTTACTGGAAGTATGACTTAAGTGGTGGCGACTGAAGTTGGGGTGTTATTGGTTTGGCGTGATGTGGAAGGAAAGTGGTCAGGAATTGAATCCAATGAAGGAAAGCAAAGTGGTTGAGGGAGCGTTGTCACGACCAGATGTGCTAGTTCCTTGATATGTTGCACTTCTTCCCTTAAAGACTCCATCTCCTGGGCCATCTTGGCCACGTGTTCATCATTCCTTGTATCGTCCTTCTCTCCCGATCGCCTCAAGCTATTGATAAGTGGGGATTTTGACTACTTGATCGCACCTTTTTGCTTTTGTTTTAGTTCGAAAGTATTGCTTTATGTTCCCGAAACTAATGAAAGTGTGTAAATTGCAGGAATGTTAGAAGTTTGGTCTCCCATGATGACATCCAACCCAAAAGGAGTGTTCCGAATCACAAGGCAAGAAAGGGGCAGAGAACTAAAGAAGTGCGGTCCATAGAAGGATTTCTGCGGCCGTAGAAGAAAGTGCAGACCGCAGAATTCCATCTGCAGCCGCAGATCAAGTGAAAGAGCCCAGTAGGAATTTGGCCAATGTGTGTACCGCACATTAATTGTGCGGCCGCAGAACAAGGTCTGCACTGACAAATGATTCAAAGTTCAAAGAGTGCGCAAAAGACCAAAACCTAAAGCCTTGCTGAAGTGCGGATCGCAGAAGAATTGTGCGGCCGCAGAAGATGCTTCGCAACCGCAATCTAGAATTGTGCGGCTGCAGAATCCAAGATCCTTGCCAACTGAAGAAATCTGCGAACCGCACATGGAATTGTGCAGCCGCAGAACCTCCCAAGGGGCATTTTTGTCAGCGAATTTTGGCCACTATAAATAGACAAGTTTCATATTTTTAGGTCAAGTTTCGAAGTTTGAGCTGCTGTACCTGCTACATTTTGCCATTTTAGGAAGTTTGTGACTATCTTAGTGTTTAAACATTATATTTTATCATTTTAATCTTAGATTATGAGTTTAATTAGCATTTCTTCTTTATTTTCTTCAGGTCTCACTATGAGTAGCTAGATTATTACTAGGATTGTGACCTAACCCTAGTGTGTAAACTTTATGGATATTTAATTTAATGCTTGTTTATGATTGGGTGTTATTATTTAGCTTATTTTATGCTTAAATTTTAGAATTAATGGTTGCAAAAATTGATTCATGACTTTATGATTTAGTCTCTACTTGAGAAAGAGGGACATAGTCTAGGATAACTTGGCTAACAAGGAATTGGGCTAATTGAGGGTTTGATTAGCCTAATTAAAGGGTTCAAACTAGAGATAGTGAGAACCCGACTGAGCTCATATCAACTATTTTCATTGATACCCATTTGGACTTCAAAAAGCCAAATTGGGCAAAATCGCTCTTTGATCGAGAGGTATTGAGTGGGTAACGAAGAGTTGAGAGCTATAATACACTCTAATCAACAAAACAAGTATTAACGTATTTAACCCATTAGATGAACATCTAGGTTATGGTCAAATCCCTAGGATTTTTAACTATTTGGAAAAACACCAAAAACAATCATTCGCTTCTAGTTTCTTTTCTTAGCTTATAATTGCTAGAGTAAATTTAGAATTAGAAATCAAAGCCTTTTGTGGAAGTGCAATTTAGTTATCACATTCGCTTTCGTCAAGTGTATACCCCTAACACCCCTAGTAACTCCCTGTGGAAATCGACCCTGACTCTAGTTGGGTACTATTCTTCCAACAATCGTTCCACTCACTATTGAGTGCGTAGTAGACGTGGATCAATTTTTGGCACCATTTCCAGGGAGCTAAAAAGGTGTTAGCTGTATATTTGGGTTTGTTTTTGGAATATCTTCTTTTTCTTCCGTGTTACTAACTTGTGTGAGAAATCTTAGGTACAACCATGGCGAACAATGAGCTCAGAAATTTGCCTTTGGGGGATTTGGACGCGGATGACGAGCAAGTAGAGAAGGTACCTCATGAACCACAAGCCATTCGGAGAGGCCAGGCACCTCATGACAATGTGCCCGTTCAACCCCCACCTCCACCACGAGCGGCTCCACACTGAATATTGCCCAACGAAGGTTATGCTAGTGCAATAGTCCCTCCCCGTATTAGGGCAGGCAACTTCCAAATCACCAATGTGATGCTCACTTTGCTTGAGCAACAGGGTTTCTTCATCGGTGCTCCAATACAAAATGCTTATAAACATTTGAAGGGGTTTGTGGACAATTGTTGAGGAAGCAAGCAAACAAATGTCTCCGAGGATGCATTGAGGAGGCTTTTTCCCTTTTCTCTACAAGGAAAAGCTTTAGATTGGTTGGAATGATTGCCGAACCATTCAATTCACACTTGGGATGAGTTGGAGGAAAAGTTCATTGCTAAGTTCTTCTCTCCCAGACACATGGCTACACTTCAAGATGAGATTTTGGTATTCAAGCAAGAGCTGAATGAACTACTACACGAGATATGGGAGCACTATAGAACAATGGTCAAGGAATGTCCCAACAACGATATGACGGAAAACATGATTCAACAAACCCTCTATCGTGGGATTAACACAACCAACCAATGTGTGATGAATCAACTAGCCGGTGGGAACTTTATGACTACGCATTATGCGAAAGCGTGTGACATTTTGGATGAGATGACGGAAACGTCGTCAGCTTGGAAATACCGGGCCAATGTTCCACAAGGTGACCCAAATATGATCCACCTTCACAAAGAATTGCAAGACCATGGGCAAGCCATTGCCGAATTGACATGTACCATGACTCAACTAGCAAAGGCCCAACTAAATTAAGTGCAAACTCCTAAGCAAGTCAATGCTATGTAAGGAGTGTACAAGATGGTGAACAAGAGGAGGACCAAGGGTCCACAAGTACAAAATCGAGTGGAGAACTATGTGCAAGAATATGGTAGTTTTTAGCAAGATGATTCTTACAATGAACAAGAAGAGGAAGTGCAATATGTGAATAATTTCAAGGGCAAAGAATAAACTTCCAAGGCCCAAGACAACAATAATGGCGACCACAAAACAATCAAGGCAATTAGAATTCTAGCAATCAAGAAAATTAGGGTGGAGATAACAATCAAGGAAATTGGAGTGGAACAACCAAGGAAATTGGGGAGGTAACAATCAAGGCAGATGGAACAACAATCAAGGAAACCGGGGGTTGGGTTTTCAAAGGCCCCCAATGTACCAACAATCAAGGAACCCACCTCCTTATACTTCCCATGGTTCGAGTTCTTCAAACAATGAGATGGCGCGTGTTGAAAATATGTTCAAGCAAATTATGGAAAAGAATGTTGATTCAGATGCCCAACTTGCCTCACAAAACACATCAATCCGCAACCTAGTAGTTCAAATGGGGAAAATCTCTCAAGCTATAAATTCTCGCCCTAAGGGGCACTACCAAGTGACACGGTGGTAAACCCAAAGGGTGGTAACAACACGGGACATACCATGGCGGTTATGACAAAAAGTGAAAGAGGCAGGAATGCACCCAGCTCAAGTGGAAGGCAACTTGTTGATGATGATCAAGTGATGCAAGAAGAAGAGATCCCGGAAAATGTGGTGCAACCTAATGATGAAGTTCAGATTGATATTGATAATTGTGTGGAAGAGACTCAAGAGGAGGTGAACCCGTCTAGGTAACACATTATTGGCATACTGGAGCCGGTAGTGCAAAAGGCTAAGGCACCATTTCCTAAGCCTCCACCTCCATACCCTCAAAGACTTGCCAAGCAAAATTGTGAGAATAAATTCAAGAAGTTCATTCAAATAATGATCTCTCAATCAATGTGCCATTAGTTGAAGCTTTGGAAAAAATTCCCGGTTATGAAAAGTTTATGAAGGATCTTGTGACAAAGAAGAGGTCAATGAATTTTGAGACCATAAAAGTCACTCATCAAGTGAGTGCAATTGTGCATTCAATGGCTCCTAAGTTGGAGGATCCCGGTGCTTTCACGATTCCTTGTACAATTGAAAGTACCGAGTTTGCTAAAGCTCTTTGTGATCTTGCGCCAAGTATCAACTTGATGCCCTATTCGGTTTTCAAGACTATTGGAATTGGGCAACAAAGACCCACCTCTATGAGATTTCAAATGGCCAATCGTACTATGAAGAGGCCCTTGGGAGTGATTGAAGATGTTTTGGTTCGTGTTGATAAATTTATTTTTCTGGCGGATTGTCATTCTAGATTGTGAGGTTGATTATAAAGTGCCTATTATTCTTGGGATACCTTTTCTTGCTATGGATAAGGCTCTTTGTGATGTTGAAGCCGGAGAACTCACTTTCCGGGTTGGTGATAAAAAAGCGATATTCCATGTATGTAAGTCCATGCGTCAACCAAACAACAATAAAGTGTGTTCTTTTGTGGACTTGGTGACCGATGTTATTGTTGATGAAACAAGTGCTACAATCAATGTTGATGATATGTTGGAGGTCGTCTTGCTCAAATTTGATGATGATAAGATGGATGGCTTCATGGAATATGTGAATTCTTTGCAAGGAATGGGGTTGTACAACTATGCCCTCGAAAATTGTCCTTGGATCTTGAAAATAGGACAACTCCTCCTATAAATCCTTCTACTGAAGAGCCTCCTACTTTGGAATTGAATCTATTGCCTCCACATCTTCGGTATGAATTTATTGGTCCTTATTCTACTTTGCCAGTTATTCGGGGAATAAGCCCCACCTTTTACATGCATAAGATCAAGTTGGAGGATGGAGCCAAACCATCTATTGAACATCAATGAAGACTGAATGAGGCTATGCAAAAGGTTGTCAAGAAGGAGATTATCAAGTGGTTGGATGCCGGGGTTGTGTACCCCATCCTTGATAGTTCGTGGACTTCTCCGGTTTAATGTGTCCCAAAGAAGGGAGGGCATGACGGTGGTCACCAATGATAAGAATGAATTGATTCCTACTAGAACGGTGACCGGTTGGAAGGTGTGTATGGACTATCACAAGCTCAACAAAGTCACGAGGAAGGATCACGTTCCACTTCCTTTCTTAGATCAAAGGCTCAATAGATTGGCTGGCTGTGCTTTCTATTACTTTCTTGATGGGTACTCGAGCTACAACGAAATTCTCATTGCTCCGAAAGATCAAGAGAAAACAACCTTCAAGCTGATGTCATTTGGTTTGTGCAATGCACCGACGACTTTTCAAAGGTGTATGATGGCTATTTTCACGGACATGGTGGTGGAAAGTTTTCATGGATTACTTCTCAGTAGTTGGGGATTCTTTTGATAATTGTCTTGCAAATTTGGACAAAGTGTTGGCTAGATGTGAAGAAACAAATTTGGTGCTCAATTGAGAGAAATGCCATTTCATGGTCGAGAGAGGTATTGTCCTTGGCCACAAAATCTCAAGGAATGCAATTGAAGTTGACAAGGGAAAGATTGAGGTGATTTCTAAGTTTCCACCCCCAACTTCAGTGAAGGTTGTGCGGAGTTTCTTAGGCCACGTGGGTTTTTATCGGCGCTTCATCAAAGACTTCTCTAAGGTGGTGAACCCGTTGTGCAAGCTTCATGAAAAAGATGCTAAGTTTCACTTCAATGATGATTGCATGAGAGCTTTTGAATTGTTGAAGCTCAAGTTGACAACTACTCCCATCATCACCGCTCCAAATTGGAGTGTGCCTTTTGAACTCATGTGTGATGCAAGTGACGTGGACATTAGGATTGTTTTGGGGCAACACAGCAAAAAAAAAATTCATCCGGTATACTATGCTAGTGAGACCATGAATAGAGCCCAAGTCAACTATATTGTCACGGAGAAAAGCTCCTTACTATTGTGTTTGCAATTAACAAGTTCCGCCGTACTTGATGGGTGCAAAAGTCATTGTCCACACGGATCTTGCGGCGCTTCTTTACATTATGAGCAAAAAGGACTCCAAAGCTCGATTGATGAGATGGATGCTCTTGTTACAAGAATTTGATATTGACATCCAAGATAGAAAAGGTTAATAGAACCAAGTGGCAGACCATGTGTCTTGTTTGGAGGAGGAGCGGAGGCCACATGATGGCCTTGAAATCAATGACTCCTTCCCCGATGAGCAGCTCTTGGCAATTTCAATGAAAGGGATGCCATGGTTCGTGGATTTAGCAAATTTTCTTGTTGTGGAATCATTCCGGATGAGTTCTCTTCAAGGCAAAGGAAGAAGCTCAAACGGAATTATCAAATTTATTATTGGGATGAACCATACCTTTTCCGCATTTGTACGGAAGGGGTGATTAGAAGATGTGTACAGAAAGAAGATCAAGGTGAAATTCTTGGGGCTTGTCATTCTTTGCCATATGGTGGTCATCATGGGGTATCAAGAACGGCGGCCGAAGTGCTTAGTTGAGGTTTATATTGGCTTACTCCTTACAAAGACGCTAGTGAGTTAGTGAAAAGATGTGATTAATGTCAATGGGCCGCTGGAATCTCAAAGCAAAATGAAATGCCTCTCACAACCATTTTGGAGATTGATTTTTTCGATGTGTGGGTATTGAATTCATGGGCCCTTTTGTGAGTTCTTGTGGAAACACCTACATCTTGGTCCCGGTGGATTATGTGTCCAAATGGGTTGAGGACATTGCTTTTACCTAACAATGAGGCGAGATGTGTGGTGGCTTTCTTGAAGAAGAACATTTTCACAAGGTTTGGTACTCCACGTGCAATTATAAGTGATGGGGGGTCATATTTTTGCAACAAGGCTTTGGACATTTTACTTAGCAAGTATGGTGTTACTCAAAAACTCATGACTCCCTATCACCCATAAGCTAGTGGGCAAGTGGAAGTCTCCAACCGTGTTGATGGAATCAAAAAGGGAGAAAAAAATAAAATGAACAAGAAAGAGTGATGTTAAGTATCTCTAGTCCCCAATGAAAAGAAAATGCCTCTAAGGATTGGCAATTGTGAGCCGAGAAATGGAAGTGTGGGGTGCTTAAGGAAAGGTGTAACCACTCACTCATACTGTATCCGACCCTAATCCAAAAGACTTTTTTACATCCCGAAAAAAGTCCTACTTGATTTCATGCTGAGTGAGCTTAAACTAGTGGCGATCTACATGAGGGGCAAGCCTATGGTACTTGAAGCCGTACTTGTGACATTCTCTTGTGAGGACGAGTGAACCTTTCATGAATCTTAAGATTGAATGATAATTTCTTAAGTGAGCTTGGCAAATGGAAAGTAGAGGAGGAAGAGCTTGGAGTCCACCATGAGCTACATGATAGAACAAGAGTCCTTGATGAGTAAAGTCAATTCTTGAAGCTCAAATGTCACATTAGAACTATAGGTGCACGAATATTTGATTTGTCACCTTGTTGATAATGCATGAGCGGTATGGGTAATTGTTGGTCCCAATTGATGTGTAAATGGTTCACCTTTGACTCGCTGAAATGACCCTTAACTCTAGGAGGTGGGAACTAATTTATTTGCTTGTGGACAAGCAAAGACTTAAGTTTGGGGGAGTTGATAAGTGGGGATTTGGACTACTTATTAGGACCTTTTTGCTTTTGTTTTAGTCCAAAAGTATTGTTTTATGTTCTGAAACTAATGAAAGTGTGCAAATTGCAGGAATGTTGGAAGTTTGGTCTCCTATGATGAAATCCAACTAAAAAATGAGTGTTTCGAATCACAAGGCAAGAAAGGGGCACAGAACTAAAGAAGTGGGTGGTCCGCAGAAGGATTTCTGGCACCGCAGAGTTCCATCTGCAGCCGCAGATCAAGTGAAAGAGCCCAGCAGGAATTTGGCCAATTGCGGACCGCACATGAATTGTGCGGCCGCAAAACAAGGTCTGCAGTGACAAATGATTCAAAGTTCAGAGAGTGTGCAAAAGACCAAGTCCTGAAGCCTTGCTGAAGTGCGAACCGCACAAGAATTATGCGGTCCCAGAAGATGCTTCGCAGCCGCAATCCAGAATTGTGCGGCTGCAGAATCCAAGATCTTACCAACTGAAGAAATATGCGAACCGCACATGGAATTGTGTGGCCGCAGAACCTCCCCAGGGGCATTATTGTTAGCGAATTTTGGGCCACTATAAATAGACGAGTTTCATATTTTTAGGTCAAGCTTCAAAGTTTGAGCTGTTGTACCCGTTACATTTTGCCATTTTAGGAAGCTTGTAACTATTTTAGTGTTTAAATATTATATTTTATCATCTTAATCTTAGATTATGAGTTTAATTAACATTTCTTCTTTATTTTCTTCAATTCTCACTATGGGTAGCTAGATTCTTACTAGGATTGTGACTCAATCCTAGTGTGTAAACCTTATGGGTATTTAATTTAATTTTTGTTTATGATTGGGTGTTGATTATTTATTTTACTTTATGCTTCAATTTTAGAATTAATGGTTTCAAATTGATTCATCCCTTTTTTACTTAGTCTCTACTTGAGAAAGAAGAACATAGTCTAGGATAACTTGGCTAACGAGGAATTAGGCTAATTGAGGGTTTGATTAGCCTAATTAAAGGTTCAAACTAGATATAGTGAGAACCCGAGTTGAGCTCATATCAACTTTTTTGTTTGATACCCATTTTGGACATAAGAAAGCCAAATTGGGCAAAACCACTCTTTGACCGAGAGGTATTGAGTGGATTACGTAGAGTTGAGAGCAGTAATACACCCCAATCAATAAAACAAGTATTAATGTATTTAACCCATTAGACGAACACCTAGGTTATGGTCATATCCCTAGGCTTTTTAACTTTTTGGAAAGACACCAAAAACAATCATTCGCTTCTAGTTTCTTTTCTTAGCTTATAATTTCTAGAGTAAAATCAGAATTAAAAATCAAAGCCTTTTGTAGAAGTGCAATTTAGGTATTCCATTCGCTTTCGTCAAGTGTATACCCGTAACACCCCTAGTAACTCCCTGTGAAAACCGACCCTGACTCTTGTTGGGTACTATTCTTCCAACGACCTTTTCCACTCACTATTGAGTGCGGATTTGACGTGGTTCAGCTATCGGCTATGACCAAAGCATGTTCAATCGAGTTTTCTGTAGCAGACATCTCTCCCTTTGATCTTACACTGTACGGTGGTTCCGCCAGTTTCAGGTCGACATAAACCAACTTTATTTTTGGGAGTAATAATAAAGTAAGGAAAAAAAAAAGAAACAGAAGTAAGTTTCTTCATTTATATAAGTAGGAGATCACACAGAGCAATTAATTCACGTATTTAGGCTAGCGCGTTTTCCTAGAATTTGTGGGACCTCTTATTGCCGGAGGTAGGCCTAAATCACGAATGTTCGACAAACAATTAGACTTGACACATTTAGATCCGAAGCAAGCTTTGTTTTCATTGATAATGTTTGGACTTAGATAAATGGGAACAAAATTTACATCACTGTTTCTGATATTCATAGAACTGCATGGGCTTAAACAACTCGCCTGTTAGGAAACTAAGAAGACTGGGGTTAAGGGTACAAAGTGGAAAGAAGGGGAAATCAACCAACTTCTACTAACCATCCCCGGAATCATTCCCCGTCTCCTCTTCTTCTTCTAGCTCTTCCTCCGAATCTTCTTCCGGATATTCTTCAAACTTTCTTCATCATCGTTGAACTAGAACTCCTTACCTAGATCTCTCTCCGGCTCTATCTCAGATTCTATCTGGATACATTCCACTACCTGGTCATCATCGTCAGCAGGTGGCAACATGTGATCGACGGATCTTAGGACCATTTGACGGTGCATCGAGGTAGTCACAAGGGAATATGGCAGGATCTCTGGTAGATTTGCAAAGCAGCCACTACATCCTCCAGCTAGGTTATACCCACTATGTTTGGTCGGGCGAGCTCATCTTCCTCGTTAATCCAGACATAGCACTTTCGAGTGTACCACGAGTTTTGACCCATCGGCATTGTGACCAGATCATTCCACTCTTCTTGGAAGGAGTGGAATCCGTCTATTGTAGTCGTCCTCATATAGCATTGTCCTTGTCTATAGAGGCACATCCTAAATCATCCCGAATTGTCTGAGAACCCGCAAGGGTGAGTATGGTTGGATGCCCTCAAGTCCGATCAGCTCAATGAAGTATTTCTGAGGAGTCCTTAAGATCGCCTTCCCACCTAACCATGACAGGTTCCAGTTGACCCATTCTCCACTTAGATTAGTCCATGAGGGGATACCCAATGTATCATCCTCTCGTTGTGGTTGCAGATCATGTTGCTGGCGCCCACAAAGTAGTCAATGGTGGTCTCTCGCTGGAAGAAATGTTATGTGGCGCAGATCTGAAGTAGCAAGTTACAACCCTTAAAGAAATCATACCCTATGCACATGTAGACAAAGCTCTTAGAATCTCAGCTAGCACCATCAGCACCAGATTAGCTTGAAGGTTGCCATAGAAGGCCGCCAGAACCACGGGTAATAAGTTGATGTTGATCTAACCCCTTCTCTGCGGGAAGACCAACAATCCCAACAGTAAAAATGAGAAAGTGATAGGCCTGAGACTCTCCCACGTTGCTTGATCACACTGAAATTCTCCCGAATTTCTCAGACCTCACTATTAGCCAGACCCAAAGCATCCAGAAACCTATAACCGGGCATAGTCACTAGTATTATTGGTTTCCTCCCTATGAAATGGCAGCTCCGTGAAACTAGTAACTTCTTCTAATGTCGGTACTAACTCATAGTCGGCAAACTTAAACACCACCTTAGGCGGATCCTAGAACTCTATCAGCAGGCGGGTGAGCACCCTCTCTGCTCGGATGTTTAGCAAAGTGGTCAGTGCCCCCAAATGTGTCCGAATCTCATCTCCGTGTTCCCGGCGGATGTTCTTCCACCATTGCTTCAACTTGTGTGGCGCTCCCATCACCATGTTGATCTCGGGGATGTTTTGGTTGATTTCCATTTCTAAAGTGGGTAAAGAAAGGTTTTTGGTAAGTGTTTGCTTCGGATCTTTAGATGTCTCATCAGGTTTGTTCGTCTTTCCACAGAAGTCATGTCGCTGGGTGCATGACCCGTTGACATTAGGGTGGTTTTCCTAATTATGTATCGATGCTAAGGACCGATTCACCTAAGGTTTATGCAATATGACCTATTTTTGCTAGATTAAAGTGTTTACTACTTTTGAGTTGGACTCAATACTGCGAGAAGTTATGTCAATTGACCTGACAAAGCCATTCTCAGAAACTAGAGAGTTTTGAAAAGAAGGTTCGGAGAGGTGTAAAAGACAACCGTCGCATGCCATTGTGTGTGATAGTATACAGCCAAGACTCCATAGGAAGAAATGTGATGACAGTATATGTAAAGTGTTAACAGATAAGGGTGTAGCAATAATAAACATGATAATAAGCATAAAGAGCAAATAAAGCAGGTAAGCATGTAATTGCAAATACACTTAAAGAAATGTACAAACAAATCTAAGTGCCAATTTCAGTCTAAGTCTGCTAAGGTCAGAACCCAAGTGTGAATCCCTAGCAGAGTCACCATGTTATTGCACCCTATTTTGTACTAGTAAAAACAAGATTCAACTTGTGGTTTCTCTATTGTTGATGAAAGAGAGTCGCCACCTAATATTTAAAGGTATGCTAGGATACCTATTTAATTACTAAAGGTCATAATCTTTATTAGTCTGCTAACCGGTGAGATTATGGGTAAGGGTTCTTGTTCTTCTAAGGGGAAGGTGTAGGCACCCCTTAAAATCTACCTGTGGTAGCTCCATAAGATTTAGACTAGATTTAGGACTAATGGTTTGTACTATGCCTTAACTAGTGTTCAAAAGAGTATAGCTTACCATATATTTAGGGCAATATATTTATAAGGGAAGAGCGTAGTTTAAAGAGGATAGATTTTAAATAAGAGTTTTAGGAAAATAATGTTAGTATATATAATTGGAAAGAGCTTCGAAGGGATAGGATATTTGTATGAAAGATGTGTTAAAAAGAAGCTAAGTTAAAGCACTTTGTTTCCTAGAATATGGAAGTTCATATTACTCTAATGAGGTGAAAATGAACCTAAAATGTACCTTAGTTTTATATAGTAGGCATGAAGAAAGCTGTTTGAAAGTCTTTGTTTTAGGACAGCAGCACTTTGATTTTTACTGAGGAGCCGATTCTTTTTGAAAAGTTAAACTTCGTGATTCAATTCTGGTTTTCCTTTTGAAAGAGGGATTGACGTCTTTGTTATGTCTTTGGGCTTCAAAAAATCTTTAAGAAAAGAGTTAGCAAAGCATAATAAATTAATAACAACTCATGATTAGAGTATATAGAATTAATTGCTAACTAAGGTTTCTTTTTAATCCTAGGTTCCTTAAGGCTTGCCTAAGTTATTTTATGAATTAAAGGATATAATAAAACATTCAATCCAATATATGCTTACATATACATGTGAGATAAAACAAAAGGAAACACAATGAAGAGTAATGACATAGTGCAACTGGAGAATAACAAAAGTAGTAAATAAAGAAGCGAAGGGAAAGAAATGACTCTGGTATTTGGGCCTCAAAGAGGCAGGTCCTGCAGTAACAGGGACGGGCAACAGCTGGCTCTGAACCTTCTGAGACATAGCAAGGCTGGACTTGGGCCTGAGCTCTTAAATAACTCAGTAGGCCCAAATAATTGTACATGTTCGAAAAAAGGAGAGAAGGTCAATAGAAAAAAAATAGTACTACATACATGTCCATATATGAAATTTGCAAACAAAGAATAAAGGAAAAAATCACTGATAGTATTTAAATACTAAGAAAGTCATACTAATGTGGAGGTTATGTATAGTAAATGATCCACATTGAACACCTTTCGTTATCGTTAAACACCAAACCCAACGAGAATAACAAGTGTCAATGAGTCAAGGGCTAAAGAGAGAATTCCACTCAAGGTCGATGCCCAATTTGAATCCCCCGACACTTCAAAGTTCCCAAGGGTCTCAAGGCCTAGGGCAATGCTTGTGCCGGGAGAGTAGCCCAATCTAGAGTTAAACCCTACTCCCAAATACCCCTAACCACTAACAACTCATTCCTCCCTATCAAACCAACTATTATGACATTCCCTAACACAGAAGCATGCTCTTTCTAAATAGAATAACATGGGAACACATGTAAACAATTTGTTCTTCATGACTATACTTCCAGTATTAAGTGAAACACACATTGAATAGGGTTAACAGTCAAGTTTCTAAGCACATGTAGGGACAAGATCACTTATACTATTGTTGCTAAAGAACCAAACAACTGGAGTCATCTAACTCATAGTCAGATAAAGCACATAGTGTAGGGCTACAACAGCAGATGCCATTGTCCTAATGGATTGATCATAGATTAGTTTAACGCTAGATATTATCGGGAGCATACACATAGGTTAGTAACACTACTTGAATCGTTTTAGATCCTCAATAAAGATTCAGATAATGGCATAAGCAAGTTATTGTACTTAATCAGTAATAATAAAAGGTTTCTCCTTTACCAGATTTAATCCAGAATGACATGGAAAGAGAGGACTGAGTACAGTTTCAAAACAGTGTTCAAAAACATGAAGTCATGAAGGATAAACAAAGATTCATGCCAAACTTCCACATATAGAGACTTCAATCAAAGTTATGACCACACGATAGGATGAATATCAAACATTACAAAATCATATTATCAATATCATTAAGGGGTTTCAAAACAGGAGAAACGTCATACTAAGCAGACTTAACTCAGCTGTTCAGGCCAAGTTTAATAGCTAGGCGTTACAGAAATAGTTAGCATGCAACCACAACAGACACAACCACAGTCTAACTCATAAGAGGTAGGCTGATCATAACAATGATGTTCACAGAAAAGTTCATCCTAGTAGGACAGTTTTTAACTAACAGTTAGGCATTGATGTAAAGCATTCATAGTGAGGACTCAAAGAATGCATAAGGGTTAACAAGCATTTATGTAAAGAAAGGAAAGCATTCTGAATACTCAGATTTCACAAGCCTCACCAAGTGATGCAGGGTCACACTATGTATTTTCATGTATGTTCTAGCTAGAATCATCTAACAGCAACTCAAGTATAGAATAACAGAATTCAAGAGAATATGGCATGATAGGCATGAAGACTATAACGGCAACCCTAAGTATAGAATAACAGAACTCAAAAGAATATAGCATGATAAGCATGAAGATTATAGCAGAACATTAGAGAAAAGTCTGAAGTCTAGGTAGATATGAAATCATCAAGGCAGGTTAAGCAGCTTAATCATATAGGTCACTCAATACAGATATTGAAGTC
Organism: Nicotiana obtusifolia; assembly: GCA_002018475.1. Classification (NCBI taxonomy): domain Eukaryota; kingdom Viridiplantae; phylum Streptophyta; class Magnoliopsida; order Solanales; family Solanaceae; genus Nicotiana; species Nicotiana obtusifolia. The sequence goes on along the minus strand of MCJB01013660.1, from coordinate 45,422 downwards.
ATTAAGGTCACATATCTACTTAATCAATACTTATGAAACATAAAAACGGACCACAAATTGAAAACAAAGCCATGATGAACTAAAATGGATAATTACAAACTAATAGCAATCATTATAAATTGAACAGTTAACAAGAAAACAGTAGCACGTTCATGATTTTCGAATGAAACAATTAAAAGAGAAAGGGTGGAAGTGTACTGACCTCCTCTTGAGTAGCAAACCAAACAAAAGACTCTTTTCTAGCCGTATAGAATCAAGAACTAACCCCGGCAAGTGTAAGAAAATCATAAAGAAATTAGAAGCTAGTTAGAACCCTAGCTTGATTTTTACTACCCAAGACTAAAAATTAATATTTGCTAAGTGATTTCGTGGTGTCTTTGTCGTATCTTTATGTGTGTTAGGTCTTGTTAGATATGAACATTAAAAGCCCCTATTTATAGTGGCTGCGAAGCATTAGGGTTCCAGATTCAAATCGATAGTGGAGAGTGACGGGGGGATGATGATGCAAGCATAATCGAGTGAAAATCCTAGAAAAATAGAGGGGAATCAGTAGCGATTTTACCTGAGTATGAGAAATATGAGAGACCGACCATTGAAGCATAAGAGACCATCGGTCATAACCCTAATACCAGAGGTCATTGCATTTGACCTCTGGATGTCGAATATCAATGGTGAAGCCAGCTAGCGTCTCATTTTTGCTTCGATTTGAAAAAATGAAGGATGAACTCAGATGACTTGAAGTTTCACCTTTTGTTTTGACTTTTCGATTAGGGTTTTTGAAATCGAATGGTGAAAATGGAAAGAGCGACGAGATCTGAAGTACAGGAGCAAAACAGATAGCCATGCATGCCATGGATTTGAAAGGTCAATAGCGATTTGAGATTCATATTTGGGGTTAGGTTCTGAATTTGGGGGATTTGAATTTTTGATGATGAGACGGGAAAGATTCAGCGAGAATCACGGATGTGGGAGACAAAGAAGATGAATCTCTGGGTGAATTCGTGACCTTGCACGAATTTGTGCAAGGTTTTTTGATTGATTTGGACTGTGAAGTTGAAAGAAAAGAGAGCGGAAGAGGAAAGAAGGGCGGCTCGGCAGGGGAAATGATTTTTAATTTTTGGGTATTGGGAGGCCGTCTCTAAGGTTAAAGATGGGGGATAGGATCTGGGCCGTTGGATCTGATGATCAACGGCCTTGATAATTCGGGCATTTAAGGTTTTTTAGGAGGAATTTTGGTGACTGTTGGATTATGGGATTTTGACGGTGGAGATAAGATCTCAGGGCGGGTAAAAATTAAAAGAAAATCGAAGATTAAATGTAAACTGTCGATCAAATGGACTAACAGCTCAGATGCATGTGTGTTTCTTGTGTGAGGGAGATTGGGGAGCTTACGTGGCGAATTCGTATTGGTTCTCAGGGGTTAGGGCGGATCGCCAAAGTGGAATAGAGGGTCTTTTGGACTGGGTCAGATTTGGCTTGGGCTTGGGTATTTGGGCTGAAATTGATGTAATGAATAGCCACTTTACATTTAGTTAAGAAATTACAATTGTAGCCTTTTAGCTTTTAACCCTTTTAAAATTAATTCAATTAAACTTAATTAATTTCCAATAAAATATATTAAAATTATAATTATCCAATATACTACTAACTATTGTAATTATTTATTTATTAAATACTTGGTATTCAAAATTACAACACTAATTTTGAATAATCAACATAGTAATCTAATTAATCAAAATTTGAGAAGTAATTCGTAAATTAATTATAAAACTTCTATGATATATTAAAAAAATATTTTAATAGTAGTATATTTATAATTATATAATACTAATGCTAGGTTATTAATTTCAAATCTAACAATTAATACTTTGTAAAAATAGGTAATTATTGATAGAAAAATACTTTTAAATATTTATTGTAAATTATTAAGAATAAATAAATTAATTGTAAAAGGGAGGGTCAAAAATGGCCGTCAACATAGAAGGCTTAATCATTTCGCTTCAACTCACGCATGAGGTAAGTTCTAGACTTATTGGGAATTGCATAGAGTACAACCAATGCTGAATATATCCGCCTTCCTAGCTTGGACTTTTCTTGCCCCGGCATGAGCTTTGATGAAAGAATCTACAAGCATTTCAAAAGAATCAATTGAATGTTCAAGTAAAAAAGAATACCACATTAAGGCTCCCTTGGTTAGGGTTTCACCAAGTTTCTTTAGCAAAACAAATTGGAGCTCATACGAAGCCAAATGTAAGTCGTGATGTGCTCCTGTGGATCCAAAGTTCCATCATATTTTGAAATATCCGGCATCTTAAACCTCTTTGGGATCAACTCCGGGGCCGCACTTGGTTTGAATGGCAGCTGAGTATACTTATTTAAATCCAGGCCCTTCAACACCGAAGGTGCCCTCGGAATCTAATCCATCCAAGCGTAGAATTATTTAGTGTTTTGATCCATCCGATCATTCATTTCCCTCATGAAACATCATGAGGTCGATTTTAAGAGGATCATATGTGTTGTTATAATTCCCAGATCCACTACCTATACCACATGCTTGATTATCATTAAATCCAAACTCCTCCCTCGAAGCGATATTTTCGGTTCTTTACGCTGTCGAATTTGCAGGCATGCTGGGAGGGGCTTGAACTCCTCCATTGGAATTATTCGAGGCAACCGATAGTGCTTGCTGGAGATCGATCATTATTCGGTCCTGTCTTGAGAGATGATTCATGATTTTCCTTTGCTTTGATCTCAAGACTTTCACCGTCTCGACAATGGGTTCATCATCCATATCATCAGGGATAGGACTCCTCGCACTCTGGGTATTACGTTCTTTCCGAACCAGAGTTGTCTCATTTCCGTCGATGCGGGTCTCTCTGGTCGAATCATTATGTTGATCTCCACCACGAAAATTATTCTCACGCTCGTTGTTTGTCCCAACATTGAGTGAGTTATTGACATGATAAGGTGCCATATCTATTTTTTCTTTACTAAAGAAAAACGTAAAAAAATATTAGTAAAAGATGAATGAATCAAAGTAATACCATAATTGTCTATGCCCCACGGTGGGCGTCAAACTGTTTACCCGTAAATGGTACAGTTAAGTTTGTAACGTAGTTTATAGACACGTGAATTAAATTAATTCGAAAAGTAATAAAGATCAAAAGTAAATTAATTAAGAATACTTGAAGAAGACAAACCTGGCTTTGAATTGAGCTTCTTCGGAAGCCAGAACAAGGACAAAGATTTTAGAAAAATGATGTTAAATAGAATAAGAAAGTAGAATCAGCCTTTATTCGTACAAATTTTTTGTGCCCTTACATTGAGTACAAATTCCTCTATTTATAGCTAAATCAAGGAATACAAGATCCCTAAATAAAGCTCCTCTTTAATGTGAATAAAGATCCCTCTTGATAGTTGCATAATAGTTGAGTGTAAATACTAAGATTCTTTGTAACGACTACTCTTTTAATATTGTCTTCTTCAGCCAGTATCTTGCTTTTAAATTCTTCTCTCTGGTCTTGATGTTACCGGGACTTATACAACACTGGCCACATACTTGGATCCGATGTCGGTTATTTTCTAACTCATCTCCTACGTGTCTTTTCTGCCACGTGTTCACTTGACGAACATCCACTCGTAATTTGCTAATTTTGCCTTGTACAAATTATTAACATAGATACTTCCTATCGATTAGAAAAGTGATAAGGATTGAGTGACTGAGTACTTCTTTGGGAGTTAGTTTCGTTCATAGAACATTATTTAATTTCTTGAAAAGTAAAGAAGATGAGTTAAAACTCCATTAAAAGCCATAGAAGCTTGCTTAAGCTTGAGTTTGAAAATTCGAGTTTCCATTAATATTTTTGAGTGTGTGCTATTGAAATAGATCAAGTACTACATATTAAGGAGTTTGAATCTCAATTTTGAGATGGCGTGGCAGAAATTGATGGTTTGAATTGAAAATTCGAAGTAGACGATGAACATGGAAGAAGTCGAGCTGTGTATTCCCTATATATCCTCGATGTATCCCATATATATCTCATGATATTTGTGTATGCCTAGATATATTTTTCGTAGAGAAAATATTTTACTCAATTTTCAACTACAAATTGTGACTCCAAACTAGCTCAAATCACCTTCAATCTCCCTCTGATTTTGTATATTTCCTTGTCTCTATATTTTCAATGGATTTCAACAATATCCATTGAGAAAAATCTTTTTATTTTCTAGGTATTTTGAATGTTATATATCATTTAGAAAAAATCAATTAAATGATTAAAATGGCTAAGTAATTGTAAACTTTTTATTATTATGGTACATTCCTATAATTCCACCCATGCATTGGGCCTAGGACATTTATGAACACATTAAATGGGCCTTATTGAAATAAAACAACCCTAATTTTGTCACAGTCCAAAGGATGAGCTGATATGTTTATGCAGTTGAAGGTGTTGGTTTTCCTTTTTGAAAAAAAAAAACCATTATCGAGACGATTGAGAAGGAGAAAATTAAAGGGGCAGTGCAATCGAACTTAAAATCAGTGGTTCCAAATTTTTGTTTGAATTTTTTTTATTTTATCACTCTTATATATTTATTAAAATTAATATAGGTTTAACGGCTTCGAATTTCTTTGACTAGTAATTGTTTAATCCCTTTCCAATTCTTTTTGTTGATTGGGGTTGGAGAGCGATCGATGAAGGATTTTACCATTGGAGAAAAACATTAGCAAATGTTTTGTCATTTCTTTTCACCAATAAACGATATTTATATCACTAATATGTTTTAAGTACATTTTATTTTAATGCCCTACAAAGGCTAAAATACGCAAGTTTCCCCCGCCGTTTATATAGAGGCAGCGAGAGCAGTGAAATTTGAAGAGCAAGAAAGAAAAGGAGACTATAGAGAGTATGGCTATGGCTCTTCGAGTTAGACGCCTGAAAGTAGCTTATAGGCTTCTCCCTCTCATTTTTCCTGGTATTTTACTTGTTCAACATTTCGCTAATGTTTTATTTACTCTTCTCTTTATAAATAGGAATTTCTGATTTTTGGACTCAGGAAACAGGGGTAAACTAGTTATAAAGGAGAGCAATTTGCTGCCGCCTCTTTTGAATTATTCATGTGCAGACATCAATACCAAGTGTGAATATAGATTTCATCAGGATCAGAGGTAACAACTATTTACCAATTTGAAATTTCTTATATAAAGTAATGTTTCCACTAGAAACCGTATTCATGATTTGTATATTTGAAGGCAACTGCATTTACTTTTTTTATTTTGAAGTTTTACCTATTAATTTTATATCTTTTGTTTTTATTGCTCCTTATAGTGGTTTGGTTTCTTTTTCAAGCTACTATTTTGGAGGTTGTAGTTGTCTTCACTTGTACTTGACAGTCTCTTTCAGGTATTCAACTACTTTATCAGAAGCAGTGCCAGAGGAGCCTGTTCTGCAACTCGATTTCCCCTCCTTCATTAAGTCTGCCATTGATAAACCTGAAGGTGAGCTACTCTCACTTGGTAAATGCGATTTAGTTATTTTGAGGAAAATTGTGACTATGAAACCGCATACTGAGGTCACATGTGGAATATGTTTAGCTACTTTTATCATGCAAAAAGTTAAGTTCTGGGAAAATTTCATTGATTTGGTGGTATTGGTATCTAACCATTTGATAGATATTTCCAACAAACTAAGTTGATAAGCCAAGTTGAAGAAACTTATTTATGAAGAAGAAGAAAATAACCTGAGCTGGAGGAAATTTTAAGTAGCTTCCGTTACCTGTATGTCTGTATAATGTGCCCAAGACTTGTATAGGTGGACTATGAATGACTTTTGTGCCGGACCAACTTGTCAGCTGTTGAGTTAATCATTTCCCTTCTGTGGATCTTATCAGTGAAATTAGTCTTGAATAATTACATACAAAATCTTAGCAAAAAGTGAAAGTATTGGTCTATAGTCAGTCTAAACAATATAAAGAAGTCATCATGATTAGATCAAATGAATGCAGAGAACAAAATCATGTTTTTGCTTTCATTTTCTGCTGGCTGTATTGATGGTTGCTTCTTAGTAAATCATACAACTTCTGCCTGAAAGAATATATCATGTCAAATTTGCCTTAGTCATTCCTCGTCTCCTCCACTTGTTATTAATGGAATCCATGTAAGCAGTGAATTATGACAATGTTGTTCATGAAATTCTTGGTTAAGCCATCAATGTCATTCTTTATTATGTTTTGAATAATTCATGCCTATTGCTTAAATTTTGGTGTCAAACTATTTCATTATCTGGTTATAACTGGATAGATGTGCACAGTTGTCTCATAGTTGCTCTGAACTTTACTCCTGAATGATTTGAACAAAATGTGCAGGCCCTTCTCATTGTTGGTTAAATGGAATTCCGGATGAGAAAATTTTGAAAGATGGCATCTTCCTAGTGCTCGTAACTGGATTCCTAGATGGTTCTACAATCACCGAGGCAAACTTTGTTAGCATGCTTGAGAAAGTAAAGTTTCTCCAGCAGAGGTAGAGTAGATCCTCACACAAACTTCTTTTGTCTTAGTTTTCTTATAAACATCTTTTTACAGATCTGTGGTTTCGTCTAATGTTGCAGATATCCTTTCCTTCAAATAATTGGTTACCAGGGTATCGAGAAGATCCCACTTTGCTCCAGTGATATATGCTCACATCTGCTTGGGAGAACCTTGAAGGAAAACATTGCTTTTCCTCTTCTGCTATCTTACAAGGACGTTCTGGAGGTATATTCACAGAATTTGCTGCTCAAATAGTGCAGTTCACAATATCATTTTCAATCTGTTTTATCATACTATAGTGTCATACGACAGCATAGCTGTCCCAAAGTGCTGGACCTTCTTTTGAAATATTGTACTTAGTCAAAAGGGGGTTGCATATCTGACTATTCAATGAGATCTGAACATTCTGTTATAAGTGGTACCGGGATCCTGAGCCTTCTTATATTGGTTTGCTAATTTGTGGTCTCTGTTAGTATAAGTGTGTCCATTGATATTTCCTTGCTAATGTTCTAAAGAAAGCAAGATAAACTCTATTATGTTAAGGAATAATTTTTGATTTTTTGGTAGGTTATTGAAACATTTTTTTCATGTCTTGTCATGGAGTTATGTATGACACTGGTCTTTTAACAGGGAGAGAGATTAATAAGTCTCTCTTAAGTCCTAACAAAAAATATGAAAATCGACTAAGTTGCACGGACTCTTCGTTTTTGGTGCCGCACCTGTCTCGATACAGGACGGGAGCGGGATACGTCCCGGATTCGGTCAACTAACTTCGGATACTTTGACCTGAGTCCATGTGACAAATTTGGGGGGAAATTGAGATTTTGATTTCTCAAAATTAAAAATAAATTAGATTTAAGACATGCAAAATGGTATACCTTCAATATTGTAGTACTTTTGTTCATATTTGCTGCTTTGTGTTCCAGAAAAAACAAGAATTCAAGGGGTCACGTTCTGAGTTCGGACTTATAGCTCTATTTTTTATAATTTTGAATCTTTTTAGCCGAATCCTCGCACCTGTATCCATACCTGGATCCGTACCCCTGAATCTTAATATTTAGATTTTACCAAATCCGACACTCGGATCCGTGCCTGTATCGGATGCTCGCACCCTAGTCCGAGCAACTTAGAAAATCGATATACATTGTAAACTAAAGAACAATGCTTCAAAAGTTTGTTTAACATTCTTAGAAGATCAAATTGTGGACCAAATGGATGTACAGAACGTAGCATAACCTCATCATTAAACTTTGATTTTATTAACAGTATTGGTTAAGTAGTTCGAATTTTGTGTTAGGCCTTTGCTAATCTCCTTTTAATGTGCAAAGGACCACTTATCTGGTAGTTAGGCTTAGAAATTTGTCGGCATTAGAGCTAATTGGCATTATGCTAGAAGATGCAACTGGTATTGTGGGGTAAGTACATGTCATCTATCTTTTTGTTCACGCTTTTAGATTTGGTTCAGGACTGGAAATATTGTGCTTAATTGTTAAGTTTGCAACTCCCTCATTAAAAACTTGTTGGTCGGTGTTGGGTTAAGATCTGGCTTCTATTTCTTGTAATTTGTCCATGATTTTGGGGTCTTGAGTATTACTTTGTTGCTTGTTGCCTTCCATACGGTTAAAATTTTGCATATGCGTATACTAAACATTTGCTTTTGGGTGATATTTGCTCTTGGCCCTAATATCCGCGTTTCTGCAATCTTTTTCATTTACTCATGTTCTGATTGTCACTGGATTCATTCATTAGTTATGAATTTGACATACTATTCCCTTTGTTAGATTGCTAGTGAGGCCTGCTATGTGATATTTAAAGGTTTGAAGAGTCCTTCAATCTATTATGGGAAGGAAGCAGAAATGGTGATTCTAGACAGAGGTATGCTGTGTTTCCCTCTTTTATATCCAGCATGCCTTTTTTTATTTTTTATGAAGTAAATATATTCATTAATGGCATCAAGAAGATGAAAAAAGTACAAAAGTGATTTTGATAGCTCCATTACATGAGAATTAGGCTAAGATTAGGGACCTTAAAAATCCAAAAAATGGTTATCTACAGGGGACAGCTTGCACCAGCTAAACAGATTCATAAGGCGCCTAGCTTTCAAAGGCGATTTGGAGTTGAGATACCATCAAAACATCTATGATTTTTCTCCGTCCATAGAGGTTGAAAAATACTTGCTGGAACCATTCACCATGTGTTCTTGATGATTTTATCAACTTTCCAGCTTTCATAAGCTTCCTTCACTTTATATGGCATGACCCAGTTAAGTCCAAAAATCGAGTAAAACATGCTCCTAAGATCTGCTGCTACTCTAGATTGGAGAAGAAGGTGACTGATGCTTTCTAAGTTGAGAAGACGCATGTAACATCTATTTACAAGCTGAATGTTCCTTCTACAGAGGTTATCCTGGGTCAGACATGCCTCAATTAGTTCTGTCCAACTAAAGCAAATTATTTTTGTGGGTAGCTTTCTTCTCCAAATTAGCTTCCAGGGCCAGTTATCTATCATTGCATTGTTGGCACATCCATGGTTTTATCCTGCTTTAACAGTGTACAAGCCATCTCTTGAATTCCCTCATCTCAATCTGTCTAACTTCTTGAGTATTCATGGTGCATCTCTCTAGCTTTGAAAGTTGTTGCAGTAGATAATTGAGTTTACAATCGTGGACATTCCTCTTCAATTCCTAGGAGCTACCTGCTCTATTCTGTGAAATTGTTGAATCTGGATCAACTTTAATCAAAAAAAGATTAGGGAATTCCTCTTTTAGAATAATGTTGTCCAACCATCTGTTCTTCCATATATTGATATGAACTCCATTCCGCACTTTGAATGATGAGTTCTTTCATAAGTTGCATATGCTTTTCTACAAGCTTACTCCATGTAGCTGTCTTGGGAATTTTGAGCACCAGTGGTTCTCCACCCACTATTTTGTCTTAAATATGGCTCAACACACCCCCTTACGTATTGGCCTAATTCTTTTTTTTCATGGGCTAGACACTTGTAATATATATTTGCGTGGTATTGAGATTTGAACCTGGGATATTTTGCCTACTCTGATTCCATGTAAAGAAGATGGACTTTAGGCCTAACTCAATCCCAGAAACTAGCTCATGATATGAGGATTACCTAAAACCTTATCAGCAGACAACAACCCATTTTCTCAACGAGTGTGGGACCTTCTAAGAATTTCCCTCCAGGCATGGACATCTGAATCGTGGACAATATAACGTAGGGGGTCCAACATTGGATAAACTGACAATAGAGTTGAGTCTGGCTCGAAATAGCTAACATATCTGGAAAAATTTCGCTGGAAAACCAGGGAACATATGCTCTGATCCTTGTCGGAACCTACTCCAGTGGTCATAATCCGCAAAAATCCAGATGGGTCAAGTTGGAATGAGAAATTGATCCTCAAGAGCAAAGTCTCATCCTCGAAAAATGAGATCTTGTTGGCGCGTGAGATCTGTATTACCGGCATTACTCATTGGATTTTGCTCAACGGAAGATACTGGGTTTTTTCGTGATGTCGAATGTTACACAGCACTCATGAAAAGAAGTTAAGATCTGACAACTTATAATCACTGGAAAATGCACGGCAATGATATTCTCTTTCTGAATGTTGCAGGTTACTGCGCAACGAATAAAGGCTTTGATACTTCAATAAACTTGTGACCTTCTCATCTGAACGTTTAAGTAGTTAGAAAGAACATATTTTATTTACTTAATTATATATGTCTCAACATAATATATAAGTAAATGCAATACAAAGAAATTAGCCTCAATTATTGGGTAATGCATACCCTGTAGCATTAGGTATGGCTCGTCAAATTGCTAGATTTAAAACTAGAGCTTCAACAGCTTGTTAAGATTGAAGAGGTCTCATGGAGGCAAAAATCTAGATGTTTATGGCTTAAAGAAGGGGACAAGAACACCAAGTGTTTTCAGAAAATAGCAAACTCTCATGGAAGGAACACATACATTGACAAGCTCAAAATTGGCAATGAAATCATTGAAGAGAGGGGGCAGATTAAGGAGGAAATTTTAGACTTCTATCAAAAGCTCTATACTGAAAATGAGCCTTGGAGACCAACTGTAGACTTTGAAGATCTGGCAAGTATCACTGGAGAAGAAAAGATAGAACTGGAGAAAGCTTTTGAAGAAGAGGAGATTCTAGCAATTATTCAATCATGTGCACCTGACAAGGCACTGGGTCCGGATGGCTATATAATGGCCTTCTTCCAAAAGGCATGGGGAATCATCAAGGCAGATGTAATTCAGGCACTCAACCATTTTCTTCAACACTGTCATATGGTTAAATCTTACAATGCCTCATTCATTGCTTTAATTCCTAAAAGGAAAGGAGCAATTGAGCTCAGGGATTATAGACCAATAAGCCTAATTGGCAGTGTCTATAGAATAACTGCAAAGTTACTGGCTGAAAAATTGAAAAAAGTGATTTGGAAACTTATTTCTGGACATCAAAATGCCTTCATTAAAGGCAGGCAAATCATAGATGCAACCTTAATTGCCAACGAAGTTCTTGACTAGAAACTGAAGTCAGGTAAATCAGGCATCCTATGTAAGTTGGACATAGAGAAGACCTTTGATCAACTCAACTGGCAATTCCTCATCACAAAGCTAAGGAAGATGGGATTTGGTGATAGATGGATCAAATGGATTAAATTCTGCATTATTACGGTAAAACACTCAGTCTTGGTCAACTCCAGCCCAATTAGGTTTTTTTCTTTCCACAGAAAAGTATCAGGCAGGAAGACCCTCTCTCCCCCTTTCTCTTTATTTTGGCTATGGAAGGGTTAAGCAGAATGCTTGAAAAAGCAAGAGACCTGCAATGGATAAAAGGTTTTGAAGTAGGCACTAGTCAAGGGAATGTAATTACAATCTCACATACCCTCATTTTTTGTGGAGCAGAGGAGTCCCAGGTGCTACACTTAAATCTTACACTGCTTATTTTTGAGGCGCTGTTAGGGCTACACATTAATATGATGAAAAGCTACATTTATCCAGTTAATGATGTTCAGATTTGGAGACTCTGGCAAACATCTTGTGTTGCAACATTGGTACTTTTCCAACCATATACCTTGTGCTACCACTTGGTGCTAAATTCAGGTCAACTGAAATTTGGAATTGTATAGTGGAAAATTTTGAAAAAAGGTTGGCTAGTTGGCAGATGCAATACCTCTCAATGGTTGGCAGACTCGCACTTATCAATAGTGTTCTGGACAACATTCCCATCTATTTTATGTCATTAATTCCCATCCCAGGCAAGGTGAAAAACACAACTGTACAAGATTAGAAGGAATTTCCTTTGGGAAGGTAGCAGCGAAACACACAAGTTTCATTTGGTCAATGGCCAAAAGTCACACAACCTAAATCCCTTGGTGGTATGGGCATAAAAACCTAGCCATCCACAGCAAATGCATGCTTATGAAATGGCTTTGGATGTGTGGTCAGGAATCACCTGTTCTTTGGAAGGATGTGGTGTCTGCAAAGCATGGTGTGCAGAGTCATTGGTGCACCAAAACTTGTAGAGCTCCACATCGCATAGGCTTGTGGAAGAACATAACCAAACTGTGGGATGAATTTTACCAGAGCTGCAGGTTCCAGGTTGGTAATGGCTCAAACATAAAGTTTTGGAAAGACAAGTGGATGGGGAATTCAGCTTTGCAAACTGACTATCCTAATCTTTTCCTGAACTCCAGTAATCCAGACTCCACTATCTCACAAAATAGAGCAGACAATGCATGGAACCCACAACTCAGAAAGAACCTACAAGATTGGGAGCTTGAAGAACCTACTCAACTTACTTGAAAGATTTGGGAACTGCATAACCAATGAGCAGATTTCAGACAGACTAAGATGGGGTGATAAAGAAGATGGTCTATACTCTGTTAAAGCAGGATATTCAACTCTTTCTGCTCAGAATGAGATGGTGGATAATTGGCCATGGAAATTAATCTGGAAAATGAAATTACCCTCTAAAGTGATTTGTTTCAGCAAGACAGCACTCTACATAGCATGTTTGGCTCAAGACAATCTTCGGAGAAGGAACATACACATTGTCAATGGATACTATATGTGCCATCAGAACATGGAAACCAACAGTCATTTTTTATTACATTGTGCAGTTGCTACTGATATCTGGAACATGTTCTTTTTCAGTTTTTGGACTCAGTTGGGTCATGCCTGAGAGGATTAAGGATGCCTTCATATGCTGGTAGGTTCACCAGGAAGATCTGGAAAATGATTCCTGGATGTATTTTTTGGTGTATCTGGACCAAAAGGAACCGAAGATGTTTTGATGAAATATCAACTCCTAATCACACTCTCAAGGCTAATTGTCTTTTATTTTTATATAGCTGGAGTAATCTCTTTCCTGTAAACTCCACTGATAAGTTTTTGGACTTTGTTAGCTCCTTATCTTTAGTATAGGGCACATTGTAATTGAGCTAACAAACTCACTTTTGCATTTACTATCTTTTGTACTATTTGCATCTACTTGATGCCATTAATGATATCCCTCACTTCATCAAAAAAAAAAAAGTTATGGCTCCTCCTTGTAATG
>MCJB01013660.1:20268-32294 GCA_002018475.1 Nicotiana obtusifolia | reverse complement strand
CTTGTAATGGAGGACAAGCCATACCCTGTCTAACGGATATTGCTCTTTCTGTCTCAAGAGTCAGGAGAAGAAGTTAAGAAAAATAGTTACTGATTTCGTTAACTAAATAGAAATTGAACTCCTTGTATATTGCCTGTGTGTATTTTGAGCGGCACTTGCATTGTATTGGTCTTTCTCCCATCTATATCAACTGCACCCTTTGTGTAACATCTATATCAACTGCACTGTATTGGTCTTTTTCCATCTATATCAACTGCACCCTTTGTGTAACATGTAGAATATTTATCATTCATGTTTCCCATATGCTCTTCCTGATATCCTGAGTTTCTATAGTAAGTTTGATTACTTTATCTTCGGGGATTAAGGCTGCAGACCAGCTAAAAAGAGTAGAATAGTTACAATGTTACCTTGCTTTACATGTTTTTATATGCTTCATTTTTTCCATAAAATAGAGTTTCTGTATGTCCATTTTCCTTCTATTGTCATAGTACTGAGGTTCTTTCTTACATTCTGCGATGTCAGCAATCAAGGATTTCAGAGCGCAAGAGAGTGAGGCCCCTAAGATCCTGACAAGCATATGGGTAAAGCCAACTGATGAATTCAAGGAACCACCTCTCTGCTTCCCCTTGCGAAACATGTTTCTTTACTTTCCAGGTAGAGGTTCCCCTGTTGAGCTGTCCCATACTGTTGATTTAGCACTTTTTAAAAGATAATTATGAACATCACCATCTATTAATTACTGGGGAGGTGCAAGGATTTCTGCCTCAAATGTTCAACTTGTGTGTTCTGCCGTCAGTAAGAAATTATGAAGTACATCCCCCCTTCCTCCCTCGTCTTCTTGTTGCCATGTAGAAAGAGGGATAATCAGATAAGAACAGAACAGAACAATTAACCACTAGAAGAAGGAATCAAATTCAAGGTTAATTTGTATGGAATGGTGAATTATTGCTCTTCCAACTGAGGTGACTATAGTCTATAAACCTAGTGCAACTTTGCAGTTCAAGGAGAAAGGTAGAGAGGATAACATTGTATTTCATGTTACTCATCAAAGAGTAGTTTGTTAAACTATCAAATTAAATGTTGATAATGTTCAGTGCATAAAGCAGTGCTATGATAGAAAGTGGTAAAGAGGTGCCCAGTCGGTGTTCTCTTTGAACCGCTATGATGTAGCTTGGAGTTATGGTGGAAGATATTTGAGATTCAAAACTGATAGCTATCTTAATTTACTTTCTAAAGCTTCCCTTGTCTAATAACTTTAGGAGATGATAAAAGAGGTGTTTCCACTATTTCAAAATTCAAGGATTGTGATTTGCCTGAGGCCCCTTCTTCCTAGAATTTGTCACTTATACTTTAGTTTCTGACTTTTCTTGCAGGTGGTATTTCAGTTGATGAGAGTGGCAATCGCCTTTTCCTTTCTGACTCCAATCACCATAGAGTTATTGTACTAGATGGCAATGGAATGATTTTAGACTCTGTATGTGTCAGGCTTGCACGGGTGGCTTCATGATATTTTGATGGTTATATCGTACTGCTAAAGCATAACGGGAATTGCTAATGCAAACATTATTATTTTTGACATAGATTGGTTCTTCTCCTGGTCATGAAGATGGAGAATTTGAATATGCGAAGTTAAAGCGTCCGGCAGCTTCTTTTTATCATCCCGCTGAGGACTGCCTCTATCTTGTGGACTCGGAGGTATTGCATTGAAGCTCTTTATGCTTCTTATGATATCCCATCTCTCATTGTCTAATTTTGATGGTTAAGAGGGATAAAAAAAGTAAAGAAAGGAGGTGGGGGTGCTTGATTTAGCAAAAACTGAAAAATAAAACCACTCCATCACACATGATTTTGATCTTTTTGAATGTCCAAATTTTTAACTCACTTGCAGGAAAAAAAAGAAGTCAGCTGTTACAAGAGCTACTCTCATTTAGTCATTCATGTCTTAAAGCATCATGTGCTGTGTTTCATCTCAAACTAACTATGAGAATATTCCAATAGTCAAAATTGTCTTTATTCTTGCCATAAGAATATTATATACGTGAGACTCATTTCTTAATCGTTGTATGTCCGTAAATTGTTACATAACGGGGATAGTGGGAGTAAAAACATTCGGTAAAAGAACATTAAACTGAAGCAATGAGTGTCGCAGAAGCATTAAGCATAATTGCAATTTTATTTGTGTATTAGCAAATACAGCCTGGCTTAAGCTAGCTATTGATAAGCGAGTTGAGCTCGTACCAGCTCAAGTTTGGCTAGTGTAAGTTACAGAATTCTTCTTTTCAAACTTTTACATATCTATATTTTATTAAAGATAAAAGCAAAGATATACATTAATTGAGTTATTTGTTGGCAATTTATTTTTGAACAAGTCAATATATCTTTTCTAGTTGCTAGTGTGGAAAGATTTTAATGTTCAGGTCCTATCTAGTAGTAGTTTGGAATAATATTTTCTTCTAGTTTTTCCCTACCTAATTTTAAATATGCATAAATCATATAATAAATTTAATGAATTCTTTTCAAGCTCAGCCTTATTTACTTTATCCAGAGAAGCTCAGTTTTCTAAATTTATTGGGTTGAGCTTTTAACATAAACATGAACTCAAGAACTTGGGTTAGCGGACCTTGATTACTCGTTTACACCTCTATTTTAAGTGAACTTTGTGAAAAATAGTGGTAAAAGCAAGGCAAGTGTGGTTTTGCAAGTTTTGACTGATGTTGTTTGTCTCTTTCATCAGCAAATGAGTCTGCAGTCAGTCTTAGACTTTTGGCTGCATTACATGGTCACCTGAGTTTGAAAAGGAACTGTCACTCCGCTCAAAGTGAATCTCCTTATATCCCTTTTGGTTCTTTTGAAGATAACATCCATCTTCTTCCTAAAGAAAGTCTACCTTATACTAAATTACAAAAGATAGCATGGGCTCACCTTTAGTTTTGTCAATGTAAGCCTTTTAATTTCTCTATTAACAACCACGATGTAGCAGGGAGTCCTACATGTTCCCCATTTGATCCTACAGAATACACAATTTTCAATTTTTTCTCTTAATAGTCAAATGAAGTAGAGTAGAAACTCAGCATTCAAATTATGATTCAGAGTGTAATACACTAATACCTGTGCTCCTCGCTTCACCATGAGGTTTATTGTTGTTGAGTTAGCCCTCAATCTACAGTTCTCACCTACAAGTATCACACTTTCAGCTTTTTTTTAAATGTCAGTTAACCTTTTTGGGAAAATCACTGGGTTTGTTGCAGTAGTAGTTGTTGTAGTTAACCTTTTTAGGTTAATTGACATAAAACACTATACCAACAGATATTCTGTCAAATGGGATATAGAATGATCTTGAGATACTATGTTATTCAAAAGACATTATGGCTTCCATGCATCTCCTCTTTTTGATACTTGAGTAATAGAATGTTCTACTGCTTTACAGCCTTGAGCTTTTTGTCCTAGTGGTTGAAGACACCTTTACTGTTTTCTTTTTTGCATGGCATCCCTATTAGTTCATTAGGCTTTCCCTGTTATTTCATAAGGCTAACAAATGTGCCCCTGGTGTGAAAGAATCATGCTATTAGGAGAGCTGATATGGGGAGGAGGGTTGTGGAGACTTTGTACCCAAGAAGCAAAACAAATAAAAATAGTAGCATTTGGAGCTGGATATTGGGGAAGCTTTGGCCTAGAAACGATCTAAATGCACAGTCTGAAGAATTGCACCCGGACACATTGCTGTTTCCGTGGCACATGCTGAATTCTCCAAATGGCGATCTCCTCATTTTAAACCGCAGGTAGATGCAACAGCTGGTCCAATTATCTTCCAAGTTATAAGTCTGCAAATGCTTTATATTATTTCTCCCTCACCAAGTTCTAACCTCTAATTCACATGCAAGGCACATCACATATATTTTGCACGAAGATTTTGTAAATTAACCTAGAAGACTAGCTCTGAAACTTTTTCTATTTCGTTTTATTGGTGTGGTGTAAAGGCATAATCTTGCTTGTTGATGTTCTGATTCAGCAATAGGAAACAAGAGTGCCCCTTATTGGTTCTAACAATCTATAGGAAATGGATCTTCATCTTTTAGAAAGCACCGATTGTCGAACAATAAGGAAAAGAAAATGAGGCAATAATCACATGATGGATGCAGGGAACATAACTTGTTTTTGGAAGTCCTACTTGCTTTTTCTTCAATTGCAAATCGGATCAAGACGACCGCAACGGCAATGCCTTAAATCAAGCTAGTTCTGAACGGCTATACGAATCATCACTATCCATTTCGCTCAATTTGAATTCGTTCCAATATTAATAATTTAAACACTAGTAATAGAAGTTCTTTACATTTTCTATTAACATACAAATGCCAAGTAGTTGGTTTCGCCTATATGGATCTTTCAGCCAACTTCCTTATGTGATTTTAGTCTATCTTGTTCCCTTTTAACACCTTCTGCTGTCATGGTTTCATACCTACGAACCGGTGTATCTGGATGTCTGCGTAGGACATGATCAAACCATCTCAAACGACCTTCTCTCATTTTATCTTTTTATGTGCTACTTGCACCTTCTGCCATATATGGTCAGTTTTAATCTTGTCTAATCTTGTGTGTTCGTACATCCATTTTAATATTCACATTTTTACAATATTCATTTTGTTGGTATTCATTTAACACTTCATTTTTGTCCTCTTGACTGGTTCTGGCATTTTGTTCAATTTCTATTTATTTTATTCTTGGAAACATTTCAGTATATATTCTAAATTTTCAAACCAAACTCTTGTAACTGTTTATCTGGTCATAGCTCTTAAACTGTGTAATCTATCTGTTTTTAGGTCTTAAGCTTTATAATTTGTTTTTTCCGGTGGCATCACTAGGTATGTTTGTATCACATAACCAGTTTAAAAAGTTGGAAATGATCGGAACATATGCCCAATATTGGTTTCCATTTTTGTTTTAAAAGAATATTTGACCCGAATTGGCCAACATTTCATGAACTTAGAAATTGCATATGATGAACAAGTTTGTCATCTTGTCTCTTTGATCCCTTCAAGGAAAATGGAATATTAGAATCCCAAACATTGCTCTTTCCTTGCAGAATTTGTTTCTGGATTTTGAAATTAAATGTCTTGATAATTTCTGCACTTGTATTTGTAAAATTCTATGGTTTGAGCTTTGGGGTTGCCCTCACTTGATATCTTTTTGCATGCAGCTGCGAGACATTGTGGATCATGGATTTAGCCTCTGGCGTTATCAGAGAGGTTGTTAAAGGTATAGAAATTATTTCCAAAAATTGTCTTAATTTTCTCTACTCTAACAGTTAGCCTTGTCAGTTGTTGACTCATCCATACTCTAAAAGGATTTTCAAATATTTTGGAGATCTGTGAGCCATTGATCCTGGAGAAGTCTATGCTTTTGAATCAAATGCCTAGTGATTGGTTGCAGCAGCAAGGAGATGCAAATTACTCATCAAAGAGAATTCCATATCTTGAGCTTATGTCTTCTGTCACAACTTTTCAGGATCAGATGCTCATCTGTGATACAGGTAATCATGTCTTAAGTGATTGCATCCGTTGTAACTTCTGCTTTGTTTGATTCAACTATTGATTTGTGCTTATCTGAAGTTGGTCAGACTGTATTAAAACTCAACAGAGACTCAGGTTCTATATCAAGCTTCCAGATCTCTAATTTGGGGATCCTTGGGTTTCCTTACTGGTCCTCAGCTCCTCTTGAACGAGTATGTGCTGCGTAAGTGTAACAAATTAAAGAAGTCTAGCCATTGTTCTTTTCTGCTTTCTCTGGGTGATTATGTTAATTTACTGTGTCGATTTCTGCTTATGTTACAGTGATGAAGCATTGGCAGCAAATCCCATTGATCACCTAGAATCTTTCTACTTGTTGCCAGGTAGTAAAATCCTATTGGTTACATGTAGTCTAAATAATTTGTGAAAAAGCTCGTCTGGAAAAAATATTATCTTTCAGCTGTTTATCATTACCTATATTTATGTCCCTCCAATTTGTATCTTCTTTTTCTGGATCATATTTTGTTGCAAGAATTTGATTGTAATTTTTTTATAAATTTTGATTTGTTCCAAAGAGGAGTTTTTTTTTTTTTTTTTGGTTTACTCCAGAGGATGAGACTAGAAATTACTACATAAGTAGTTAGGTAAGTATTAAAAATAATACTTGAAATGTAAATGGAGTATGTTAGATCAAATTTACTTCTGAAGTGGCTTTGGAGGTACAATCTGGAGGTTAATGCTTTGTGGAGAAAGGTCATCTTGGTATGGACAAAGTGGGCAATGGTGTTCTAACACTGTTAACAGTCCCTATGGGGTTGGGTTATGGAAGTCAATTAGACTTCACTGGAATACTTTGGCTTCTAATACCACCATAAGGGTAGGTAATGAGAGGAAACTCTTTTCTGGAGTGATAACTGGGTAGGGCATGGCCCTCTCAAAGAATTATTTCCTGATTTTATCAACATTGCAACATCATCTACAGCCACATTAGATACAGCTTGGGGACAGCAAGGTTGGAATGTTACTTTTAGGAGGGGCTCTGAATGACTGGGAACTAGAGAGGGTTGTGGATTTCTTCAAGATCTTGGAAGAATTTCAAGGTCTCAGAGAATCTGAAGATAAACTTTGTTGGAGCCTTCACAGGGATGGGAATTTTACAGTTAAATCTGCATATACCTTAATTTCTATTCCAAACCAACAGTTAGAACAACGGCCCTTGGAGGTATAATTGGAAAGTCAAGGCACCTTTCAGGGTAGTATGCTTT
Source organism: Nicotiana obtusifolia (assembly GCA_002018475.1). Classification (NCBI taxonomy): domain Eukaryota; kingdom Viridiplantae; phylum Streptophyta; class Magnoliopsida; order Solanales; family Solanaceae; genus Nicotiana; species Nicotiana obtusifolia. The sequence continues at coordinate 25,525 of MCJB01013660.1, read as the reverse complement.
CCATGGTTAGTGGCAAAAAAGACTTGTCTAACCCAAGAGAACTTGAGAAGAAGAGGTTTTCAGCTATGCTCTAGGTATTTATTATGTGGTACAGCTGTAGAAACTAATAGCCATTTGTTTCTTCGTTGTCCTTTTATTGACCAACTGTGTCAGCTCTTTCTTAATGGGCCTATAATGGAGCATGCCAGCAAACAGTTATAGTGAGACAGAAGAAATGGTGGAGATTGGTTCCTGCTTGCATATGGTGGACAGTCTGGAAGTAGAGAAATTTAAGAATTTTTGAAGACAGAAGCAACTCTTTACAGAACATCAAGATGAAGTGCTTTCTTTTATTTCATTTCTGGTGTAAAGAAAGCTATGTAGAGGAGGCAGAATCTCTAGTAGACCTAATCTGTGCACTGTGATCTTAGGCAGACATAGCTGGTTTTTGTTTTCCTTGTAAATATGGCTTGGCACTGCCTTAGTGCTGTTTTTATTTTCTTAATATATATGTTACCATTTTTTTAAAAAAGTATGTTAGATCAAATTTGAAATAATATAAAGTTACCTTTGACGACCAATTTTATGTGATGGGCAGATGGACGAAGCAGGGGTTTAAAATGTTAATCTGACTAGTGTGTTATATTATCAAAGTTTACAATTGAACGATTGATGACATTGAATTGTTATGAGAATTGTATTTAATGATGTTATTAGTATTTATAAACACTTTGAGATGTCCCAAATTGAAAAATGCATTACAAAGAAGTAGAGTAGTTGTTGGATTGTCACAGCTTCCTGTTGAACAAGTAGTTTTATGGATCAATAGAAAAAGAGAAAATAGGCCAAGTATTTCTAGATCGAGGAGTACTGTATGATAACATCGCTTTTTCATTTCTGTTACAGGTAGAGTTGACATACGACTGAATGTAGATATTCCAGAATATTTTGATCTAATCGAACCACTGAGTGAAAATTGCGTATGGAGGCAAGTTAGAGGGGCAGCAACTGAAATATCCGAGGCAGACAGCACAATTATTTCTTCAGAAAAGGTTTCTAGTGCTTGGACCTTTTAGTCTCCATGTATTTGTATCGCCCATAAATTCGACTTCCCTCATTCCAAGCTGATTTTTCCACTTTTCATTTTTGTGTAGTTCTAAAATAATTTTCTCAAAAGAATGTTGGTATATATACCATGTAGCACAAATAGTTGTGGGACCACTTTTATAGGTAAAATATAGTCCCACATTTTATCTCAAATACTAAATAATTCACTTTTTCAACTCCTCTGATAGCAGTACAAAGTCGAAGCAAGAGATCTAATTTGGGATGAATGCAGTATTAGGTAGCAAGCACTTCAAATAGTGCCTTATTTCAAGTAGCTTAAAGAGTTAAATTGATGTGGATATGCAGGTTGGTGTTGCTCAGCAATGGTATGATGAAATTGACCACCTTGCCTTTTCTACACCGGAAATAGAATCAACCATAGAAGAGGTAAGTGTGAGTCATGGTGAAGAAATTCCAGAAGGGAAAATCGAGATCAGTTGCTCCATTAACACAAGTCCTGGAACAAGCGAGGTATATTATTCTTCCCGCACAATTTTGCTTTGATTCTGAATTACTAAGATTCTCCAGGATTTATGTGAAATTTCTCGCTCAAGTTGTTTAAAATGATAAACATTTCAGTTAATTGGTGTTACCTGGATTTCATACTGAATTTCGGCATAGAAAAATGATGCTTTACTCATTATGTGATTGTTTTCATTTCTCTGGTTTCACCACCAGGTTATCATTTGTGCTGCAGCATATTTGAAACTGAAAAAGGATACAGATGTCTGTAGTGAAAGTAGACAGAGGAAAGCAGCCAGGATAGCAGATCTGTTGAATCAGGGGAGGACAAGGGTAAGCAGAGATGTTATAGTCCAGTTCTTGCTGACATCAAAAAGAGATCTAGAAGAAGTCATCATAATGAGACCTATACATGTGAGACTCAAGTTTGATTGTCCAAACCACCCAAAAGCAGACAATTCCAAAGATATAATTTTGACGGACACCTCTTTAAATGTGAGTGTTGCTCTGAGTAACATCTAATAAATAGTGTATGGATGACTCTTAATGATATCTACGCCTCATCATCTTGAAGGCCAACTTGTGCACACCTTGACTATACCACCAGTACAGGTAGCGGATACCTCCGATCTGTGCCCATTATTTTGTATGAATATGTCAGTTATTTGTTCTATTTCCTAGTGGCTTTTCTAGCAATTTATTAGTAAATCGAGTTATATTCCTAGATGATGTGCCGTTTTCTTCTGTTTAATCGACTCCATAATATCTTTATGGAGCTTTAAAATTAATAGTTCTACTTTGGAGAAGACCTTTCCCTTTCTAAATGTTCAGGTTTCAAATGCATAATACTAAACTTCTCGTCTGTTAGACTGCTATATTTTGACAAGTGTGGAGAGGGCTAGGTTGCTCATTTGAAATTTTCACTTTTTTATATAATTCATTGTGATTTTCCTACAGTGTAAGACTTAAAAATCTTCAAACCATGAAATATTAAGAAACAATTACCGCCGTTTTGAATTGTTCTTGTACTTGTTATGATTAGTATTGGTCTCATATTTTGTATGATCTACCTTGACTTCATGACGTTTTCAAGGAAAAGTTTGAGTGGATTACGATGTCCAATGTAGTTAATGTATGTTAAAACTGTTGAATGAGGTAATTAAAGCCCTCGAAACTGAGAATATCACAGAAAATTATTCCTACACTATTCCAATTTCGTACTATTAGTCCCTATTCCTTTTTAAGCTGTCACACAAGTAGTGAATTTGGCACACGGTTAGTTTAGTTATTTTAGCTTTTTTCTTTTAAAAATTACGTAAACCTCCTATTTGCACGAATTTTTTTAACCTCCTGTGATTACACTATTTACATACCAACAACATGAGCGCGCCCTGTATTTCCATCCTTTACCCAAACTTGCTAAGCAATATGCTTAGCCTACAGATACCTCTCTCCCCTTTCTCCTAGTTACCCGAAACTCATGGGTTAAAGTTTAATTCGGAATAACCGCTCACCTTAACTGTTTGCTATAACTTGACTTCGCATTCAATGGTTTCCCTAGCGGTTAATGAATTCCTGAGATACCAGAATTTGGTTCCCATCAAGTTTAAAAAAGGAAAAATATATTTCTACTGCTTCTGTTGCACTGTCTAATGCTTATGCAGCAGCTAGGATGTGGATTGAAGTGTATGGAGTGAGAGAGTTGGAGAAAATAATGTCATGCTGATGGACAGCCTGGTTTTAGCAATATGCACAAACCATTGGATACGAAGTTCTTAGGCAAGTGTTGTTTTTTGGCCCTTTTACATCTTCAAAAAGAATGAATATTTCCTTTTCAATCAATTTTAAAAAGAATGATCTTTTTTTAAATTTTGAAAGAATGTAATTTTAAACTTTTCATTTTATCCTTAATAAGATGATTTATAGTTATACAAATATCTATGGATTATTTTAGATCACAAGTTTTAAAAGTCTTATTGTTTTTGTTAAATTTCGTGCCCAGTCAAATAGGTTCAAGTAAATTGAAACGGAGGAATTAATGAATAACCCATTAGAGTTTTTGAAATGAGCAAATTTATTTCAAGGTGCAACATTTCCTTTGGTTATGCAGAGTAGGAGAACATTTGCCTGCTTCCTCTTCATGATTTGTCTTGAGTTATTCTTCCATGATTGACTTCTTGAAGGTTTGCCCAGATGTTTTAAAATGTATAATCTATATCTATATTTATATTATATTAAAAACACGAAGGCTCTTAGCAAAATGTTGTTCGTCTTTTTTACCCTTTTAAAATAGAGTTTACACTTGACAAAATAGTCATTTGATTATTTTCCTAAATATATAAGAATAGTTTTAATTATTTTCCTTCTATTTAAGAATAGTCATTTAATTATTCTCCTAATATTTAAAACTTTAATTTTTCTAACTCCTTCCAATTCTAGAATTTTAGACGCTTATTATGATTTAGTTATAAGCAAATTGAAATGGAAAAACTATGCATAACTTACGTCTCTAATTTGTTAAAAAAATGTCTTCCTTTATTTAGGAGTTAATAGTTTTTGGCAATTAACTATTTTCTAAATATTTGATTTAGGTAAGAGCTCCTAATATTAGGAATCTAAATTTTAAATCTCTTGCTTAATACTTAAAACGTTAAAATTAACTAAAATTTAAGGACAATTTTATAAAGGTATGTAATTGTAGATTCTGTATTGAGTATCGACAAATCATTCTCTAGTTTTGTTTTGTGACTTACCTCCCGGAATTTGTTTTTTGGTCAGGTTTCGTCTCTCTCTAACATCTCTATCTATCTATCTATTTTCTGCCCCAACCTCCCCACCTCCGCCAGCCGTCGGCGTACAATCGGCGACCACCGGACCCAAGTATGCCCCCACCCCCTGTCCTCCTTTCCTCTCTCTTCGTCTCTTTCTTCTCTTGCATTCTTCTTCTTCTTTCTCCCCCTCTTTTCTCTTCTAGTTTTTCCGATTTGCCCCTCCCCCTCCATCTCCCGCCTCTCTATCTTTCCCTTTTCTTCTTCTTCTATCTTTCTCCCCCTGTTCTCTTCTTTATCTCTTTTTTCTCTTACCTTCTGCTTTCACCCTGTCTCCTCTTTCCCCTTTATTTATTGCTGCTGGTCGGATTCCTCGACCTAGCAGCGGCAGCAAGGATTTTGCACGGAGACCATTTTCCGGCAACCCTCGGGCGACGCGCGCGGGAACTTCCAAAATATAGTATTGGGACTCCAGGTTCTACCGTTCTTGCTTAGAATTTGCTATTTGTTAATATTCTGTCGACTGCCTTTTATCCTTGATTAGTGTATTTCCTTCGGCTTGCTTGGATTTATCTGCCATTAGTGGTATCACTCGTGTATTTTGCGTGCCCAAGTTACATTACATTTCAGCTTATATTTAGGCTTCGCTTGTTTCACGCTTTACCTGCTCGTTTGCATTTGTAGTAGTTAAGGCTTAGTTTATATTTGTGTGTTTTTGCTGGTGTAGTGGCTATTATAAACGATGGAAGTGTAGGGTCGTGTCCTCGAGTGGGTCAAGGGGCAGGGTGTAAGGGTCGCAAGGGGGTAAGGATTACACAAGGTTGAGAGTTGGATCCTGTAACATAGAGACACTTTACAGGTAAGTCAATAGAGTTGGGGAAGATTCTTCAAAAGAGGAAGATTAATATAGCATGTGTCCAGGAGACTAAATTAGGAGGGGG
>MCJB01013660.1:0-20242 GCA_002018475.1 Nicotiana obtusifolia | reverse complement strand
GGGGGGGGGGGGGGGTTGAAGGCTCAGGATGTTAATGGGTATAAGCTTTGGTACTCGAGGGGCGTTGAAGGCAAGAACGGGGTAGGTATTTTAGTTGATAGGGATCTCAGGGAGTTAGTGGTGGACGTCATGAGGGTGAATGATAGGCTGTTGATTATTAAGCTAGTAGTTAATGGGTTCACTTTTAACGTGATTAGTGCTTACGTGCCCCAAGCGAGACTGAGCGAGGAGGTCAAAAGGCGCTTCTGGGAGGATTTGGACGAGGTGGTACGTGATATCCCGTAGTCCGAGAAGATTTTCATAGGGGGTGACTTTAATGGTCATGTTGGGGAGACGGCTAGGGTTACGATGAGGTGCATGGTGGGTTCAGTTTCGGGGTTAGGAACGAGGGCGGTACTTCGTTTTTGGAGTTTGCTAAAGCTTTTGACTTAGTGCTAGCTAACACAAGTTTTAAGAAGAGGGAGGAACACTTGGTCACTTTCCGGAGTAGGGTTGCCAAGATTTCAGATTGATTATCTTCTCCTCAGAAGAGGTGATAAGGGACTTTGTACGGATTGCAAGGATATCTCGAGTGAGTGTCTATCGATGCAGCATAGGCTCTTGGTAATGGACTTAGAGGTCAAGGGAGCAAGGAAGAAGAAAGTGGTGTACAACCAACCTAAGATCAGGTGGGGAGCCTTGATTAAAGGAAAGGCTCAGGAGTCGGGGGAGAAGCTGTTGGCTATGGGGGCCTGGAAGAGTAGTGGGGACGCGAGTAGTATGTGGACCACGATAGCGAACTGCATTAGGGAAGCTGCTAGAGAGGTGTTAGGGGTCTCGAAGGGTTACTCGGATAGCCACAAAGGGGACTGGTGGTGGAATGGAAGGTCCAAGAAAAAGTGAAAGCTTAGAGAGCGGCGTATTTTGAAGCTAGTGGGGAGCACGAATGAAGAAGAACGGAGGTCGTATAGGGAGTGTTACAAGAAGGCAAGGAGAGAGGCGAAGCTGGCGGTCACGGTGGCTTTTGAAAGATTGTATGAGGATCTTGGGGGCAAAGGTGGGGATAGGAAGCTGTACAAGTTAGTCAAGATTAGGGAGAGGAAGGCTCGGGACCTGGATCGAGTGAGGTACATCAAAGACGAAGACAGTAAAGTATTGGTGGAAGAGGAGTGTATCAGGCGAAGATGACAGGAGTACTTCCATAGACTCTTAAACGAGGAAGGGGATAGGAACATCGTGCTAGGTGAGTTGGAGAACTCATAGAGTCAGAGAGATTTTGGGTTTTGTAGGCGTATTAAGTGTGAGGAGATTGAGGTGGAAATACGGAAGATGAGCAGGGGTAAGGCTACTGGCCTGACGAGATCCCGGTGGAATTTTAGAAATAAGCGGGTAGGATAGGCTTGGAGTGGCTTACCAGCTTGTTTAATGTCATTTTCAAGACGAAGAAGATGCCCGAAGATTGGAGGTGGAGTTTGATGATTTCGTTGTACAAAAACAAAGGTGATATCCAGAACTGCAACAACTATAGGGGTATCAAGCTGCTGAGTCACACTATGAAGGTTTGGGAGAGGGTGGTGGAGAAGAGAGTGAAGACAGGTGTATCTATCTTTGAGAACCAGTTCTGATTTATTCCGAGACGGTCAACTGCAGAAGCCATTCACCTTGTGAGACGATTGGTGGAGCAGTATAGGGAGAGGAAAGAGGACTTGCACATAGTGTTCATTGACCTTGAGAAGGCTTATGACAAAGTCCCGAGGGAGGTGCTATGGAGATGCTTGGAGGTTAGCGGAGCCCTGGTAGCGTACATTAGGGTGATTAAGGACATGTATGAAGGTGCTAAGACGCGGGTGAGGACTGCGGGAGGAGACTCGTAACATTTCCCTGTGGAGATGGGGTTGCATCAGGAATCAGCCCTTAGCCCGTTTTTGTTTGCACGTTGGATGTGCTGAGACGACGCATACAAGGGAAGGTGCCATGGTGTATGTTATTTGATGACGACATAGTACTGATTGACGAGACGCGAGGGGGTGTCAACGCTAGGTTGAAAGTTTGGAGACAGACGCTGGAGTCCAAAGGTTTCAAGTTGAGTAGGTCGAAAACTGAATACTTGGAGTGCAAGTTCAGTGATGAGAGGCATGAAGAAGAAGTGGAAGTAAAGATTGAAACTCAAGTCATTCCCACAAGAGATAGTTTCAAGCATCTTGGGTCCATAATCCAAGGCAACGGGGAGATTGACAAGGATGTTACTTAATGCATTGGAGCGGATTGGATGAGATGGAGGCTAGCTTCGGGGGTTTCATGCGATAAGAATGTGCCTCCTATACTTAAGAGCAAGTTCTACAGGGTCGTAGTTAGACCGGCTATGTTGTATGGAGTTGAGTGTTGGCCCGTCAAGAAGTCCCATGTCCAAAAGATGAGCGTAACTGAAATGAGGATGTTGAGATGGATGTGTAGACGTACCAGGAAAAATAAGATCAGGAATGAAATTATTAGGGACACGGTGGGAGTGGCATCCGTGGAAGCCAAGTTGAGGGAATCGAGGTTGCGTTGGTTAGGGCATGTGAGAAGGAGAGATATAGATGCCCCGGTCATGAGGTGTGAGAGGTTGACGACGACGGGCTTGAGGAAGCGCAGGGGTAGCCAAAGAAGTATTGGGGAGAGGTGATTAGGCAGGACATGACGGTGCTTCACCTAACCGAGGACATGACTAGCGATAGGAAGGTGTGGAGGTTGAGGATTAAGGTGGTGGGTTGACATGTAGTTGTGAGTTTCTCCTAGGTTTACCAGTAGTACTAGTATTATTCTTGTTGTTACTTCCTTCTAGTTTGCTATTATATCTGGTACTTAACGACCGCGCCTATTGTTTTTTGAAAAGTATTATTGGAGATTATTGCTCCCTGATTGTTACTATTTGATGCTACTCTTTCTCCCTTTTACTGGAAATTTTTGCTCCCTGATTGTTACTATCTGATGCTACTTTTTCTCTTATTTTTCCTTATCGTCTTTTGTCTCCCTCTTCTCTCTTTCTCCCCCCTCTTTCTTCTTCTTCTTCCCTTTTCTTCCTTGTCATCTTTTCTTGAGCCAAGGGTCTATCGAAAACAGCCTCTCTACCTCTACAGGTAGGGTAAGGTCTGCGTATACACTATCCTCCCCAGACTCCACCTATGAAATTAAACTGGGTATGTTGTTGTTGTTGTTGTATGTAATTGTAGATAATGTGTTTGCAAAGGTGAAGAAGTGTTTGATTAAAGGGTAATGGACATACCTTTGTATGCCGAGACAATCAAACATATTTTTTAATAAAAATTCTTTCTGTATCCTCCTTTTTACTATTACTAAAATAATTTAATCTGGTAATTGATTTTAATTTCATGACAAGATATAAATCTATAATCTAAGTAGGAAACTATAACTAATTCGTTGACGGACCTTTGATTTTATTATTTTTAGTTAAATATTTTATAGCCGATCCTAAATTTAAAACCAATTTATTCAATACAATTAAATTAAATTATCTTAGTAAAAGTAAAAACAAAATAAAATGACTTTTTGTGAAAAATTTTGTTTGATTCTCTAGGTATCCGATAGTATGTCCATTACCCTTTAATTAAATATATCTTCTACAAAATTTATGTACCAAAATATAAAAACACATTCTAATACATACTACTACTAATTATCATTCACGATTATGATATTCTTTAACTCAATATCAAATATTAGAAATACTTTCAAAATGATATTTAACAATAGCACGTTAGATATATATAATTTAATAATATTATTATAATTTTTAAAAGTTTTATACTTTTTTATATGAGTTATACGCGCAAAACGCGTACCCTAAAACTAGTATTAATTGAATATGCCGACTCACAACTTTTTGACACATTATTTCATAGTTCTTTTGTTTATTAATAGTAGGATACCATATTCTTCTTGTTCACTAAATATACCATACCAATTTGAACACGTAACTACACTCTAAGTATAAAACATCAAACTAGGAAACCATTCATCAAACACCAAAAACTATAAGATATAGATCATATATCATATTCTTGTTGTTCACTAAATATACTATACCAATTTGAACACAGAACTAAACTCTAAATATAAAACACGAAAATAGGAAACCATTCATCAAAATCGTTATCAACCACCCAAAAACTAAGATATAGAATTAGGAATTTCATCAAAAAACTAACAACCTCCTCATCCATATGGATTTGGTTTTGCCTCATCCTTCTTCAAGTAAGCTTCCTTTGCCTTCTCCTCACCCTTCCTTATGGGTTTGGCCCACACGTTTCAAGATAGGATTTTTCGTTCCTATATAGTATTTCAAACGTTATTATGAAAGATGTCTATGTTTATAAATTTATCCGATCTAAATATAATTTATCTACAAAATCTATATATTTGTTTAAACTAGAATCCTTTCTACGAGTAGTCTTTCTTATTTAGGCGCGGGATTTTTAGGATCGCTTAGAGATTTTACTGACGCAATCCTCGTACCAATTATGAAGGCAACATATTCGTAGAATCCTTCTATTATGCAGATTTTCAGTGGTTATCATCGCATCCTTCTATTCTCTGTTTTTTTTTTTTCCAGGTTTTCTCTGGTTTTCCATAAACAATGGTTTTGAACAATTCAATTGTAAACAATTAGCTACAATCGAATTGAATTTCGCGACATAATGTCAAAATTAGCTATTATGCTTCAGCTCAATGGACGGTGGGATAACGTTGGGAGATACAAAGATTTTGATGTTGACGTAATTGTCGTTAATGACGATTCAAATTATAGTTAATTGAATTTCGCAATTGCAGAGCATCTAATAATCGATACCTCCGTAAAAATCATCGAAATCAAATACATTGTCAATGAACGTTGTCCTCTAATGGGAATTCGAAGCGATATGGGAGTGCGAGTGTATATGGAGACAAAAAAAGAAAACAAAAACTTAGGAATGTATCCGATGTGTATAACAGTGCGTGATTTCGATTTGGAATGCAGTATGTCGAGTGCGAGCACAATTGCAGGTTTGCTCAGTTTTTCCAGTGCTGATGTTTTTTCAATTTCAAGTGTTATATAATTTTTCTACATATTATCTACAATTTTACTACATAACAAATGTAGTTCAATTGTTATGTCTCTACAAGTATTATTTCAAATACTGAACACATGAATATACAAAGGTCGGAATTGCTATACTTTTAATTGAGTGTAGGTTCTTCTAATTATCATAGTACTAACATGGTACAATTGTCAAACAATTGTAACACAATTGGAGAAGTATCAGAAATAATGAAGTTGATTGATATGCAAACATCTCCGGCAATTGTGGAATATGAAAGTATCATCATAACAGAACATACGCCAAATGTAATTGAAGTTGGCCAAGTTTACCAAGAAAAGCAAACAATTGTCAGTGCAATGAAGCACTATTCTATCATGAATAAGTTTTAATTTAGGGTGAAAAGGTCTAGTGCAAGAAGGTATGAACATTTTATTTGTCAAATTCATATTGTGGATAAGTTGTAGTTTTTTTGTATATAAATTGCTTAAGATAAGTTTTTGTGCATAAACAACCTCGTATTTTGTAGCTACAATTTCTATAATATATTTTGAATTATTTTTATTCTATAGCTACTGCCTCGTATGTGTTGGTGACAATTGTACGTGGCACTTCAAGTCCACCAGCATAAATGAATCAGCATTGTTCAAGGTTCGAAAAATTCAATAGCTTGCACACATGCTCTTTGATGGAAAATACATACATACAATGTAAACCAACTGCCATGGTAGTTGGTAGCATGGTGATGCCAAAATATGCAGATCCTAAGACAATATACACACCAAAAGACATACAAACTGGCATGTTGTGAACTTAACATACATGCAAGCTTGGAGAGCAAAGGAAAAGGCTTTGAAATTTTTGAGAAGTCATCCTGCTGATTCCTACAGCCGATTGCGGAGTTATTTGTATATTCTGAAGAAGACTTATCCGGGGTCGATAGTGAAATTGCAGAAGACTGAAGATGATTGTTTCTTGTATGCAATTGTTGCACTTAGTACGCCCATCAAGGGTTGGGAGCATTTTAGGCCAGTTGTAGTAGTTGATGGCACCTTCTTGAAGTCGACATATAGGGGAATCATGCTAACAACTAGCACAATGGATACAGTAGGTACTATAGATAAATTGTAAAAATATTGTTATAAAGTTATTTTTGAGACTGTATTTTTTATATTCTTAAGTTTTATTATAGAAATTGAATTCCTTTTTGCCACCTGTGTGATAGGTAGCATATTACCACTAGCATACGCCGTTGTTAATTCAGAAAATGACACATCATGGAGGTGGTTTTTTGAGAAATTCAAATATGCATATGGAGAAAAATCAAATATTTGTGTTGTTTCGGACCGGAATGAGAGTATCTTGAAGGCAACATCTACTGTTTATACCGGCATGCCACATTATGCTTGCATGTGGCATATTTGGACAAATGTAAGGTCAAAGTTCAAGAAGGATCATCTAAAGTTACGCGAATTGTACTTTGCCACGGCACGATCATATACCCTTGATGATTTAATGAAAAAATATCGAAGATTGAAGAGATCGACACACGTGTTAAAGCATACTTATACGATATTGGCTATCACAGATGGTCTCGGGTACATGTTACAATGAACAGAACGTGGACGATGACATCAAACATTGCAGAGTCATTGAATGCGGTAACCAAAGATGCAAGAAAGCTGCCCGTAGTAGAACTATTAGAGTACATGAGGACTCTTCTTGAACGTTGGACTAATGAAAAGTTATTGAATGCAAAGGGTACATTCACATACCTTGGGAAAATATACTACAAAGAGTTGGAAGACAGCAGGACATTATCATAGATCATTGATTCCATCAAACTAAATATATACTGTTAATTGTAAAAAAGTTATTATATAATTGTAGTTATTTTATTTTGTATTTGTTGCTGACAACTTGTTGTGTTTTTGTAATGAAATTGTAGGTGAGGGCTTAAACAGATCACATCCATACTGTGATAGATGGTGTGAAGCGCTTCATTGTTTGCCTTCAAAACAAGAGATGTAGTTGTGGACAATTCCAAATTGATGAACTTCCTTGTGCACGTGCTTTGGCGGCTTTGAGGGACAGGAACAAGTTTTATGAAAACTATTGTTCTCCTTATTACACGAGGGAGATCCTTCTACAGACTTATGAAATACCAGTAGACCCGTTGTCTGATGAAAGCAAATGGAATGTGCCACAGCATATAGCTGAAGAAGTTATAAAGCCACATACCAGGAAAAGGCAGCCAGGGAGACCTCAAAAACAAAGATACAAACCATATGATGAAGTAAATGCAAAAAAATACAAGGTTTCATGTGGCAACTGCGAAGTAGAAGGGCATAACAAAAGATTTTGTAGGAATGCTCCGAAAAGGAAATAAAAATTGATACAGTTTCATATTTTTTTTACTTAGTACTGTTGATGATAATCTGTTCGTTAAGACATGAAGTTGTATTTGTTCTATTATGGAGAATTATGGTTGTGATGTAAATTTGTTGCTAATTTGAATAAACATTGTCTCATAGAATGAATGCTTGCTGAACAGATTTCAACTCTTAATGCAATTGGTTTGTAGTGATTTTGTTTAAATACTGAGTTTATTTATTACTTTCAGCATTTCATAACAATACAGCTAAATTGAATAAATTATGTGTTTTTGTAGTTATGTTGTAAACAAATTATATAGTACCAAAATCGAGACTAAGTACTAATAACTTTACCAAAAAAAAAAACCACAGATGTTGTATATTCTATGTATCAGAATTCTGGACAAAATAACAACACAAAAGGCAAAACAATTGTAGAAAAATCTGCTACAAATAAATTGCAGCTGACTCCTTCCTAATAAATAATTTATCTATAACTTTACTACAATCCAGCTATATCTATACACTTTAACAATAACTTTTCTACTAAAAAGGGCAATTAATTCTTCTTTTTCTGGATCTGTGTTCTCTCGTTCACAGCTGGTGCCCCTTTTCTTCTTGCTAATCTTCCAGTCACCTCACTTTCACTAATTGCACCAGGCTCTTGCTTTTTCCTAGCATAATCCCAAAGGAGCGCTCCATAACGTCGACGGTGTTGATCAATATCAGAAAGATCTTCCTTTGAAATCGATAGCTCTCCAATGCTAACATATTCTGCAAATGTCGCCACGTATACACAATAGTCACTGCAAAAAATAATATGGGAAAAGTTTTAGCATTCAATGTGAAATACAATTAATTAAATAGATAGAAGAAAAGCAGCATACAACGATCCTTCTTTTTGTTGGGGTATTTCACTGACCAACCACTGAATGTTAAGAGGGTTAGTAACACCTTTTTCAATGTATGCCTTTGTGTTCTTATAGTTGACAAGTAGAGGGGGATCATAATAGCAAACTTGTTGACAACAGATTCAACAAGTGTGTGATTTTGTAAAGAGACCATAGAATCATAAACATATAGAACCCTATCGATGATGTCAAACACAGCCAACAACCAATGAAATTTCTCCAAAATGTTTATTGGCATAATCAGAAAATCAACTTTGTCCCATGCAATATTTGCAAGTAATCAGTACCCCAATATGTATTCTGCCACGACGTCTTGAGGTTTGACAATAGCAAGCTTCTTATCCGCAGGAGCATTAATATACCTCTTATAAATTTGTTCAATTCTAGTGTTGAACATAAGTCAGTGGTTGTAAACCATGTTTTGTTTGCAGGACCATACTTTCGTCTCTTCCTCAATAGTATAAAATAACATCAATGTGCTGCAAAAAAAAAAACAGATTTGATTATTTCTCAATGTTTCATACAATTTAACTACAATTTTCAAAACAAAAAATCTACATTTCTAAAATAACAGAATACTACAGCTAATCATTAAATTCTACCAGAGTATGTGTGTACCGAGTTATTGAGTACTTCCCCGGGATGTGCCAAAGTATAAAAATCAGTCTTTTTTATCAGCTTTCTCCACTCCAAGATCAAACCACATGTTGAGCTGGTTATCTTTTATAGTATAAGGCCCCTTCCTTAAATTTAGAGACATATCAAGTACAACTATTATGTAGTTTCAGTTTGAAATTCATAAATTCTATGCACTCTATAATATGAAAAAATTGTATAATCTAACCTCTTTGAAACCGTGTCGGTACCTAAATATAACCATTTATTGAATTCTTCCAACAACTCATGATCAACATCGTCTCCAATAACCCCAATAAATGGATGCTTGATATTGAAAGTTGTAGGAGGTCCAACAGAAATGCTTTCTTCCCTGATGCATAGGGTTGTTTCATCTTCATTTACCTCTCCGAACTTAACAATCTGTGAGAAGTTCTCTGGAAGCTCAAAATCATCAAGTGTTACTGCCCTTCTTCCAGATCTGGAGTCATTGTCTAAATCACCTACATTGATGTAGTCGGCTGGTTCACCTATAATATTTAAAACAAAAGAACAACATTGTATGCTGGTTGCATTAGTTCTTTTGGGAAGATGAAACTTATATGAAAGCTGTTATTTTTTTCCTACAATTATATTGTAACATATAATACTGGTGGAATCTTCATTGCAATCGTCTCCTTTTTGTATAAATGGGAGATTACAAAGGCACAATATCCTTTTCCTTGTTTAAATGCTCTCCTTCTATGCCAAGTTTTGCGTCCTGTTTTGGAGAGTCCACATGTATTGTTTCCTTCTCTGTTACAACAAATATGTACAACTTAATAAAATTATAGATCATTTGAAATTAACATAAACTACACTGTAGATAAATTGTAGTTTAATTGAAGTTAATTTGTTTAAATATTATTCTGTAGCTCTGATGTAATATATATTGTGCAATATGTAGATAAATTATAGTTTAATTGAAGTTAACATGTAAATAAAATCATACCTGCAGTTTCTTCCTCCAATGTCCCTGGAAATTGGGAAGATAAGTCAACATATACGAGAACATTCTCCTCATTTTGAATGTCAGACATATGCCCTGTATCTAAGAGAACAATTGAAAATATAATGTAGATTATTTGTTTGTAGTTGTTAGTAATTTAGGTTATATGTAGATATATTATAGATATAATTTAAATATAATGTAGATTAGTTGTCATCAAATTGTGTTATAATTGTTAAAAAATCGATTTTACTGTTGCTGGCCAACACTGGTTTAGCACTACTGCCCGGATTCTGTTGTTTGTTCTTTTCTTTGTAATGCTCATCATTTTTCGTAGAACTACCAGTAAACTGCATTAGGAATTTGTTCGGATATGTACTTTATGAATACTATTATAAACATAAACATGGTAAAATTTATTGTCCAAAATGAATATATTTTGAATGAAACCTTAGCATCAATTGCCTGTAACACAGACTTGATGGAATCATTGAGTAGCAATCAAATGCTACCTAGTTCTCCAAAAACCTAAAGAACGAAAAAATTGTTATGATGTATCTAACAATTAGAGGCTTACATATATATATATATATATATATATATATATATATATATATATATATATATATATATATATATATATATATATATATATATATATATATATCAAGAATTAGGTGTACCTCTTTCTTGAAGGCTCCAAGGTCTGAACCGACCTACGTATTAAAATAGAAAGAGTTAAACAAATAATTTACATACTATAAATTAAGGAAACCTGCTAGGATTATCGTAATTGGTTACCTTATCAATATCTTTTCTTTATTTTTTTAATTGTTTCACAATATCTTTCTTGTCATCTATCTCATTGCCTGCTTATGTCCAGATAGAGATCGAGATGGAGCATCTATCGGATGCTCGACCGTTGTTTCAGCTTCTTTAAGGATGTATTCAACTTTGTCCGGCAAATTCGTTCTTAAAAGCTCTTCTGGGGCTTCAAGCATGTTGGTGAACTGAGAGAAAAAAATGTGAGGGACCTAGTCATAATATGTATAAAATGTGTAGATAATTTGTACTAAATTATCTGTCCAGAAGTGAAAAACATTTACCTTGATCCATGATGGTTTGATCATTATATCTTCCAAAGAAGATATCCATATCTTGTCCTTACTAGCTGTCCAGTTAAGTATGTGGGGGATTGAATTACCAACCCTTGTAGCTATATCAGTGTTGACTGTAGAGCAACACTTATACAACCATATTTGCATAGCGAGTGCAAAACCTCGAAATGATAAAAATGCACAGAAAGGTTGAGCTTGTGCCTAACGGACTGACGCAATTGTGTATGAGCTTCGATACCCCATGTGAAATTCGCATACTGCCCCGAGTCCACCAAGTAGAACCTAAAATTGTGACGACCCGGTAAATCGTCTCATGGGTTACTGCTCCGTCTTCCCAATATCTGTATCATTATGCCTTGTTATCAGTGTTTTAGGCAATTTAATTGAGTAAGTTGCATTCGGAGTGAAATCGGTAAGAAATGAGACACGTAGTCTCCTTCAAGGAGGCTTAAGTTGTAAAAGTCAACTGTATGTTGACTTATGAGTTAGAAGGATCGGATGTGAATTCCGATGATTCGGTTAATTTCGGGAGATGATTTATGACTTAGGAGTGTGATCGGAATTAATTTTGGAGGTTCCGTGTAGAATTAGGCTTGAATTGGTGAAGTTAGAATTTTGGCGATTTCCGGTTGATAGGCGAGATTTTGATCCGAGGGTCGGAATGAAATTTCGAAAGTTGTTGTAGCTTCGATATGTGATTTATGACTTGTGTGCAAAATTTCAGGTCATTCGGACGTGGTTTGGTTGGGTTTAGATCAAAATAGCGACTTAGAGGATTTTGAAATCCTTAGGCTTGAATCCAACGTGAATTGGTGTTGATAAGTTGTTTTGAACGTTCCGAAGGTTGGAACAAGTTTGAATAATGTTATGGGACATGTTGGCGTGTTTGGTTGAAGTCCCGAGGGCCTCGAATGGATTTTGGATGGTTGATGGAGTTTAACTTTGGCATTTCAAGAATGTATCGATGTCGTCTCTTCAAGAATAAGTGGTATAATATTATTCAAATGGACTCCAAATTCAGTTTTAATTGAAGCATTAGATCCGTATCGAAATTTCGGAGTCATAGCAAAAAGAATCGTCCAATTCGGACATCGTATGAGAAAGTTATGCCTATTTTCGTGTCAAGGAAAAAATCTGCAGAAATGTCAAATTTGTGATCGCGAATTGACCGCAAATCAGCTATGCAAACCGCGAAATTGACATGGAAATCGCAAATTGAGGCAGAACTTGGGGCGAGGTTCGCGATTTCTGGGTCCAAAAATGCGAACCGCAAACCTGTTATGCGACAGGTTTGCGATTCGCATAAATGGCCTGACAGGGGTGTTTTAACTCGATTTTTGATACTTTTTAAGTAGAACTCAGTGCTCATTTTTCCCTAAAAGACCCATTTTCGTTACCCACAAAGAGGAACACCTCCAAACACCATAGAATCACAACAAATCAACTTCAAAACCATATCCAAAGGAGATTATCTCGTGTAAATTCTTAAAGAAGGGGATTTGACCATTCTAAACATATTTGGAGCTAGAGAGCTCAGATTGAAGCAAGTCTTGAAGAAATTCTTGGAGGGTTTCCAAGAGAAACATCGGGGTAAGTATTCCTAACTCAATTTTGAAGGAATTACCTAAGATTATAGTTGTTTTTAGCATTTTTACTGGTATTTTGAGTTGGGAAAATGGTGGAAACCCTAAAGCTTAGATTTGAGGGTTGGAGGTCGATCCGGTGTCGGAATTCGACAAATTTTATATGGTTGAACTCGTGAGAAGATAAGGAACCCGTTGGGGTGAAAAGTACTGAATTTTGAGATGTGGGCCCGGGGCTCGGGTTTTGCTAATTTTGGGATTTCTTAGTAATTTCGATTGTTTTTGCTTGGGTTTTATTCCCTCAACATATTGTGACGTAATTGTTCTGAATTTGAATAGATTCGACGTACGTGGAGGCCAATTCAAAGGACAAAGCCGTCGCGGGCTAAGGATTTAGCCGGTTGAGGTAAGTAATGTTTGTAAATGATGTCCTGAGGGTTCGAAACCCCGGATTGCACATCGCAGTGCTATGTTGAGGTGAGGCACATGCTCGATGATGAGCATGTGGTCGTTTACTTCTGGGGATTGTGACTTGGTCCATCCCGATTTATGATTTTACTACATATGTGATTGAAACTTGTTTGATATCATCATGAGTTGGGCTGCTTGCAATATTTGGGCATCTCGCTGGTTATGGAACCCTTCAGGGGTATTTGTCATTGTTTATTACATCATATTTGGGCATCTCGCCGGTGATGTGAACCCTTTAGGGGTATTATTTGGCATCTCGCCGATTATGTGAACCCTTCAGGGGTATTGTTGCTGAATTGATTCATTTCATAAACTCAGTTTTGAAACTTAAATGATATTTTCAAATGATTTTAATGGGATCGGGTGGCACGCCGCCACAAGATGTGACATGCATGGATCAGGTGACACGCCGTCACAAAATTATTGCGCTACTGAACCCCCCACAGTAAGCGCCAGGTACCCAGGGAACGGGTGGCACGCCGCCACGATAGTCATGACTTGCATTGCATGTCATTGCATTGCATTTTTGGTTGTGTTGGTGTTGTTTCCGTTTACTTCATGTTATCTATTTGAGACGTTACATGTTTTTACTGTTCCATCTTGGATTTCTCTAAGTCTTATGTGTTTCTTACTTTCAGTCATTATTTATATGTATTACTCACTGAGTTGGAAGTACTCACATTACTCCCTGCACCATGCGTGCAGATTCAGGCGTTACCGGTTCCGCTCCGGGGTATTGACTACTACTGTCAGAGCGGTGATTCGGAGATTACGAGGTAGCTGTTGGCGTCCGCAGCCCCGTATCTCTTTATATTGTTATTTCCACTTTCTTCAATCAATTGTGCTAAGACATTGTAATAGTAATATTATTATTAGGATTTTCATTAGTTGCTCATGACTTTGTGACACCCCGGTTCGGGCTGTAGTCGGGATGGTTCTCTATATTTTTCCGCTAATCTCTGTTGTTAAACCGTACTTATATTAATTTGCGTTGTTTAACTGTTTAAATCGAGGTTTAGTTGGATTGGCTGGCCTTGTCTTCATGAGAGGCGCCATCACGACCGGGTTGGAATTTTGGGTCGTGACAAAAATGGTCTATCAAACCATTATCTTTCTCTAAAGGAAAGAGGAAGAATTCTATCAAATAGAGAATACACACCTTGACTGCATCCTCATCATTCACCCAACTATGGTTGGTTATAATTTGTTTCAAGTATGATTTCTCAACTTTTCCTTGTTCGGAGAATAGCTCCTCATTATTTTACTGTCATACTTAGTTGTGTAACCAAAGTCCATTACTTCTGTGACACATCTAAGGCCAGTGATGAGGGCAAACTCCCTCAACCCAAAGTTCAGCCTCTCACCCTTTATCTCTGTTGTAAAAAAAATCAAATCCGAATGCGTTCAATTCATACTTCATGAGAAGATGAATTGCCTGATTTTGGATACATATTTTGGGTAGGGAAAGAAAATGCTCAAAGCATGTCTTCTTAAACAACTTTAACCCCATTTCAAACAATAACACATTGATTTGGCCAGGAACAGCAAGGTCGGATAATGTCTGGAACCTAGTGATGCCATAATCAACATCATGTGGTGCAAAAAATATTCAATTCTGCACCAAATTAAACAGTAAGTTAAAAAAGACTTGTTTGAATATCAAAAATAAAATAAATGCAATTCTACTACAATTTAGCTACAATCAGAAAGACATAAATACCTTGCATACAAATAAGTTACAAAATAAGTAACTATATATAACAATTGACTACATTGAAGCTACAAATTACGTTTAGAGCAAGAAATAAGAAAGTAACAACAAGACATAACATATACAATTTGTTTACATAAAATAAGGCTAACATCTACAAATAGAGCAACTAATAACGAATAAAACCAACTAAATAAGGTAGTAAATCCTCTAACAACATGATTTAGAATATTAGGCTATAAATGTTCGATTCTGCACCAAATAAAACAGTAAGTTAAAAAAAAGACTTATTTAAAGACCAAAAAACAAAATAAATACAGGTCTACTACAATTTAGCTACAATCAGAAAGACATAAATACCTTGCATACAAGTAAGTTGCAAAATTTAGTAAACATATATAACAACTGACTACATTGAAGCTACAAATTATGTTTATAGCAAGAAATTAGAAAGTAACAACCACACATAATATATACAATTTGGTTACAAAAAATGAAACGAACATCTACAACATAAAGCAAATAATAACCAATAAACATAACTAAATCATGTAGTATATTCCCTAACAAAATATTTTGAATAATATACAAGAAATCTACAATTTCGAGGAAAATGTAGAGAAGTTGATAAGCAACAACAAATATACACGATTAGACAAAATTTATACAAATATAGAAAAACAAAAAGTATGTATAGTCATGAGACTGAGAACAGGTTTTGTAACTTTAAAAAAAAAACCAAAATTGTAACTACTAAAATTTTACCTTCTCCAATGACTGTTGGGGTTTAGTTTTAGGTGATTTTTGAACCTTCTTCTTTTTTGAAGGTTTGACTGTAGGAGAAACTTTAATTTTTTTTGCAGGTTTCGGTATAAATTCTTCTTCGACGAAATCATCATCACGAGCAATTTTTTTGCCCTTCCGCTTTACTGATTTAGCAGATGTCGAAGCTTCACTAGCATCCCTGTCATGCTTGAGTTTTGTTCGAGCTTCTGCCCTAGCTTCACGAGGGGAAAGCTTGGACTTTGTCTCCGGTTTTGCATGTGCCGATTTCACTACTTTTTTGGTGATTCCTATGACAAAACACCCAAATCTAATATCACCAACATTAGATTTTTTAGGGCTATTCTTCAAAACTCCTTTCTTCTTCATTGTAAGGGAAGGAAACGTAGGATTTAGAGAGAGAATTAAGACAGATTGAGAGAGATTATAAAAGATTTTTGAAGAAATATGGAAGAGAGCACTAATGAAGGGAAAGAGTACAGAATCGTGAGGGGTATGGAGAGAGAAACGTGGCAGGAGTGGGATATGTACGTTAGAGAGATTTTAGGAGTTAATTGATACTCATTAAATTCCTAAAATATATATAATTGGTAAATTATATATGCTTATGTAATTATATTGAAACTTGAATAGAGAGGATAATAAGATTTGAAATAATGTATAGGAAGACAAAAATCCCTTTAAGATACTATAATATCAATTGAACCATAAGTGGTTCAAGATCCAATCAGGGCAATTCTTTTCTTTTGATTGGAGGGTTCAAATTAAAAAGAACATTTGACAAAATATCTTCAAAGATTCACTTTTTATCCAAAAATTGAATTCCCAAATTGGAAATTCAGAGGCTGGAAATTGCCCCACCATTGAACCATTATTTCTACTTCGCCTCAGAATAGACAAACCACTTCGCCTCCGCCAAACAAGTGGCTTAAATCTATTACACTAGTTGTTGGTCTATTCGTTGGAGGCGAAACAAAACCACTAATCTGACTAAGTCGCATCAGAATGACCAACCATGAAACACGGGAGGTGTCTAATATCATCTTCCGATCAAAAGAATTTCTTACCCGTAGAAACACGGGAATAATTTCCTATTAATAGACATAACTTTTCTGTGGAAAAGGAGAACCCTTCTTGTGCAGAGAGCTCTAACTTTAATATTGGCTTCATTTTAGTTTTAAAAGTTATTTATTTTATTGTAAGAATAGTATTTTTTTTCTCTTTTATCATTTTTCCATAATGGAGTAATTTTCTTTGGTTGGGATATTAGATGAATCTATAAAAGTGTTATAATAATTATCTTAATTTTATTATCTTTTTATGTTAAAATTTTTCTCTATCATCGTTATACACCAATGTATTTGATATTGATTAAATTACTATTATATATAATTATACTACTTACCAAAATCTTTATCTTGTTATTTTATTTCATATTCGGGAGAAGAGAAAGATTTAAACAAGTTTATTAATTTATCAAAGGCTAATTGAAAGAGGCTTTTTATCACTTGGTGCATTCAACTAAGATAATTCTTGTTTGAAACCATTACATTAATTGGTTAACTACACTAATAGCTTGTTTGGATGGTTGTTCCATATCGTTTCATAATGTATCGTATTGTATTGTATTGTACTGTATTGTATTATTTGATGAATACAATATTTGGATAGATTATATCGTTTGACGTTGTTTCATGATATCATGCACCAACAATATGAAGAATAAACTTGCAATACTATAAAGAAAAATTATGATACGGGGTAAAATTATTATATGAAAATATATAATAAATGATAAAATAAAATTATTTAAATATAATAAAGGGTGAGAATGAGAGAAAAAGATTAGGTAACGACGCGATCACACCAAATCGGTCGTTACATAAAGTGGCACATTTCGTCGTTACGTGACAATGGATTTAACGATACGATACAATAAAATTTAAGTAACAACCAAAACAAATATCGTATTTAAAGTAACAATACGATACGATACAATAGGTAACAACGATCCAAACAAGCTGTAATCGAAAAAGGTGTTATTAGTCAATTATTATTTAATATAACTAACTGTCAATAAATTAATAACACTAAGTGCGAGCGGTTCTATTTACATATTGTTGTTATGTGGAGTGATTTCTTTGAATGTAAGTGGCCATTCTTTAAACAAGGTCTCTGTTTCACTGTTAATCGGTTGGCTACACTAATCTAAAAAGAAGTGTTATTAATTGGTTACTTTTACGTGATTTGGTTGAATTAGAAATAAGCAATTATTTCATTAAATAGAGAAATAGATAATACTAGAATTTTGATCTTACTATAATGGTTTTATGTTGCTGATTCATAATATTTCAACCTCTATCTTTCATTATAAAACTAAAATATTTATTGTTTTTATTTTACCTTTTTTTTTTTCAACAACTCTCTCTTTACCAATTTGATTCTCTCAATTAGTGACAAAGACAATATAAATTTGTAGCCTAAGTGATTCCAATATCCGTGGGACGATACCTTAAACTTTACTATAATTTGACAGAGTACGAGTAGAAAATCATATACGCCCAGAGCTCGTCAAAATTTTGGCGCCGTTACTGGGAATTGGTAAACATCCACTTCAGATCAATTGTCTTACTACTACTTTGAGAGTTTTTTCCAACCTTTTCAAGTCTTTTGTTTTCTAGTACCTAAAAAGTGCTAGGGAACAATATTAAAAAATATATTAAAAAAAAAAAGGGGATCCTGAAGGTCAACTCATTTCACGTATTTTCAAAATGAATTTCAACCAACCAAGTAAATTGCTTGTTGAGTTAGTAAAAGAATACTGTCATAAGGCCATCACATGTGACTATCGTGGAGGCAACCACCAAAGCTTTGAATGTTAAACAAGTAACACATTCTCCTATGCAGATTCTAGGAGAATGAATGACCTTGAAGAATTAATTAATAAAATCTGTCAAAGGTCCACTACTTGTGAATACTATGGTAAAAATCACCTCATTCATGAATACCAACTAGGTAATTCCTATTTTTTTGGTTTATCTAATGAACAATCTAATATTGTTTCTAGTTTTTACAGGCTTACTGATTCTAGTGAATATGATTGCAATCCGGAGTGCAACCAATATTCATAAGAGAATCAAAATATTGAGAGTGAATCACCTCTAGAGGAGAATTTAAACTTGAAAAAAATTTATGCATAAGTTCATAGAAAATACCAACTAAAAATATGCACATAATCATAAAGTCATTACGGATCTAATATAAAAGTAAATCAATTAGTAAGTATGGCAATCTCCTTTGAATTTTTGTGGCGAGCTCTTAAATGAAACTACGTCTTGTGAGGATGGACCAATTAATCAAAAGATTGAGCTTTGTGAGAAAGAATCTACCACTCAGGGTGAAGATCCCGTTCCAATCGAGAAGGCTGACAATAAAGGTTTGGTTGAATATAATTCAATAGGTGATGAATGCTTACTCCAATTTTCTTATTCACATAAATTGATTAAGTTGGAAGAAACTGAGAATGAAGAGGTCATCATACGCACAAATTAAATTTTCAATGACCATCATTCTTCAATTTCTTTTGATTATTATGGCTTTGTGGATTTCATTATTGGAGACTTTTAGGAAAATGCATGAAATAATCATCGTAAAAAATACAAAATAGAGTTAAGGATCACTATGTACAAATAGTTGCCAGCTCGAGACAAGGCCGAGAAAGAGCGGGATGTGAGGAAAAAAATATTTTGTGATGTTCTTGGCCAAGTGCACTCCAAGATGAACCTCAAGGAGCAAAAAAGAAAAAGTGATTCAGAAGTGGAGTTGGAGTTTACTAGCTATAGAAAAAGAAAAAAACAAACATTCAGGGGAACCCCATTGCCTCATCTTGCTTTTATATTATTTGTCATTAGGATATGACAATAGTTAAGTATGGGGATACAGGAATAAATTTTTGTGTATGTTTGTATTTCTTAATATAACTTCTTTTATACATTTTCATGGATTTCTTTGTTCAGTTCTTTGTCATTGTCGTAATATTTTGAACTGAACACTGAAAAATTTAGTACATAAGTCAGCTAAAAACTTGATTTTTCTTAGAACGAGATTTTAGAAAAAAGGGATTTAATTGAGTATCAGCCATGTGTTATATGAATATCTTTTCAATCTCATATTTGCTTATTGGTGATTAAAATTATAATGTTTGTTGATCCCAAGTGTATTGTGTTGTCAAGGTATATTGCCAAGTTCTCCTGCTTATTCGAAAATTTAGAACTTGTCTTGAATATGGTCTGAGGCAAAATTCTAGGTAGATTTTTGAGTTGAGAAATGAAAGTAGGCCTTCCTTATTGAACCATTACCTAAATTAACCTGCCTTAATTATTTATCCTTTGCAGCCTCCTTGAGCCTAAATAAATCATCCCTTATTTTCTTGATAGCTAAACTTTAACGCTACGCCTATTTTTATTTTCACATTTATTTGCTTACCCTATTTCAGGCGCATTAAAAATACAAAAAACTAAGTGTCAGGGAGTTTGTGATAGAAGGAAGAGATAAAAAGATGATTGCTGGGTTTACTAATCTTTTGAGAATGTTATCATGTGACTTTAAAATAAATAAATTGTTGCTTGTG
>MCJB01013659.1:183316-204892 GCA_002018475.1 Nicotiana obtusifolia | reverse complement strand
GGGGCAAAAGAGAACAAAGGAAAAGCAGGGTGGATTTTTACCTTAGCTCAAAGAGAGCCGACCGTTGAGGACTAATGGACCATCGGTCAAAACCCAATGTCTAGAGGTCATTATGTTTGAGCTTTGGATAGCGAATAATGATGTGAGGTCAAAACCACGACCATGCATGTTTCGATTTGAAAGAACGGAAAAAGGAATACTGAAATTCTAGGTTGTGCTCTTAGGTCTAGGGTTTTTGGGGTTCGTGATTTGAATTGGAGTGATGAAAAGGGGAATGCACTGGCGGGAATCGCTGTTTGAGGGGACAACAGGGTTGATTTGAGCAACCTTGCACGAATTTGTGCAAGGTCTGGGATTGATGGAGGTATGTGGCTTTGAGAGAAAAGGGAGAGAAAGAGGAAAGAAGGGCGGCCGGTTCGGCGAGAAAATGACTAAGGTTAGTGGGATGTCTTTAGGTTAAAAGTGAGAGACGGAAGATGAGCCGTTGGATCATTTGATCCACGGCTCTTGATTTTTGAGGATTAAAATGGATAACAAAGTTAATGCGGAAAAATTGGTAGCCGTTGGATACTTGTGATCCAATAGTTGAGATGAGACCTTGAATAATTTTAAAAGTAAAGGAAAAGTGGGGATTAATTGTGGATGGTTGATTATTTGGATCAACCGTCCAGATGCATTGTGTTAGTTGTGAGAGTGCTGGAAAGGAATGACGTGGTGCACTACTATTGGCTCAAGGTATTGGCACGGATTGCCAACTTGGAAAAGGCTGGGGTTGGCTGGACCGAGTCAGGGCACTTGGGCCTATCTTTTTGAGCCAAATAAGCTCGGTAAGGATTTAACTTAGTAGCCACATTGAGTTTAATTGAACAATTGTAATTGTAGCCTATTTGAGTTTTTAACCCCTTTTATAATTAATTAATTAGACTCAATTAATCCTAATTAAATGTATTAAAATATAATGATCAAATATATTATTAGTTAATTACTTTAATTAATTGATTATAAAAAATAATTAGAATACTTCGCCTATTAAATTGTAAAAATTAAGTTTGGCCAATCAAAGTAATAAAAGTAATATATTTATAAATTTGAGACTAAATTATTGAATTTATTGTAATACTTATTTCTTAAAGTATGAAAGTTATTTTAATTAATAAAGTAGTAGGAGTATTATAATTTATAGATAATTGGGACAAAATTACTATTGATTATGGAATTAATATTACTAACTATTATTATATGTAGTATATCATTTTATTTTTTTGAGAAAATAGGTATTATTAATTTACAAGTACTTTACTATATTTATTGTTGATTATAAGTATAAAAATTTAATTTAAAAGGGAAGGGTCAAAATTGGCCGTCAACAAGGCTGACAACCTTAATTATAAGTACATTAATAAAGGAACCCAACCTTATGTAATCAAAAGTAACAACAAAGGTTCAATAGGTAACAACAATTACTCAATGTTATTTTAGAAGCATCAAAAGCACAAAGATTAATCGCCCATTTGGCCAAGCTGCAAAAATTAGCTTATTTGGAGAAGTGTTTTTTCTCAAAAGTGCTTTTCTCAAAAGTACTTTTAGTGAGAAACAATTTTTGTTTAGTTAAATAATTTGAATAGTACTTCTGAACAGCAATTAGTGTTTGGCTAACTTTTAAAAACTGCTTCTAAGTGTATTTTTCTCTAAAGTGTTTTTCAAAAAAGTGCTTCTGGAGAAAAGTTATCTTTTTCAGCTTTTCCCAAAAGCACTTTTTTTTTTCCATAAACTCGGCCAAACATTTCAACTTTTAAAAAAAATAAAAAACACTTCTTTTAAAAAAGAAAGTACTTCTAGGATTGAAGAAACTTGGCCACACAGGCTATAAGCCTCATCCTAGGATGATCAATGCTTACTGTTACAGGGAGAGGATGAGCAAGAGCTCTTAATGAAAATATTTAAATGTCTGGAGTAATAGAAACATAATGACATTTCACCTATGTGCAAATAGAATTGGTGTCGCTACGGCAAGAGTTCTTAGGTTTACTCTCGTAAGTATTCATGAAATGGGATTAGCGCATGGCCTTTAATTGCTTGAGCGACTCAGTATTTTAGAGTGGTTGGATAATATTGTGCGTGTGATATTTTCGGTTTAGGCAGGAGGAAGTTATGGTTTAACTTTTACTAACCACTAATCTCGTCTAAACTTTAAAATATTTACACTACTAGGAAGTTCAAATCTATGAGATACTTTCTATTGTATGTGATATTAGGAGTAATATCATAAACTAGGGGAGGGGGGTTGTTGTTATATAGTAATATTGGAGTATTTACAAGAATTATTTTACAGTACCATCGAAAACATATCACAAATGGAACATCTAGTGAAAAGTAATCACGGATAAAACATGAAGTAAAAGATACCCTATGGAACACATCTGTTCTGTAAAAGGTTTATAACCTTTTCGAACAAGTGCAATTTAAATCTGTTTCAACTGCTTATGTTCTCTATAAATAGAGGCGTCAATCACTCCATATCGGGACCTTTTAATGACAACTAGTAACAGGCTTGTTTTCTGCTATCCCCATAGACAGACAATCACTCTTTTGAGACAATAATTAATGTTTCACGCCTCAAGCCTTCTTCATCGTTCTTCTATTCTTTATCTCTTTTCCCTTTTCCTTCTTTTCCCATCAATTTTTTCTAATATTTACTGCAATAATTCGAAGATCTGCTAGAGTTATTACAAGTTATGTTATGAAAATAAATTATATTTCCAAGATCTATGTACAATATCAAGCTGAAAACAAATCATCCCAAGGAAAGAAAATCTCCATGACTTGACCCAAGAACCAGTTGGTCAGAAAATCAGGAAGCTTTAAATTCAAGGAAGAAAATTAAAGTTATGAAACAGTGCAGCTTTCTTTGGTTGCATAAATTACTGTATTCTTAAATTTATTAATATCATAAAAGACAGAGAGATAAAACACTGAGAGATTGTATTATTGTTCGTTTTTTTGAGAGCGAATGTAAACTAACTCTCTGTTTACCAGTAAAACGGTACAATTAAATTTGTAACATGATTTATAGACACGTAAACTAGTTTGATCCAAGAATATGAATGTAATACGAACAGAAATAAGATTATTAAAATAACTTAAAGAAAATACAAGCTTGGATGTGAACTTAGCTTCTCCGGAAGCAAAGTATCCGGTGCCAACTATTTGCTGACTCATATCTTATCTGTGTCCAGTTACACGTGTCATCTCGCCATTCATCCACCTGTCGCTAACAAATTTTACCTCATACTGATAGTCCTCCTACTTTCCGGTGTAAAACTTTTGTGTTACCAGGAAGTAGATACGACCCTTTTTCTTAGCGGGAAAGTTCCTGAATGGTTTCTGACATTTGAAAGGACGCACGTCTCTTCACATTTAATAACCCGAACATGTGTTACCCGATGATTCGGCAATACTTTCGCCAATTTTTAAGGTAATTAAGACCATGAATTTTGCCGTCTATAAACTTCTTCCCTACTCTTCTCTTTTATCATTTACTTTTACAAACTCTTCTTTCTCTTCAAGTTATCTTTGAACCCTACTGTAAAACCACTTTTCTCAATAAAATCTTATTAATCAAACTCCTCACCATCGTGTCTTTTGCTACCGCTTTTTATGGAAACTTTGGCTTTCTCATCGGTAGTGGCCCTAAAAAACACAAAACGAAGGAAGTTGATGCCGAATCTGAACCTCCTACCATTAATACCATCATACCTCTCCAATTCAAATCACAGTTGGACCTTCAAATCCAAAAAGAACCTACTAACACCAAAAGCGATCGAAACTGGCCTGTTCGCAGGTATTCTTCTTCCATTCACTTTGCTAGCATTCCTGTTGTAAATGAAGATTGTGATTGAAATAACATCAAACTTTGCCCCCAATGAGGTGGAAAGGGTCATCTTTAGCAAGCCACGATTCATGTACGTTTATACATAAAATTTTACTTTTAAATTGGGTAAAGAAACTGACCCTATAATTTTAGAATTTTGTCATTACTACCAAATTTACTTGGCTCAGGTGAGTCCTTCAATATGGCATACGGTGGCTTGCCTTCAAAAACTGTACTCAGAGGCCGGAGAAACCCTCACTCTCACACATTTGATCAATCTCTACTCCCCTAAGAACTTCCATGAGGGTGTTCTTAAACTCAGCAAATGCAGCCACCATGCCTTCCTTACCAGTGTTGATGATGATAACAAATGTAGATGGATGAAACGATTAGTTGTTATTGCTACCAGGTACATTCTCCTGGCAACAACTCCTTCCATTCTTGAGTCTTAGGAATTTTACTCGTAATTAGTCTTCGGATACCCTTCCTTATCTCGTTTAAAAGGAATTTCTTTCTTTGCTAACTTTTATTTTCTCTATTCTAGATACTCCCGACTCAATGAATACAGAAAATTCTGGATATTTCCACACTGGACTCTTGTAGGTGGAAAGAAATTGCCCCCAGATTCAATTGGAAAGGCAAAGCCATGGTAAAAGCTTCCCTTTTTCCTTTTCAACTTTCAACGTGACTTAGAATCAATTTACTGACTCCTTTTCATAATACATAGGCATTCCGAAAGGGTCTTCTGTTTGCCCTGCTATTGAGGTTTGCGATGACCCAAAGGAAGCCCATCAACAATCACAAGATGTCCTTAACATCAAACTTTACCCCCAATAAGGTGGAAAGGGTCATCTTTAGCAAGCCACGATTCATGTACGTTTATACATAAAATTTTACTTTTAAATTGGGTAAAGAAATTGACCCTATAATTTTAGAATTTTGTCATTGCTACCAAATTTACTTGGCTCAGGTGAGTCCTTCAATATGGCATACGGTGGCTTGCCTTCAAAAATTGTGCTCAGAGGCCGGAGAAACCCTCACTCTCACACATTTGATCAATCTCTACTCCCTTAAGAACTTCCATGAGGGTGTTCTTAAACTCAGCAAATGCAGCCACCATGCCTTCCTTACCAGCATTGATGATAACAAACGTAGATGGATGAAACAATTTGTTGTTATTGCTACCAGGGACATTCTCCCGGCAACAAAGAATCTTAGGAATTTTACTCGTAATTAGTCTTCGGATACCCTTTCCTTATCTCGTTTAAAAGGAATTTCTTTCTTTGCTAACTTGTATTTTCTCTACTTTAGCTACTCATTGGAAACCACTATCGATTAAGAACCTGACTCAATGAATACAAATTTTTTTTGATATTTCCACACTGGACTCTTGTAGGTGGAAAGAAATTGCCCCCAGATTCAATTGGAAAGGCAAAGCCATGGTAAAAGCTTCCCTTTTTCCTTTTCAACTTTCAACGTGACTTAGAATCAATTTACTGACTCCTTTTCATAATACATGGGCATTCCAAAAGGGTCTTCTGTTTGCCCTGCTATTGAGGTTTGCGATGACCCAGAGGAAGCCCATCAACAATCACAAGATGTCCTTAACAGGAAGAAGGCTCATGAAGCCGTTATTTCTTCTGGTGAAGGCATCTCCTCCCTAAGTCCCCAACCCAAGGACAAGAAAACAAAGAGGAAATGTACCTCTATGGCTTTGGGAGAAAACTTCACCAAAAGAAGCTCTTGTTGGACCAGCCATAGTGGTCCAAGATGATGAGGGAACTGATGATGAAGCGGTTCCTCTTCTAAGAAGAAAAAGATCTTCATCAACTCAACTGGATGCTCAGACGGGAGAACTCCAAACACCATAATTAGGAGGAGTTCAAGGACTCTTCAGTGAAATGGAAATAGTTAAAAATACCGAGTCTCGTTTTCGGGCTCCTGTCTACGCTTTCCCTTAGAGGAATGCTACCCCTAATATTCCCCCGCCATCAACTTCTGCACCAACTACGACTGTAATATTTTCTACACCTACTGCTTCCTCTCCATCTAGCCCATCCAAATAAAGAGAAGATGTTTCTTCCCCACAGTCATCCGATCATGGGAATTTAGGGAACACTTACCCGACACCCACTCAAAACCCTAGTGGAAAAAGGAGTTTCATTCTCATGGTTTCGAATGAGTGTCACCTACTCTCCAAGACGATGGAGGTCGCCAATTATTTGAAAGCTTTGGCCACGGACAAAGAATAGGAAAGATGGACAATCTTTCTACTGAATGTCTCATCAACAATGGCACGCACTGTTCAACCCAGGTATTAATTTAATCTTTTTCTCTTTTCTTTTTCCTTGCTAAACTTTTGCCATTGTAACCTCAACTTTAACTTTTTAAGACTAACCCCCTTGCTTTCAAGGACCTGCAAAAGTTGATTTTGGACAAAGAAGAGATTACTACAGAACGAAATCAACTTGCTCCTGAGCGAAATCAGCTTGCCGAGCGCCTCCTAGTTTTGGAAGAAAACGTTGCTCAAGTGGGCGAGCTCGAAGCCTGAATGGAGCAATCTGTGTAAGAAAGAATGCCCCATAGTCAAGAAGCCTGCATGATGCTATAACTGCCGCGGCTAAGCGTGAGTCTGCTTTTATGGAGAAAATCAGGCTAATGCTGCCGAGGAGAAGAGAGCTAGGATGGGAGAAAGATTCAAAAAGGTTATGGAGCTGAACAAGCTTCATGCAAGAACCAATACTGACTTGGAGTCCAGGATCAACGTTATGCGAGCTGAAAATGATAAGCTTAAATCCAAAATCGAGAAATTCCGAGCTAAACTCTAAGATCAAGAAGATTGTTTCCTCCTTGATAAAAATTAAGCAATTTCACATGAGGAGGAAGACTTTGTAGGAGGCCAAAGAAGGCATTGCAATCATAGATGATTGTATTGCCAAAGCTCGTGGATTGGAGACAATTGCTCTCGAGAACATTCCTTTTCGGCCCATCGCTTCAAGATCTTAGAACACCAGCTCCGAGTATTCGAGAACCGAAGAGAAAGTTGAAGAAGAAGAAAAAGATAAGGATGAAGGCCTTAGACCAGATGTGGACCAACATTCATCTTCAAAAGAAGCAGAAAACACTTCTCTTCCTTCGAATTCTGTAGACAAAAACAATTGATGTATATATTTTTCTTTTCCTTTGTAACTATGCCAAACTAAATAATTGAGTTTTGGCAGTTTAAGTAATGAAAGAAATCTTTTGCTTATTTTTTGTGCAAAAAATATTCTTTTTTATTTTTACATCTGATAACTTTAATCCCGAGAATTCATACTTCCGGAATCTACTATTTGACTATGAGGGTGTCATAAGAGAGGGTCTTTATATTTACAGTGCTCTTGAAGAGGACGTCTCCTGTTCATTCCGGCACTAGAATTTGAAGTTTAATTAACTTTCAACAGAAATAATTTAACATATCATATGGAAAAGAAATTAGATAATAACAAAAGGACTTTGATTTATTCTTTTTATCTTTAAAAGTACATTTACATAAACATTCATTTGCTTAACTAAATAAAGTTGCCAATACATATGGCTAACTTGTACAACTAATTTTCTACGGAGCTGATCATGTTGTCCCGGTCCTGATAAGATATAGCCTCCGGTTCTAGTAGTCCCCGGTCTTCGTGACACTTTTAGCGCTCTAATATGCAATAGTTCCCCCTAGTGTTCGGATGCTAATTATGAGAATTTGAACATTGGAGATCTTGTTATCGCCGATGACTCTTTCCACGCAATATGCTTTATATTGCCACCTCATTAAATATCTTGCTAAAAAAAATTCAATTGGGACAAAACTGAAAAAGAGTGTAGCACATACTTTCAGTATCAGCAAGGATCTTCAGTAGTGATACCTTTTGATTTAAGTCACATTCCAATTTTTTGGCAATTTAACTCCATCTTGATTTTCCAATTAATATGAACCTTTTCAATCACGTTCCAATTGATTGGTTCTATCTTCCCGGCATTAACCTCCGAGTACTTTGAGTTACTTTTCATAAAACCAATCTCCTACTTTAAATATCATATATTTGCTCTACGGTTGTAATATCTTTTCATTCTTTGCTTTTGTGCCACCATCCTCACATACGCTAAATTTCGATGTTCTTCGAGCAGATCCAACTTAACCAATATTGCTTCATTATTCACCTCCTCATTATCTTGAGAATACCTTATGGTCCCCTCCCTAATCGCCACCGGGATCAAAGCTTCCACATTGTACACAAGCGAAAATGTTGTTTCCCCCATGCATGATTTCACCATCGTTCAGTATGCCCATAGTACTCGCGGTAACTCTTTCGGACAATTGCCTTTAACATCTTCTAACTTCGTTTTGATATTTTAAATTATTACCTTGTTAGTTGAATAAGCTTGTCCGTTAGCATTTGGATGGTATGACGATGATGTATTCCGTTTGATCTTCAATCCTTCAAAAAACATTGTGACTTTGGAACCAATAAATTGTGGCCCATTGTCACATGCAATTTCTTTTGGTACTCCAAACTGACAGATAATGTGATCCCATATGAAATCAATTACTTCTCTCTCTCTGATGTTTTTGTAAGCACCTTCTTCAGCTTATTTACTGAAATAGTCAGTTAGAACCAAAAGAAATTTTACCTACCCAGACCCTTGTGGTAAGTGATAAACTATGTCCATCCCTCATTTCATGAATGGCCATGGTGACACCACCGAATGCAAAAAATTCTGATGGTTGATGCACTAACTGTGTATGACGCTGACACTTATCACATTTTTGTACAAATTTCTTCGGTCTTGTTCCATTCGGGGCCAATAATAGCTAGCCCTTATTAATTTGAGAACCAACGAATTTGCACTGGAATGATTTTCGCATACTCTTTAGTGAACTTCTCTCATCACGTAATAAGCCTCCAATGTCCCTAATCACTGAGCCAATGGTCCTTGAAAAGGCCTTCTATATAATTAATCGTCAACGAGGCAATACCGAGCAGCTTTGGCCCGAAGCGTCCGGGATGCTTTTGGATCTTTAGGCAATTTGACATGTCTTAAATAGTCTATAAAATCATTTCTCCAATCCCAAATTAGGTTGGTTGAGTTAGCTTCAGAATATCTGTCCACGTCCAAACCGAATGGAACAATTGAACTACCAGACCGGGATCAGATCCTTTCATTTCCGTGGACGATCCTAAATTGGCCAATGCGTCTGCCTCCACATTGTCTTCTCTTGGAATGTGGATGATCGACCATTCCTTGAACCGGGAAAGCAATACTTGAACCTTATTCATGTATTGTTGCATGTGTTCTTTCTTGGTTTCAAAAATTCCATATACCTAGTTTACTACCAGCTCAAAATCGCACTTTATTTCAATTACCTCGGAGCTTAGTCCCCGAACTAACTCAAGTCCTACAACCAAAGCCTCATACTTGGCCTCATTATTAGTTAATGGTAAAGTTCTAATGGCATGTCTCAAGATTTCTCCCAAAGGAGTTATTGCCATTATCCCAAGACCGGACCCTTTTATATTGGAAGCTTCATCCGTTAACAAGGTCCAAACATCTAATACAGTTTCCGACACCATTACTACTTTTTTAGCAGCTAAAGGCATCAGTCCTGGACTAAAGTCATCCATGAAGTCGGCCAAAACTTGTGACTATATAACTGTCTAAGGTTTATATTCTATATCGAATTCACTAATTTCTACCGCCCATTTAGCCAAACGGCTGACAATTCAGGTTTATGAAGGACGTTCCTCAAGGGAAAAGTCGTTACAACGGCTACGAGAGCTAAGGACAACCTTTCGAGGTGAGGATAACGTGTCTCCGTTCCTGATAAAATTTTACTAACATAGTAAACGAGAAATTGAATACCTTTCTCTTTTTGAATCGGAATTGCACTTACGGCAACCTCTGAGACCGCTAGATAAATTAACAGTGCTTGCCTTCCTTCAGTTTTGACAACGACGGGGGACTAGACGGGTACCTTTTTAGATATTTCAATGCTTGCTGGCATTCCCGAGTCCACACGTAAACTTTTTTTTTTCAATATTGAAAAGAAATGATGACATTTCTCCGAGGATCTTGATATAAACTTGCTTAGAGTCGCTAAACTCCCGGTAAACCTTTGCACCCCCTTCACACTTTTCAATTGATCCGAGATATCCTCGATGGATTTGATCTTATCGGGGTTTACTTAAATTCCTCTTTGAGAGACCAAAAACCCCAAGAACTTTCCGGAGCCAACTCTGGAAATGCAATTTTCAGGATTGAGCTTCATGTTGTACTTTCTCAGAATATCAAACGTCTCTTATAGATGAGCCAAATGATCGCCTACATTAAGAGACTTGACCAACATATCATCAATATATACCTACATTATTTTACCACTTTGCTGATGAAGCATTTTATTAACGCGCCTTTGGTAAGTGGCTCCGGCATTCTTAAGCCCGAAAGGCATCACATTATAGCAGTATGTAAAAAATTAGTGATAAATGAGATTTTTTCTTGATCTTCCAGGTGCATCATAATTTGATTATATCGGGAATACACATTAGAAAAGCTCATTAACTCATGCTCGACCGTAGCATGGATTATTTGATCAATGTTTGGCAATAGGAAAGAATCCTTAGTGCATGGCTTATTCAAATCTTTATAATCTACACACAATCTAATTTATTTATATTCTTTTTAGGAACTATTACTATGTTAGCTAACCAATCGGGGTAATTTACCTCTTGAATTGAACGTATGTTCAGTAACCGGGTTAGCTCTTCTTTGACAAACCTGTTTCTGATCTCTTCTGTCGGTTGTTTCTTATGCCTTACCAGAGGGAAGTTAGGGTCCAAACTTAGCTTGTGGATAGCCACTTCCAATGGGATGCCTGTCATATTTGAATATGACCACCCAAAACAGTCGATGTTAGCTTTAAGAAAATCAATAATTTTTAATCTTAGTTCGGGCTCAACCCCATTCCTAAGTGGAATTTCCTTTCTAATAACTCCATGAATAAGGCAACTTGCTCGAGATCCTCTACGGTCGATTTGGTTGCATATGTTTCCTCCAGTACCTGAAAAGCTCTCGATACCTGATAGGAATCTGATGACTCCTCTTCTCCATTATCTTCAATCCGGATGGAAAAGGGAACCGGCTCGTGTAGTTTCTATTTGCTTATTATTTCCCCTTGCTACTAGACAAGGTAACTGCATTCCTTTCTCTTGCAAATGGTTGATCTCTTCTAATCTGTTTGACCCTTTCCGGTGTAGGAAACTTCAATAGTTGATGATAAGTTAATGACGAAGCCTTCATTTCATGTATCCATGTCCTTCCAAGGATCATGTTGTATCCCATGTTGCCATCTACCACTTCGAACAAAGTGGCTTCGTTACGCCTTCGGCATGAGTGGGCAGTAGAATCTCTCTCGGGGTCATTACACTTGTTAGGCTGAACCCGACCAGAAGCTTTGTTGACCAAACTATGTTTCTGGTTAACTTAGCTTGCTCCAAAACTCTTCATCATATGATATTAGCTGAGCTACCTGGATCAACCAACACATGTTTAATTTTAAAATCTAAGACATTAAGAGATATTACCAGAGCATCGTTGTGCGGTAGAAGAAATCCATCAACATCTTCTTCTGTGAAGGTGATGTCATCATCTTTTGAAGCTTCTCGGATCCTCTTGCCGTGAGTTACCGATATCTTCGTCTTCTTTGCTGCTGAAAATGTCCCCCTATTTACTTCGTCGCCACCAAAGATCAGGTTAATCATCAAGCAAGGTGACCCCGTAGTCGGTTTAGCCGGTTCCTCAACGTCTCGATTTTTCCATAATTACTTTTGGCCCGATCACTTAGAAATTCTCTAATGATACCATTCTTCTATAATGCTACAACCTCTTCACAAAGGTGTCGACAGTCCCCAGTCTTGTGATTATGCATTCCATGGAGAACACACCATAGATTAGGATCCCTTTGACTAGGATCCGATCGAATTGGTTTCGGAAACCTAGCCTCCTTAATGTTCCTCATAGCCGACACCAATTCTACTAAGCTGGTATTAAAGTTATAATTGGACAATCGGGGGTATGTTGAATCTCGGGACCCCGATGGTTGCTTCTTATGTAAAGCCCTACTATTCTGACCACGATTTGCTCTTATATCTGCAAGAAACCTGTCCAATGACTGAGATCCTTTATTTTTACGCCCCTCAACCTTTTTGTAATACTGAAAGCGACTTCTGGAAGACTTTCGATTTGTATCAAAATTGGTTTTGAATTTGATCTAATCCGGATCATGATTATATCCTTTAGAAGATACCGAAGAGCTATCATCTTCAATTCTGATCTTTGATTCATAACGATTATGGAAATATGCCCATGTAGTAGCTTGAAATTGCAACAAGCTTTCCTTCAACTTCCCGGAGGCAATGGATCTCAATGGATTGAGACCTTTGGTAAACGCTTCAGTTTCCCGCTTGTCCGATACTGCCGGCAACAACATCCTTTCCTTCTAAAATCGTATCATAAACTCTCGCAACAGTTCGGATTCTCCTTGGGCGATTCTGAACATGTCCACCTTTCTAGCTTGGACCTTTCTTGCCCCGACATGAGCTTTAATGAAACAATCTGCAAGCATTTCAAACGAATCAATTGAATGCTCAAGTAAAAGAGAATACCAAGTTAAAGTACCATTTGTTAGGGATTCGTCAAATGTTTTCAACAAAACAGATTCGATCTCGTGCGGGGCCAAGTCATTTCTGTTTACAGCCGTAGTTTAAGTCGTGATCTTGTGGATCCGAAGTCCCATCATACTTCGAGATATCTGTCATCTTGAATCTTCTTAAAATCAATTCCGGGGCTGCACTTAATTTTAACAACAACTGTGTATATTTTTTAGAATCCGATCCCTTCAACACCCGTGGCGCTCTCGAGATCAGAACCATCAGAGCATGGATC
Organism: Nicotiana obtusifolia; assembly: GCA_002018475.1. Taxonomy (NCBI): domain Eukaryota; kingdom Viridiplantae; phylum Streptophyta; class Magnoliopsida; order Solanales; family Solanaceae; genus Nicotiana; species Nicotiana obtusifolia. Next base: position 192,051 of record MCJB01013659.1, on the reverse strand, counting down.
TCTTTAGCATTTTGATCCATTCGTTCATTCATCTCCCTCATGAATCTCATGAGCTCAGTTTTGAAAGGGTCATTAACGTTGTTGTCATTTCCGGATCCACTACTTGTTATCACCTGCCTCGTTAAAACCGAACTCCTTACTTGGAGCGTTATCAACGGTTCTTTGAATTGTTTGATTTGAGTTATTAAAAGAAACCAAAAGCGCCTTCTCCAATTCCGTCGTCACTCGGTCTTATATTGAGAGGTGATTCATAATTTCGCTTTGTTGCTGCCTCAAAATTTTAACCGTCTCAACCACTCATTCATTATCTATATCGTTAGGAGTTGGGCTTCTCACATGCCAAGAATTTTGTTCTCCACAAACAGGAGTTGTTTCATCCCCTTCGTTGCGGGTTTCACTGGTTGAATTATCACGTTGGAACAAATCCTCACGTTCGTTTTGTGTTCCAGCACTATAAGAATTGTTCACATCGTTAGTTGTCGTATCTGAATTTTCTTTTGCTAGTAGAAATGAATCAAACTTCGTTAGTAACAGATGAATGGATCAAAGTAATCATGCAATTATCTATTCCTCACAGTAGGCGCCAAACTCTTTACCCGTAAAAGGGTACAGTTAAATTTATAACGTGGTTTATAGATACGTGAATCAATTTGATCCAAGAATATTAATGTAATACGAAAAAAATAAGATTATTAAAATAACTTGAAGAAAATACAAACATTAACTGTGAACTTAGCTTCTCTGAAAGCACTAATAAGAGCAATATTAGGAATAAAAGAAAGAGAGCAACTTTATGTAGTAAGAACAAATTTTAGCCTTTGAGCACAGATGATTTTTTGTGTTCCATTATGGATACAAGTTCTCCTATTTATAGCTCTATCAGGGAGACAAAATTCCCAAATCAAGCTCTTCTTGAATGAGAATAAAACCCCCATTGATGGTTGCATAATGATCGAACATTAATAAAGAGATTCTTTGTAACACCTGCTCATTGAATGCTGTCTTTTCCAACCGACGCCTTCCTTTCAATATTTATTCCTAGTTCCAATGCCTTCGAAACTTATTCTGCACCGGTCACATAGTTGTATCTGCTGCCAACTTTTTGCTAACTCATATCTTATCTGTCTCTTGTACACGTGTCATTTCGCTATTCATCCACTTGTCGCTAACCAATTTTACTCCATACACCTTGTACATTGTTGGTGAGCGTGTTAAAACTAACCTTTAATTGTTGTTGGTGAATGAGTGAAAATCAACCTTGTAAAAGTTGGCGGTGAATGCTGAAAACCACCAAGTTCGTATTCAAACCAAACTACAAAGAGCTCAAAGAGATAACTTTACTGTAAAAAAATATAAAATTCATTGTGTCATTTATCTTATCACTCTCATAGTACATTATGCCTAAACTATTTGTTGTGGTTTGAACTTCTTTAAATAAAAAGACTAATAGTTTTGTGTAGGTTGTCTCCGTATCAGTTGACTTTTACAAGTGTACAATTCGCCCCCTCTTGTACCTTTAGCTACCACATGAAAAACCTATAACAAGAGAACTCAGTGAAAAATATTAGGTAATAGAAAGAAAAAATAGTAAAGTGTGTATTACTCCCCAAAAGGAAGAAATCATGAATGGGCAAGCTAATGGATTCTTCTTATCAACAACAGTAGTAAAGCAAGGTGATCCTCCATCTCCTACTTTGTTTATATTGGCTGTGAGGTGCTAGGGAGAGCTTTAGATGATTTATTTGATAATCCAAACTTCATTGGATTTGGGATGCCAAAATGGAGTAAAAACATGTTGAACTATCTTTCTTATGTTGATGATACAATTATCTTCAGCTTATCACATTATAGAGCAATACAGTTGATTATGAATGTGTTGGAATATTATGAAGCTTCTTCTGGGCAGAATGTCAACAAGGAAAATTCATCTTTTTATATGCATGAAAATGCACATTCGGAAGAAGCCAACACTATGCACTTGATCACCATTTTTAAGAAGCATCCTTTTCTTTTTACATATCTTGGATGACCAATCTTTTATAGTGAAGGGAGAAAGACTTCTTAATGGTATAATGCTAAAGGTGCAGGAGAGGTTACATTCTTGGAAGGGCAAGCATCTTTCTATAGGAGAAAGGGCAGTTGTTATTGCTCATGTGCTAGAGAGTATGCCTATTCATCTTCTATCAGCTGTGAATCCACCCAAATATGTGATAAATGAATTGTATAGAATGTTTGCTAGATTTTTCTGGAGTAATTTTTGAAGTAGAAGGGCTAGACATTGGGCATCAGTGTCACAACCCAATTTCCCTCTGTAGGAAGTCGTGACGGCACCTAGTCTTCAAGCCTAACACTTATTGAATTAAAGGCACGGTCAAGACACCCCTGGACAAGACAACCTGAACAAGTATAAATGTAGAACTAATAGGAAACAATATCAATATAAAGCTAGGCATAATGACAATAATAATTCAATGTTTGTAATAGGGACTAAAAGCAACAGTTAGCAACGAGACACAAGAGGTAATAACACTATAGAGTAAGCCGCACACAGCTCAAATTCGATGAAACCAAATAAAGGAAAACAAGTGACAACTCAATAGGAGAAATCGCTCTGACACCAGGTTTATCCAAGAATTTCCACGAAGTACCAAACCTCAAAATCACAAATCACGGGTCCCAATTCGTAAACCCTAATCACTTGGTATCTGGTGCCCACATTATAATTCATAACAGCGCGGATGACTCACGTGCCAAGGGAGTGACAATATCTAATATCTGTACGGACCATTCACGTGCCAACAATAATAAAGACTCATGATTGCACGAACAACTCACGTGCCAACAAGATAACTCTCACACATAAGGCAAGTACACGGGAGTACATGTAAATGGTCAAAACATCAGGATTCATCTTCTTAGTCCGATATGGGTGGTTTATTTACGTGTATGCTTGTGCAAGTGTTCTACAACAAGTCAACTCAACAAATGAGAGTATAGACAATGAATGGCACATAAAAAACAATCATCACAAAAAGTACAACGTAATTAAGACAGCAAAGAAATTGAAACAATGAATTGTACAACAAGATTAGCTACACAGAACTAAGCAAATAGTGCAACATGGAGAAAGATAATTAATAGTATGCTAAGGAAACAACAATCAAAGAAAAGTACAAAAGAATGGAGAATTATCAAGAAGAGCCACTACCAAGGTACCACTTTGTAGTCTCAAATTACAAAATGAATCACATATTTTCCTTATATCATCGCGGGAGCCTTTACATTTAGTATTGAAAATCATTTTTCCTGCACTAGCATCCCGTGTTTTAGCCCACCTTATCACACTGCATGGCTTCTAGTAGTTCCCCTGCTAGCCACGCGTATCAAGTCCACCTTATCTCACCGCATGCGTATCAACACCCAAACCTTATACCACCGTATGTGTATCAATAGTGACAACAGCACGACAGAAACCTCGTGCGAACACCCGAACAATCCTCTCAATAATAACACGTGTGCCAAAACATAACAACTCAACAAAATGATTTTCATGATATGTGCCCATATGCCACAACATTTCCTCAAAACTGTTTCAATATCACAACCACGCATAGCCCTTGGCTCAACAACACTGAATATAACAGAAACAACAATAATAACACGAGGATACGGCAAGTAAATCAACTCAGGAACTTCAGAACACAAGGAAATGGTAGAACAACCTCACAAAGAAAGACACAACAGGGAATAATAGTCTCAACAAGAATAGCTCAACAAGGAAGAGATAATGTGCAGCAAGGATTCCACAAAAGTACAATTTGACGGTAAGAGAGATAACATGAATCAATGATTCTAACTAAGGATAAGTCAACAATGAAAAGGGATAACAAAACTTCATTTAAGGTTGAGCAATTACGGAAGAGATACAACAAATTCAATTAAGGATAAGCAATTACGGAAAATATAATAATAACTTCAATTAAGGATAGACAATTACGCAAAAGATAATAATAACTTCAACTAAGGATAAGTAATTACGGAAAGGATAGCATGGCAATAAAAGAGGCAACAACTTCAGTTAAGGCACATAAGCGTTTAATCGGCAATAAGGGTGGAACATGAAGCAATTATTTCCAAACAAGACACGTAAGGGTGAATTTAGTAAATGGGAGATTTAACGTGACAAAACAACTTCATATCTAATGAACATAAGAACCTAAGATCCCTAAACGGTCAAATTTCCACAAATAAGCCCCAGCACGTACTCGTCACTTCACGTACACGACCTTCATATGACACAATTAGCATAAATGACTCAAATCCTAAGGAGTAGTTCCCCAATAAAAAGTTAGGCAAGATACTTGTCTCGAAGAAGCTAGACCGACACTCTAAAATGACCTTCTCGAGTGAAACAACCTCCGGACCTACTCGAGCCCCCGGGACCCCGTCCGAACATGCCAACAAGTTCCATAGCAAAAAGAGGACCTACTCGAGGCCTCAAATCACATGAAACGACGTCGAAACTACGAATCGCACCTCGAATCAAACTTATGAACTTTCAAAATTTTCAACTTCCAAAACTCGTAGCAAAACATATCAAATCAACCCGAAATGACGTCAAATTTTGCATGCAAGTCTCAAATGACATAACAGAGCTAATCCAACTCTCAGAATCGCAATCTGAGCCTGATATCAACAAAGTAAACTTCCGGTCAAACCTCTTAACCTTCCCAAACTTCAACTTTCCAATTTTTTCCAAAATGCATCTAATTATCCTACGGACCTCCAAATCCAAATTCGGACGCACTCTTAAGTCCAAAATAACCATACAAAGCTATTAGAATCATCAAAACGTCATTTTAGAGTCGTCTACATAAAAGTCAAAACTATGATCAACTCTTACCGCTTAAGCTTCTAAAACAAAAATCCTTCTTCCAATGAAATCTTAAATCATCCGAAATTTGAACTCGACCACACATGCAAGTCATAACACATAATACGAAGCTGCTCGAGACCTTACGTCGCCGAACGGGACGCTAATTCTCAAAACGACCGGTCGGGTCGTTTCAATTAGGGATACATTATGCTTGCCTAAAGATGAAGGAGGAGCTAGCTTTAGATCTCTTCATGATGTGTCTAAGGCTTTATTTGCTAAGTTTTTGTGGAACTTTATAACAAAAAGACATATTATGGACTGAGTTTATGAGGAGAAAATATTGTAAGAAGATCAATAAGGTATTAGTACGTTGGAGAAATGAATCTCATGTATGGAGGAAGGTGATTGAGATGAGGAATCTGCTTGAACATCAAAATAGTGGCAACCGAAAAGAAGAGATTCAAAATTTTGGTATGATAACTGGATTGGTCTTGGTGCACTTTACCATGCTACTGGCCCAGATCATTGGTGTGATAAAACAATCATTTATATCGGGGATGTGATGATAGATGGAGCTTGGCATGAGGTGTTGTTGAGGGAGATCTTACTAGATGACATAACTGATCACACTATGGAGAATATACCACTACCAAATAGTCCGGAGTTGAAGGATAAGGCTTATTGGCAACTAGAATTCAAGGGAAAATTCTCAGTAAAGACAACTTGGCAATACATAAGGAAGAGGAAAAATGAGAACATGCTATATAAGTTTATATGGGTGAAGGGACTACCTTTGAAGATCTCTTTCTGCATATAGAGATTATAGAAAGCCAAAATACCATTGGATGATTACATGAGAAGGATGAGATACTTTCAAACATCAAAATATTGGTGTTGTAGAAACCCTAGTGAGGAAACCGTAGCTCATATTTTCTTGAGATCTCCAGAAGCTATGTTTTTATGAAAGTACTTCTGTGGACCAACATGGATCAACATTGATAGAAAGTATATAATACAGGTATCAAACGAGTGGTGGAGGAAGCCAGGCAACACAAGCTTGAGGACAGCATATCAATCCATTGCAGCCTTGATTGTGTGGTATTTGTGGAAGAAAAGAAACTCGGGAATGCATGGGAAGATTGTGTCTATTCATAGGTTGATTTTCCTGATTTCTACTGACCTTCATAACCCAATAAAGATGAGGAGAATAGCTTTCACAGGAGATTAAACTGGCCAGATTTACATGACAAGCTACACCAACATATTCCAAAGAAGTATACAAGGGTTCTGTGGCAACTACCTCCAGATAGATGGTTGAAATGCAACACGAATGGTGCATGTAGAGATGCAAATGGAAGGGCTTCTTATGCATTTCGTATTAGAGTTGATATTGGTGATCTAATTTATGCCCAAGCAGAGGAGATCTATGAGGCTACAAACAATATTGATGAGGCTAGGGATATCCTTGAAGCTCTAAGGTACATAGCTAACTCTCATTTTCCTCCCTGTGTGATTGAGATTGATTCGTTATTAATGAAAAGGGTGCTTGATGAAACCACCATGGAACATTGTTACTTTGATGGAAGAAATAATTCATTTGAGAGCTAGATGTGTAGTTGATGTAGCTCATGTTCTTAGGGAAGGAAATCAATTAGTGGATCACCTTGCTAATTTGACACTAGATAGTAATACAATGATTCAGGTCCTTCATTTGTTGATCTTGATGTTAAAGGGAGGAATATCTTAAATAGTGACAAGTTACAAGTGCCCCACATTAGGGTGACAAATGCAAAACCTCAAGTGTACTGATGTTGAAGGCTATGGAGAAGAGATGCATGATGTATATTGTTGTGGGGAGTTGGACAATATTGATGTTTATTGGAGGACAAGGGGTAAAGTCTGGATATGGGGCTCATACTGATCTTCCTACTTAAATCCTTAGGGAAGAGAGTAGGGAGGTATTTTTCACTAACCTTGTTTGCTTTTTTTTTTTTTTTTCAGGTATAAATAACGGTGCTGGATTGTATATTGTGGCCAAACCTTATAAGGTTGTATTAGCATCCTCGATGTTCATTCCCTGTTGGTACAACCACTACATAATTCAGCCCCATGTTGTATCAGCAGTCGAAGAAGCTCCAAACTTGGCAAATAAGTAGCATGAAATGTCACTGACACATATGGTACATTTTTGAGAACTTATACATTGTTTGTTAGCATGTTCACTGCTTCTTCAACTCTTGCATAGTCATTGAATCAAGATATAGTACTAATTATGGAAGACCAAGTACTGGAAATACCCGCACAAAAAGAACACTACCAAGATTTTACATGACCGCAGCAGGGGTTTCATTTTGCAATTGTGGGAAGATGGACTGTAATTGAGAGGATATGCTTTTCATACTCAGGTAATGCAGCACATCAGGAAGGCACTAATCAATGCTGGGATCCTACACGAAGCTGTGGAATCAAATCGCAAGGTCCACAAGCATGTTTCAAATTAGTCAGCGTCCTTTTCGCATCTTTTGGTGAGTTTTCTTGCTAGAGCAGGATGTGGCACTTGGTGTGGACATCAAGAAATGCAAGTTGATCGAATGCGAATGTCTCGGCTTGATGCTGAATAACGCGTGAAGACTGGCCACTTTGACAAAATTTGGTGCACAATTTCGAACTACACCAAGGCATGGCTTAGCAAGACAATTGCTAAAGTTCATTTTCATTTGCTTGAATTAACTCATTATGTACTACCAAATATGAGTACACTGCTCAATTTTGGTTATAAGATTGATGTAATTACATGTTTTAATTTCCTTGATTTTGTGAGATCTCCTGACTTGTATTTAATTTTTTTATTATTATTAATAAAAAACACCACTGGTATATTAGCTATAAAAAGAAAAGAAGGAAGAAATCTGTATAGGTTTCTGTGACCCACTCCAATTATGTACAAAGACTTGTCATAACTTGCAATAGAAAATATTTTCGTGTCACAATTCATCTAAAAATCACGGGTGAAGAAAACTTTCCGTTCCAATTATGTAGCACTCATGAGAGTACATATCAGGCCTTGGCCTAAATGGCCTTCGTAAATCATACAACATCAGATCAACACGTAAATTTTCACAATCTGATGAACTGACAAAGAGAAGAAAAAATATAAAGAGAGAAATCCTGGCCCGCTAAAGTCCAATAAACTCGAATTAAATTACATCAACAACTTTATAATATTGATCAGAATCATGAATTGGTTGTTGTTCGTTGGAAATACGCTTACAGTTGTTCCTAATGGCGGTCAACCCATCTGGGAACTGACCGGCACTGAGCCACGCCTCCACGGTGAACAGCTGTTGGCTGCATCGTTTGTGTTCTGCTGTAGACGTGACTTCCACGTAGTTACAGTACCATCCGTGGTGATCACCTGATCCATCAGAAGTCAAGTTTATTTTACAGATTGGCCCAGTCAAACACGGACCACGGCCCGAAAAGATATCCAATTGGTCCATTTCAAAGTAATCATAGCCTGGGCCCATAAGCCCACCCCAGGCCTGTAGGTTATTGATTCTAAGTCCATGGCCATTGGCATCATAAAGAGACAAGGTAATTTTTGAGTCAGTTCCAGACCCCCAGAATGTCCCAGTTCGAACATAAGCTGTGTATACACAATTCAGTTCCTGCATTTTCCCATCAAATCAGCAATTGCAAAACAAAACAAAAAAAGTTATGGTATAAATTTATAATTTAGGATCAATGTGTTATGTTCTTACTCGTATTTATTTCTTTTCTTTCTTACACATATATATATATATATATATATATATATATATATATATATATATATATATATATATATATATATATATGT
>MCJB01013659.1:136615-183305 GCA_002018475.1 Nicotiana obtusifolia | reverse complement strand
ATATATATAAGGTAATTAGAAAGTAGACGCAGTGAGTTCGACATAAATTACCGCGTCTACTCTAATTAAATCCGTCAACATAGTAGAAGTAGAGAAGAGTGACTTACAGTGCCATAAATGGAAGAAACGGAGATGGAGAAGAGGATGACGAGATGCAACCAGAATGGGTTAACTTGTGCTACTCCCATGGCAGCTTCTTGAACACTCGTGCTGTCTAGTTGTTTCTTTCTTTAGAAAATGAGAGGCAAGTGCTTTTGAGATAGTGGGAATGATAGTATGATACTTTATTTATAGATTATATCAAAGTTCACAGGGTATTATATTATATTGAGAGTTGTAGGATCAAAACTATAATTAGGCAGTAGGCCTACCCGTGAGCCACACTAAAAAAGTCCTAGTGGAAGAGTAAATTGGAGTAAGAAAAGCCACTATATACGACTCATGGCGGCTAATTCGACCTGCCAGACGTATTGTTGACTTATAACCATTATATATAATAATATGTGCTCTTGCACCTCTCCATTCTATCCTAAAATGATTATCGCGCTTCTATATTGTAAAGTGAAGCCAAACTTCAAATCTGCTCAGAAGCCGCCATGAGAGAGAAACATGCATGCACCCACCCCTTGCTAAAAAATAAGGGAAAATCCACGAAAGGAATGCGTCTTGTTTTTCTTTTGAAACTAATATTGATCCCATCCTCTTACAGCCGGCAGTTCGAGTTATTAGCCGCCATGAATCTAATTTTATTCATCCACTCTCAATATAATATCGTCTCCTCTAAGCTTTTACCCATTATAAATAAACTCATGTATCATACTATCACTTCCACTATCTCAAAATCATTTACCTTTATCCTCTCATTTCTAGAGAAAGAAACAATTTCTCTTGCAGAAGTAGCTGTCATGGGAGTAGCTCATCAAGTTAACCAATTCTGGTTCCCTCTCATTATCCTCCTCCTCTCCATTACTTTTTCTTCTATTTCTAGAGCTGTAAGTCACCCCTCTCTCTATATATGTGTGTATTTACACACATGCACAGTGGAAATCAATATTTCAAAATAATATTTTTATATTCAAACTATACAAAAAGTATTATACGTTGTAATTTTTCTAATTTCAATTTGATAAAAAATATATTTTAAAAGCGAAAAGTAACATATAAGCAACAGAATCTCCTACTTTGTCACAGTCCTAGAATACCCTCATGTCTTTCATTTTGTATTTGCATTTTTCTCTTGCTGATTTAATAGGAAAATGCAGGAATCAGATTGTGTGTACACAGCTTACATTCGGACTGGGCCATTCGTGGAGGATGCAACTGACTCAAAAATAAGCTTAACTCTCTACGATGCGAGTGGCTATGGAATTAGAATCAAGAACCTAGTGGCTTGGGGTGGGCTTATGGGGTCAGGGTACAACTACTTTGAAAGGGACCACTCAGATATGTTCAGTGGCCATGGACCATGTTTGACTGGGCCGATCTGCAAAATGGTCTTGACTTCTGATGGTACAGGCCGACACTCCGCATGGTACTGTAACTACGTGGAAGTTACCTCAACAGGAGACCACAAACAATGCAGACAACAGCTGTTCAACGTGGATCAGTGGCTTAGCACCGATCGTTCGCCGTATCAGTTGACAGCCACAAGAAACAATTGTAGGCGTATGCCCGGCGACCAACAACCCATTGTTGTTGATGTAATTTAATTCGAGTTCATTGGGCGACTTACAAACTATATACTTATAGAATTTCTCTCCTTCTCTCTTTGTATCTCTCTTTTTCAATTATATACCAGTGTGTGGCAATTTTAGCATCAATCTAATGTTGTATAATCTGTGAAGCCCATTTAGGCCAAGGCCTGATGTGTGCGCTCAACCATTCTGGAAAATAAAGAATCCGTCCTCTCTTTTCCTAGTTATTTTTAAAACCTAATTTCATGTCTTACTGTTTCTTTATTCATCCAACCACCGATAGAAACAAAACATTGAGTACAAAATAATTTAATTCAGTAAAAGATAAATAAGAAACAGAGATAGAAAGAAGAAGTTTTTCATTTCTTCTGGTGTGTCTTTCCATTGCCATTTACACAGCCTTTTGTAGGCATTAAAATATGAAGACTTACTATTGTAAAGTAGTGCATTGGATGGACATAAACTATAGAATCCATCCATAAGCTATTCAACCACATAGGCATCCATATCTACAAACTATTCATAACAATTTTTGAGAGTTCTAGCTAGATAAAATGAGTGAAGGAAATTGGATAATATAAGTGAAGGAAATTGGATTCAGGTCACCATGGGGATCAACCCAGATCCATGTCAAATGTATATAGTATATATAAGGGAGAGAGACACGACTGTTGGAAAAGTCCCTAAACAGTTGTAACTCTTCAGATACATAAAAGAAGTTTTAACGTTAGAACTTCTCACTTCTCTCTCCCCGACAAAAAGAAACGCACGCTTTCTTCCTGTTTTTCATAACAAAGACAAATCTCTTCTTCTAATGGTGAGGAACTCTGTGGAAGATTCCTAAAGAGAACTAAAACGGTCTTCTACGAAACATGGAACGTCTTCTGTAATCGGGCACGATGTAGACTGTGAATCTTTTCTTTACTGTTCATGTTATACATGTGATTGTTCAGATGACTAGTGCAACAAATTATACGGATAATCTTGGGAAACTGTGTGTTCTAGATTATTGTTTTCCTTCACTGGTACTTGAGTCGTGTTATTTATTTCCTAGCCCGTGATCATCACTGTTACAATCAAAACTCTGTGACAGTAATTCTATCTAGTATTTTTTGGATTACTGTTTGTGGTATTTTGACAAACACTACTTGCGGATGAACAGTCATGATAGTGGAGATTATAATTTGTTTCTAGTTGGTAATCACAATAATGAATAAATTAAAGTAATTTGTTAGTTTAATGATTTAACCATTCAAAAAATATTCTTTTCGGCGTTGTTTGGGATTCTATGACTGCAGAATTTTTATGTCACGTTGCGCCCATTATCACAAGTGGAGTCTAAAGAGGGTAGTGTGTATACAGATCTTACCGTGAAAAGATCGAAAGGATGTTTTCAATAGACCCTCGGCTCAAGAAAACAAGAATGACAACAAGTAGTAACAAGAATAAGATGCTAAGAAAATTGAAGCGAAAGATAATAATCAAACAACAAGTATCAATAGCAATCTAAGAATAGATAAGATATCATATTAACACTAATACTACCGGAATGGGCAAGAAAAGCAAAACATTCGACTACCTATTGACCTTTACCCTATTTCTCGACTTCCACACGCTCCTATCTGACGGAAAACAGGTATAAACTACGGAAGCAAATAGCCAAGATCACTTGCACGTAATATTGACAACACATAATCACATATTTTGATTAAACCAAATAAATACTTATCTCTAGAATCGTGACTGCAACCAGGAGATTTGCCTTCACGTTTAACGAATCACCATCAGTTCCGTAAGATATCAGCAGAACCACCACTAAATTATGATCACCACCAGTTCTGCGGTCTTCTGCTGTGTGACCCAAATAGTATCGGAATTGACGAAATTCGTGTGGGCAAATTTCTCCATGAAAATCGTGTAGTGAAAACCATAGCCTCCTTATAGAATAAGACCCCATTATATTGCCACAGGTTTTAGGGTTTAAAATTTTTTCCTAAACCTCTCGAGTCTTCCTTTTCCACCAAAAAATAGAATTTCATTTAATTCCTAATTATTCAGGCATAGGAGGGACTGTATAAATTTAATTAACGAGACTTCCTATTATGGACTTAATTCGGAATATTCGAATTAATACTACCATAATAAATTACGAATTATTCCACTAATAAATCGCAATTGCACTCCTCGGTTCAATTTCGAAATTCTTCCTTTAAAACTTATTTAATTCCCTATGTTATGATTCAGATGCAAATCAAATAAATTAATTACTAACGATTTAATATATTGATTATTTTTCTTAGAATTTCGCTTAACTTATTTCATGGGATAGATACAAAATCCACCTGCAGGGTTTCCACATGAAAACTTGTAAGCTTTCATAAAAGTATACCATCAATCTCTAGATAGAGATATGAATTCCATCAACTAACTTTTACTTCGCCAATGTATATCATCACCGTTCAATTTACCAGGCAATTGACCCACAAAAGAATCTCGCCTTTTAATAACTTAAAATAATAAATAATATACACAGCTAATAATAATTATATCAAGATTAAGAGTATAAGTACATTTAATGGCTAGAGATTTATTTTATTAAGTCAGTATAAAAGACCTGTCTCTACTTGGTCCGTCCCAATACATACAAAATGTACTAGCACAAGAAGTCAGAATTAAACCATTCTCATAATCAACATAAATTATGTTTAATCTTGTGCTACAATCAATTCCGATGGTTTATCCAATGCCATCTTAGATTGTAAACATAATTTTTATACTTATAAGAACTGATGATTTAATCTTGCATGTATAAGCTGAGCTCTATATACTAAATCATCTACTATATAAGTAAAGGACATAAACAAGTATATGATCTATTTAAGACTTCATTAAAATTGAATAAATAATTATTCTATAATAAATCTATATCCAAACCAATTTCATGGTTAATAGTATATATCCCAAAAATCTCGTGGAGATTCAATGCTCCGATATCGCTTCGGAACGGTAACTACAAAGCCCGTCTAACTTTCATTCCTCCGATATCACTTCAAAACGGTAACCACAAAGTCCGTCTAACTTTTAATGCTCCGATATCACTTTGGAACGGTAACTATAAAGCCCGTTTTATATTCATTTCTCTTTATCAAAAATTAAAAAAGTTGATTAATTCAAACATTTTATAAAAATGAAATAAAATCAAAATCTGAAAATTTTTCTTTCTATTTATAATCCTTTTGAACTACGCTTGACCTGATTCTCATTTCAACGAGATACGTAGGTAACCTTTAGGTTCGGTCTCATTTCTTAAAAAAAAAAAATCAATCAAGCAAGGACCTCTCTTGGGTTCAATTCTATTTATCAAAAATCACCAAAAGTTATTAAGCCAAAATCCAAAAGGCAATTCAAAAAGGGAACTCATCCTCGGGTTTGGTCCCATCTATCAAAAAAATATTCAAATCATCATCGAAAATTGACTTGGTTACTACCGATATAGTTACAAGTGTGCATGAGAAAGAACAAGTGTTTAAGTGGTATGATGGAGAGGATCAGTTTTAGGTAAACTATAATTCTTGTGGTAACTCTTAATTATGCCTTAGTAACGTTTGAAAAAATTACATGCTTACAGTTGGGGTAAGAACAACGTCGACCTCATCGTTTCATGTGTATTGTGTGGTGAGTCTAGATTACAATTTATTGCATTGCATTCTAGATCTAGAACATGGCCCGAATGTCTGTTGAGGCTAAATCCTGAGTAACGTTTGGTTTAGGAAAGGATCGTAGGCCTTCTTTTATCCGTTAGCGCCTTTCAAGCCTACCAAACGATATCAACCCCTAGAATTTCCCCCTTTGAGCCTAAAACCTTTTCTTGGACAACCACATCTTAACCCATACCCTTATTTGCGCTTAAATGCACAACTCCTCTCTTAGCCCGGCCTCCTCGAGCACACTAGAAATGTGCAACTTTGGACGAAGACTAACGTGAAGGCGACAAGCATGTAAAAGCAAAAGATGCAAAGTCCAAGACAACCAAAGACATGACTTCAAGAAAAGAAAAAAAAAACTCCGCAAATTCAAAAGGAGAATTCAACAAGGCGGACGAAACTTTCGCAAGTTTGAAGGAAAATCGAAAAAGAAAAGAGGAGAAAACTCCACAAATTCAAAGAGAAGGAGCTCCAATAAAACGGGAAAAATTCCAGCAAAGTAGGAGAACCTCAAAAGAAAAAGAAAGGAAAAACCTTCAAAAACGGAAGAAGAACCTTTGACAGATTCGAAGAGAAGTCAAAGCAAAGAAAGGGACATCGAGCCAAACAAGATCATGCGCCGAAGCGTGGTATGATTAATTGAAACACGTACAGTGCAGTGCTCGAGGAGGGATAGTCACTCTTATCCCAAATGAACATCTTACCCGTCCCCAAGCCTACATTACAAGTCGATAACAAAGCCCTACATGATCTTATTCCAAGCGTTCTCACATTAGTGGATACTCACATAAAGATCAAGCATATGGTATCTCAACTGCATGCATTGAATATCTTTTTGACTATGAATGTACTTCTCAAAATGTCCTAAAAAATCAAAATACTTCAAAATGTGCGAAAATTAGGACTTTTTTTTTATAAGGGCACTTGAAACATGAGGATAGGTAGAATTTAAAACCTCTAATTAAAGTAAGATGAATAAATCTTGTCGAACTTAGGGACACCTGAGATACCACTCGAAGCTATAGGAATTACCCATAAGCTAATCTCAGTTTGCCAAAAATTATATGGTGGAAATTCTTATGGACAATACTAATTATTGGTACCAACCAAAGTCAAGTTAAAAAAAAAATGAAAATGATGATTATCGATCAATAAATCACAGTCTTTCTTCACTCTTCAAATTTTTAAATATTCTCTACAAAAATAGCAAAATGCATAAAACTAGAAAAATAAGCAAAACTCTTTTTATTAATTTTCTTACATAGAAAATTAGAATCTTGTTTTTCCAAGTGCCCTCCTGAACAATGGAATTTCATTTCAAAGTCAAATTTTACAGGCATCCACCTTCTAATACAGGTATTTTAGATTTCAAATGCTCCGATATCGCAGCGTAATGGTAACAGAGTCCGTCTAGCAATCAAATGCTCCGCTATTGCTTCAGAACTATAACTACCAACTGGTTTACATTCAAATGCTCCAATATCTTGTAACGACCTAGCCGGTCGTTTTGAGTATTGTAGCCCCGTTCTCCTATTTATTGCTTATTCTATGTACATTTGTTGCTATGTGACTTGCCGGGGTGGTTGAATTGAATTCGGGGATGTTTTGGAATGAATTGGGACAATTAGTCCCAAGGTTTGAAGCCTAAGTCGAAAGAGTTAACTGGATGTTGACTTATATGTAAACGACTCTGGAATGGAGTTTTGATACTTTCGATTGCTCCGTATGGTGATTTGGACTTAGGAGTGTGTCGGGATATTGATTTGGAGGTCCGTAGATTGTTTTTGCTTGAATTAGCATAAGTTGGAATAATGAAGGTTTGGAGAGTTGTGAGGTTTGACCGAGAATTGACTTTGTTGTTACCGGGCTCGGATTTTGGTTCCATAAGTTGGAATAGGTGTGTTGTGTTATTTATGAGTTTTGTACAAAATTTGAGGTCAATAAGAGTTGGTTTGATAGGTTTCGGCATCTATTGTAGAAGTTGAAAATCCATTAGTTTCAATAGGCTTGAATTGAGGTGCAATTCGTGTTTTTGATGTTATTTAATGTTGTTTGAAGCCTCGACTAAGTTCGTATGATGTTTTAGGATGGGTTGGTATGTTTGGAAGAGGTCCCGAGGCCTCAGGAGTGATTTGGATTGAAATTGGATTGAAGTTTGGACTTGAGGAAATGCTGAAGAATTTCAGGTTTGGTGCGATCGCACAGTGCGAAGAATTGGTGGTCTGAATTGGATGATTTTGGTATGGTTGGACTCGTTATTGAATATATTTTCAAATTTTGTGAATATTTGTCGGGTTCCGAGGCGTGGGCCCGTGGATGACTTTTGGGTTGAATTTTGATTTTTGGTGAAAGATCTTAGCTATCATTTAGAATCAATTCCTATAGCTTTTATTTGATAGTATTACGTTATTTTAGGCTAGAATCAACCCTCCCATAGATTGATACACGTGGAAGGGCTTGCTAGCGGAGTGATTTGATTTGCTTGAGGTGTGTATCTTATCTTAATTCGGTTGAGACATTAGTTGCTTGAATTATTGTGATAGCTACGTGCTATTGGGTGCGAACATGTGTGAAGTTGAGCCCATGTGCTGACACCGAGGATATTTATTCATGTTCGGGTTGTGCTCAGGTTATAATAAGCCTGAAATTCATTGTTAACCCTTAAGCTATAATGCTTCGCACATTTGTGACATTGATGTTAACTATTTGAACCATGTTTGAGGCCACATAAGGGTTTAATCCTTGAATGAACTAATAAAAGTTATTCTTTGATGAAATTGCCGGTTTGAGCTATAATAGTACACCTTGCACATGCCTACACTTTAGCATGTCGTTTATACTAGTCCAGGAGCATGATATTTGTTATTAATTCATTATATACATGTATACTTGTTTATTTGCTCCTTTATAGTATGATTGGACTAGGTTCTTGTGACTACGTCGGGTGGATTTGCCGAGCAGATTGTGTTGTTATGCCTGTGATCACGTCAGGTGGATTGTACTGTTATGCCGGTGACCACGTCGGGCAGATCATGATATTGAGTCTGTGATCATGCCAGACTGGTAGCACGTTGAATTGTCCGTGCTTGCGTGTGGATGTGGATCCATCTCCCTAGAGTCACCCTCTCATGTTTCTCTCTTGATGGTGTACACACGGTTATTTGCAACTGATCAGTGATTTGGTACGGATATGGAAAAGTTGAGGGAATCTGGCCAGTGTTTTGTTGGGTTTTGCATTTCATCCTTTCTTGCAATTTCCTTGATCATTTATCTGATTTAACATCATATCATCTCTATATGCTAAGATATCTGAACATGGTATTTGAGAAACTGTTCACATACATACATGAATGTTTTCTTACTGAACATTATGAGTTGATTCTAATATTATTTTGTACCGGTTTAAAAGATGAAACTATACAAATGATAGCTAGTATCATTTAATAATTTGTGCTTCTCTTACCTCGCCGTGCTTATTTACGATACTTATTGAATATATTTGGTCGGTTGTACTTATACTACACCCTGCACTTAATTGTGCAGATCCATGTGTGGGGACTAGTTATCAACAGTAGGCTTGCTTGTTAGACTATCTGCTAGAGGCGAGGTAGAGCTACATCATTGGCTGTAGTTTGACTTGCCTATTCCTTTCATATTGTTGTTACAGTTCAGACATTGTATTCATTGTTCAGTTTCAGACTTGTTTTTTATTGTAGAAGCTCATGACTCTTTATTTACTAGTCTTTGGGGATTTACTTTTATTAGAAGTTATATTGTATTGAGATATCACATTTATGCTATTTTAATAAATGTCGTTATTCATTTTGCCTTCGTTATCATGTTTCGGCTAGCCTAGTCAGTGTGTTAGGCACCATCAGAATGTGTAGGGATTTTGGATTGTGACAAGTTGGTAAAAGATCCCTAAGTTCATAGGTATTGTGAGTAATGAATAGGTTTAATAGAGTCTTGCGAATCAGTATGGATACATCTGTACTTATCTTTGAGAGGCTACCGAACCATTAGGAAATTTCACTTTCTTGTATTCTTGTCATGCAGATTTATTGATTCCAGAAACTAGACTTTTATTATTCTATTCTTTCACAGATGGTGAGGACACGTGCGACCGGATGGGGCGGACGGCCACCAGTACCACCAGCTAAGGCCGCGAGAGGCCGGGATCGCGGTAGAGGCCAAGTTACAGCTCGTATAGCAGTTAGAGCAGCACCTGTGGAGCCACCAGTTGCTCCAGCTCAGGAGCAGATACTACATGTGGTTGAGCCGGTGGGACCATCTCAGGCACTAGTTGTGCTTATTGTGATTTAAGGCCGTTACGAGGCTTTGACCTAGATATTGACTGTATACACTAGCCTTGCTCAGGAGGATTCAGTTCAGGCTGCACCAACCACTTCTCAGGTCAGGAGAGGTGCTCAGACTCCCGCAGCCCGTACTCCAGAGCAGGTGATTTAGGGACTTCAGAGACTGAGGATACTACCAGCCCAGCCGGTTGCAGTTGCTCAGGCCTAGGTAGGTCCACCTATAAGTGACGAGGAGCAGAAGAGTCTGGAGCGGCTTGGGAGTCTCAGGCCTCCAGCTTTTAGTGGGGCTGAGTCAGAGGATGCTCAAGATTTCTTAGATAGATGCCAGTGGATTCTTCGCACAACGGGTATTCCGAAGACTGGTGGAGTCTCATTTACTAATAAGTAGCTGTCGGGGGAGCCTTCAAATGGTGGGAGGCCTATGAGTTGAGCTGGCCAGCCGGCGCTGCACCACTTACGTAGCATGAGTTCTCTGTTCTCTTCTTAGAGAAGTTTGTTCCACAGACTAGCACGGAGGAATTATGTAGGCAATTTGAGAAGCTACTCTAGGAGAGTATGTCCGTGACCCAGTATGAGATAAGATTTTCAGAGTTGGCTCATCATGAGATATGGTTAGTTCCCATTGAGAGGAAGAGGATCAGGAGGTTCATTGATGGACTCAAATATGGACTACGTTTCATCATGAATCGGGAGATTGCATCAGGTGATAGGTTCAACAAGGTGGTTGATATTGCTAGGTGCCTAGAGTAGGTTTGCAGTCAGGAGAGCGAGGAGAGGGTGGCCAAGAGGTTTCGTGGTTTAAGTGGTTTCAGTGATGTTTCTTCTGGAGGACAGTCCTATCATAACAGGGGTCATCCTTATAGGCCCGCTCAGATAGCTCGCTCGGTTCATCATGGTGCATCAGTTAGTCAAGGTTCCTACAATGCTCGTTCTGGTCAGTTATCCTTCAGTGCATTACCAACACAGAGTTCTTACCATGCTTCGTCTTCCCAGATTTCTACAGCCAGTTCCTTAGGTTATTAGAGTCAGTAGCATGTCAAGAGGGGTTGATACGAGTGCGGGGGTTTGAGTCATCTCAAGAGAGAATGCCCAGATTAGTGAGTAGGGCTCCACAAAAGATGTCCCAAGCTATGATTTCCGCATAAGTTAATTCACTACCCGCTCAGCCAGCTGAGGGTGGGGCTCAGGCAGCTAAAGGTCGCCCTAAAAGGAGAGGCCCGTCAGGTGGCGGTCAGGCTCGATGCTCTGCTTTTCCCGCTAGACCAAAGGCCGTTACTTCAGACGCAGTCATCACATCTATTGTCTTAGTGCGCCACAGCGATGCTTCCATATTATTTGACCCAGGTTCCATTTATTCATATGTATCATCGTATTTTGCTCATTATTTTAGACATGCCCAATGAGTCCTTAGTTTTGCCTGTTCATGTATCTATGCTGGTGGGCGATTCTATTGTTGTGGATCGTGTGTACCGGCTGTGCGTGGTGACCATTGGGGGATTGGAGACGAGTGTCAATCTCTTATTGCTTAGTATGGTTGATTTTGACATGATTTTGGGCATGAAATGGTTGTCTCCATGTCATGCTATTATGGATTGTCACGCTAAGACCATGACGTCGGGGTTGCCTAGGATTGAGTGGAGAGGTTATCTGGAATATGTTCCCAGTAGGGTGATTTCATATCTGAAGGCCCAACAAATGATTAGGAAGGGGTGCTTGGCGTATTTGGCTTTTGTGAGGGATGCTGGTGTTGATACCTCTACAATTGGTTTTGTTCCGGTAGTGCGAGAATTTTCAAATGTGTTTCTTGCAGACCTGCCAGGCATGCCACCCGATAGGGACATTGATTTTGGTATTGACTTGATACCGGGCACTCAGTCCATTTCTATTGTCCGTATAGTATGGCACCAGTAGAGTTGAAGGAATTGAAAGAGCAGCTGTAGGAGCTTCTTGATAAGGGGTTCAGTAGGCCTAGTGTGTCGCCTTGGGGTGCACTGGTTCTGTTTGTGAAGAAGAAGGATAGTACTATGTGGATGTGCATTGATTATAGACCGTTGAACAAAGTTACAATTAAGAACAAGTATACTTTGCCGTGCATTGATGACTTATTTGACCAACTTCAGGAGCTAGGGTGTTCTCTTAGATTGATTTGAGGTCTGGGTATCACCAGTTGAAGATTCGAGCCTCTGATATTTTGAAGACGGCATCAGGACCCGCTATAGTCACTATGAGTTCCTCGTGATGTCTTTTGGGTGACCAATGTCCCAGCAACATTCATGCATCTGATGAATAGTGCATTCCAGCCGGATCTTCATTTGTTTGTCATAGTATTTATTGCTGATATCCTGGTGTACATATATAGCCAGGAGGAGCATGCACAACTTTTGAGGATTGTATTAGGGACGTTGAGGGAGGATAAGCTTGCTCAGTTCAGTGGCATTCTTGGGGCACGTGGTGTCTAGAAAGGGGATCAAGGTGGATCCGAAGAAGATTGAGGCGGTTCAGAGTTAGCCTAGACCGTCTTCAGCTACTGAGGTTAAGTGTTTTCTCGACTTGGCTGGATATTATCGCTGCTTCGTGGAGGGTTTCTCGTTCATTGAAGCGTCTTTGACCAGGTTGACCTAGAAGGGTGCCCCATTCAGGTTGTCCGATGGGTGTGAGGAGAGCTTCAGAAGCTCAAGATTGACTTGACCGCAATCCAGTTCTAATTTTGCCTTCAACATCAGGTTCATATACGGTGTATTGTGATGTTTCTCGGATTGGTATTGGGTGTATCTTGATGCAGAAGGGTAAGTGATTGCTTATGCTTCACGCCAGTTGAAACCCCATGAAAAGAACTACCCGTTCATGATTTGGAGTTAGCAGTCATTGTCCATGCATTGAAGATTTGGAGGCATTATCTCTACGGCTTGTCTTGTGAGTTATTTACATATCATCAAAGCATCTAAATTTGAGGCAGCGGAGGTGGTTGGAGCTGTTAAAATACTACGATATAACTATTTTGTATCATCCCAAGAAGGCCAATATGGTACCCGATGCCTTGAGTAGAAAGGCGGTGAGTATGTACTCTTGCATATATTCCTGTTGGTGGGAGACCGCTTGCAGCAGATGTTCAGACCTTGGCCAATCAGTTTGCGAGATTAGATATTTCGGAGCCTAGTCGGGTTCTAGCTTGCATGGTTTCTCGGTATTCTTTATATGATCGCATCAGAGAGCGTCAATATACCCCCATTTGCTTGTCCTTAAGGACACGGTTCAGCATGGTGATGCAAACGAGGTTTCTATTAGGGATGATGGGTTGTTGCAGATGCAGGGTCAGATTTGTGTGCCCAATGTGGATAGGTTACATGAGTTGATTCTTAATGAGGCTAACAGTTCCCGGTATTTCATTCATCCGGGTGCCGCAAAGATGTATCAGGACTTGAGACAGCACTATTGGTGGAGGAGAATGAAGAAATATATAGTGTAGTTTGTAGCTTGGTGCTTGAATTGTCAGCAGGTGAAGTACGATCATTGAAGGTCAGGCGGTTTGTTTTAGAGGCTTGAGATTCCAAAGTGGAAATAGGAGCGAATCACCATGGACTTCTTCGTTGGGCTCCCAGGAACTTTGAGGAAATTTGACTATTTGGGTGATTGTGGACCGGTTGACTAAGTTCGCGCATTTAATTCCAGTTGAGACTACCTATTATTCAGAGCGGTGGCTGAAATCTATATCAGCGAGATTGTTTGCCTTCATTGTGTGCCGGTGTCCATTACTGCAGATTAGGACATGCAGTTCACATTGCAGTTTTGGAGAGTAGTGCAGCGAGAGTTAGGCACACGGGTTGAGTTGAGTACAACATTCCACCCTAAGACGGACGGACAGTCCGAGTGCTTTCAAATACTGGAGGATATGCTATGTGCTTGTGTAATGGATTTCAGGGTTCTTGGGATCAGTTTCTACTACTTGTAGAGTTTGCCTATAACAACAGCTACTAATCGAGTATTCAGATGGCTCCGTATGAGGCCTTATATGGGAGGCTGTGTCGATCTCTAGTTAGGTGGTTTGAGCCGGGGGAGGCTAGGCTGTTGGGTACTAATTTGGTTCAGGATGCTTTGGACAAGGTCAAGTTGATTCAGGATCGGCTTCTCACGACACAGTCTAGATAAAAGAGTTACACCGATCAGAAGGTTCAGGTTGTTGCTTACATGGTGGGAGAGAAGGTATTTCTTAGATTTTCACCCATGAAGGGTGTCATGAGGTTCGGAAAGAAGGGGAAGTTGAGCCCTCGGTACATTGGCCCTTTTGAGGTGCTTGAGAGGATTGGAGAGGTAGCCTACAAGCTTGCATTGCCACCTAGTCTATCGAGTGTTCACCTAGTTTTTCATGTTTCTATGCTCCGGAAGTATTATGGTGATCCGTCTCAGTTTTGGATTTTAGCACAGTTCAGTTATATAGAGATTTGACTTATGATGTGGAGCCGGTGGCCATTTCGGATCGACAAGTTTGGAAGTTGAGATCAATGAATATAGCTTCAATGAAAGTACAATAGAGAGGTCAGCCAGTCGAGGAAGCTACTTAGGAGACTGAGCGGGAGATGCGGAGCAGCTATCCACACCTATTTGATACTCTAGGTATGATTCTAGTCCCATTCGAGGACGAATGTTTGTTTAAGAGGAAGATAATGTAACAACCCGGCCGGTAATTTTGAGTATTTTAGCCTTGTTCCACCATTTATTGCTTATTTTATGTTGTTCGTTGCTATTGACTTGCCGGGGTAGTAAGTTTGGTTCAGGGGATATTACGGAATGAATTGAGACATTTAGTCCCAAGGTTGGAAGCCTAGGTTGAAAGAGTTGACCGGATGTTGACTTATGTGTAAATAAATCCGGAGTGGAGTTTTGATAGTTCTGATAGCTCCGTATGGTTATTTTGGACTTAGGAGTGTGTTGGAATATTGATTTGGAGGTCCGTAGATGGTTTTTGCTTGAATTGGCGAAAGTTGAAACAATGAAGGTTTGGAGAGTTTAGAGGTTTGACCAAGAGTTAACTTTATTTTTACCGGGCTCGAATTTTGGTTCTAGAAGTTGGAATATGTCTGTTGTGTCATTTATGACTTGTGAGCAAAATTTGAGGTCAGTTGGAGTTGGTTTGATAGGTTTCTACATCGATTGTAGAAGTTGGAAATCCTTTAGTTTCAATAGGCTTGAACTGAGGTGTGATTCGCGTTTTTGATGTTATTTGATGTGATTTGAAGCCTCGACGAAGTTTGTGTGATGTTTTAGGATGGGTTGGTATGTTTCAGTGGGGTCCTAGGGGCCTCGGGAGCTATTCAGATTGAAATATCGATTGAAGTTTGGACTTGAGAAAATGCTGAAGAATTTCAGGTCTGGTGCGATCGCACCTGCGAAGAATTGGTCGCAAGTGTGCAACCGTAGAAGCGGTCATGGCATCGCAGGGCGAAATGTGCTGGGGCTGGGTAATGGACAAGTGCGAAGAGATGTCCGCATCTGTGAGTTCGCAGATGCAGGAAGTGGAGCGCAGAAGCGGAGGGCAAATTAGTGTGGTTTTCCGCAGAAGCGGGTTTGTTGTGGAGGTGCGTGTGCGCAGAAGCGCTTGCTTGGCCGCAGAAGCGGAAGTTGGCAGCGGTTAAGTGACTGCAGGTGCGAAATCACTGCGAGAAGGTTTAAATAAAAGGGTTGCATGATTACTCTCATTTTGGACTTTGCAAGCTCGGCTACTGATGATGTTTAGACAGTTTTTCACATATATTGAAGAGGTAAGTGACTTTTGATCATTTTTATTCATTGATATTGAATACCCATTGAATTTCCCACCTCGATAATGTGTTTTTGAGGTGAGATTTGGGGAATTTTGGGACTAGGGATTGGAGAGTGAGATTTGGGGGTTTGAAGGTCGATTGGGGATCAGAATTGAATGATTTTGGTATGGTTGAACTTTTAATTGTATTGGTTTTTGGATTTTGTGATTTTGTTGGGTTCCGAGGTGTGGTCCCTATGTTGACTTTTGGGTTGACTTTTGATTTTTGGTTAAAGATCTTAGCTTTATCATTTGGAATGAATTCCTATAGCGTTTATTGATAGTATTATGTTATTTTTGGTTAGATTTGAGACTCCTAGAGATTGATACCCGTGGGAAGGGCTTGCTAGTGGAGTGATTTGATTTGCTTAAGGTAAGTATCTGGTCTAAACTTGGTTGAGGCACTAGTTTCCTGGATTATTGAGATAGCTACGTGCTATTGGGTGCGCACTTGTGTCAGGTTGAGCCCATGTTCTAAAGTCGGGGGCATTTATTCATGTTTAGGTTGTGCTCAGGTTATAATAAGCCTGGAATTGACTGTTAAACCTTAAGCTATGATGCTTCTCACATTTGTGATATTGTTGTAAACTATTTGAGCCATGTTTGAGGCCAGATAGGGGTTTAATCCCCGAAAGAACTGATAAATGTTATTATCTGATGAAATTGCCGGTTTGAGCTATTACGGTACACCTTGCACATGCCTCACTCTAGCATATCGTTTATACTAGTCCAGGAGTATGGAATTTGTTATTTATTCATAAAATACATGTATACTTGTTTATTTTCTCTTGTATGATATTTTCTGACTGGGTGCCTGTGACCACGCTGGGCGGATTGTGTTGTTGTGCCTGTGACCATGCCGAGTGGATTGTGTTGTTATGCTTGTGACCACGCATGGTGGATTGTACTGTTATTTCTTGTGGCAACGCCGGGCGGATCATGCTATTGAGCTTGTGACCACACCGGGCTGGTAGCACGTTGAATTGGCCGTGCTTGCGTGTAGATATGGATTCATCCTCCTAGGGTCACCCTCTCATGTTTCTCTCTTGATGGTGTACACACAGTGATAAGGAACTGATCAATGGTTTGGTATGGATATGGAAAAGTTGAGGGAATCTCCCATTTATTGCTTATTTTATGTACGTTTGTCGCTATGTGACTTGCCAGGGTGGTTGGTTTGGATCCGGGGATGTTTAGAAATGAATTGGAATACTTAGTCCCAAAGTTGGAAGCCTAAGTTAAAAGAGATAACCGGATGTTGACTTATATGCAAACGACTCTAGAATGGAGTTTTGATACTTCATATAGTCCCGTATGGTGATTTTGGACTTAGGAAAGTGTCCGGATATTGATTTGGAGGTCCATAGATGGTTTTGGGTTAATTTGGCGAAAGCTAGAATAATAAAGGTTTGGAGAGTTGAGAGGTTTGACCGAGAGTTGACTTTGTTGTTACCGGGATAGGATTTCAGTACCGGAAGTTAGAATAGGTCTGTTGTGTCATTTATGACTTTTGTACTAAATTTAAGATCAATAAGAGTTGGCTTGATAGGTTTCGACATCAATTGTAGAAGTTGGAAAACCATTAGTTTCAATAGGTTTGAATTGAGGTGCAATTCGTGTTTTTGATGTTATTTAATGTGGTTTGAAGCCTCGACTAAGTTCGTATGTGTTTTAGGATGGTTGGTATGTTTGGATGAGGTCCCGGGGGCCTCGGGGGTGATTTGGATTGAAATCAGATTGAAGTTTGGATTTGAGCAAATGCTGAAAAATTTCAGGTCTGGTGTGATCGCACCTGCAAAGAATTTGTGGCCTGAATTGGATGATTTTGGTGTGGTTGGACTCGTTATTGAATGAGTATTCAGATTTTGTGAATTTTTTCGGGTTCCGAGGCATGGGCCCGTGGTTGACTTTTCATTTTAGATGTTAGCTTTATCATTTGGAATGAATTCCTATAGGTTTTATTTGATATTATTATTTTATTTTTTGCTAGATTCGACCCTCCCAGAGATTGATGCACGTGAGAAGGCTTGCTAGCAGAGTGATTTGATTTGCTTGAGGTATGAATCTTATCTAAATTCGGTTGAGGCACTAGTTGCCTGAATTATTATGATAGCTACATGCTATTAGGTGTGCACATGTGTGGAGTTGAGCCCAGGTGCTGACACTGGGGTATTTATTCATGTTCAGGTTGTGCTCAGGTTATAATAAGCCTGGAATTAACTGCTAAACGTCAAGCTATGATGCTTCGCAAAGTTGTGACATTGACGTGAACTATTTGAACCATGTTTGAGGCCACATAGGGGTTTAATCCCCGAATGAACTGATAAAAGTTATTCTTTGATGAAATTGCCGGTTTGAGCTATAATAGTACACCTTGCACATGTCTACACTCTAGCATGTTGTTTATACTAGTCTAGGAGCACAATATTTGTTATTCATTCATTATATACATGTATACTTGTTTATTTGCTCCTGTATAATATGATTGGACTGGGTGCCTGTGACCACACCGGGCGGATTGTGTTGTTGTGCCTATGAACATGCCGAGCGGATTGTGTTGTTGTGCTTGTGACCACACAGGGTGGATTGTACTGTTATGCCTGTGACCACGTCGGGTGGATCATGATATTGAGCCTGTGACCATGTCGGGCTGGTAGCGTGTTGAATTTGCCGTGCTTGCGTGTGGATATGGATCCATCTCCCTAGAGTCACCCTCTCATGTTTCTCTCTTGATAGTGTACATGCGGTTATTTGGAACTGATCAATGGTTTGGTACGGATATGGAAAAGTTGAGGGAATCATGTTAGTGTTTTGTTGGGTTTTGCATTTCATCTTTTCTTTAAATTTCCTTGATCATTTATTTGATTTAACTGCATATAATCTCTATACGCCGAGATATTGACTGAAAAGGGTATTTGAGAAATAGTACACATAACTGAACATTATGATTTGATTCCAATATTATTCTATACCGGTTTAAAAGATGAAACTACACAGATGATAGCTAGTATGATTTAATAATTTGTGCACCTCTTTCCTCGACGTGCTTATTTACGATATTCATTGAGTACATTGGGTCGGTTGTACTCATACTACACTCTGCACTTAATTACGCAGATCAAAGAGTGGGGACCAGTTATTAGCGATAAGATCGCTTGTTGGACTATCTGCTAGAGGCGAGGTAGATATGCATCCTTGGTTGCAGTTTGACTTGTCTTTTCCATTCATACTGTCGATACAGTTCAGAAAACGTGGGTATTGTTCTGTTTTAGACTTGTATTCCGCTGTAGAAGCTCATGACTCTGTATTTACTAGGTTTTGGGGATTTACTCAGTGTTAGCAGTTATATTGTGTCATCACCCTCCGGAACAACCACCTGGATTTCATCATCCTCGACTCTAAGTGTGGCTGGGTTGGCGAACATCACTGCCTCAGCAGTGTTGGCAGCAACTCTGGCTCTTTAGACTAGCTAGCTGGTGCTACCAGTGCAGATGGGACTGAAGGATCCGGGGAAGACTAGTGGGGGTCAAGTATCATGTCAAAGGGAAGGTCTCATGCTGTAGCAATTCTGTGCACCTCTCTCCGGAGCTTATCCACTGACTTCTTGCTAGCCTAGGACTTCCTCATCTTCTTTACTTCCTTTCCCTGCTCTTCAATCACCGACCCATGTTGTACCAAGGTTCTAATGATCGTTTTCTGGTTCTTCAAAATTTTCTTTAGGGTCTCATCAATGGTAGAAGAAGCCTGAGATGCCTGAGACGTGGACAACACTGCAACAGTACTGGACAAGTCAGACATCTTTCCAGTAGCTGTCTGCATCCAAGTTGTTGAGACTCGCCAATGTCTGAAAGAATTGCAGCACAGATAGTGGGGCAGTAGGCATGGGCACTGGCCTCAGAGCTGTGGTGGGAGCTGTAGTAGGGGCTCTGGATGATGGAGGAGGCATAGCTGCGGCACTGGAGGAATGCTCAGCCGAAGTGCATGGAAAATCAACTGACTCAGAAACTACCACGGCTGGCTCCTCGGACTGGCCTGTGGTGGTAGGAGGCTGAACTTTCTTTTTCGTGTTGCTCGCATCCATAAGTGAATACCAATCGAAAAGCTTCTGCGGCTTCACCTTTGTGTCAAAATCCCTTGGCTCTACCTTTGCATCGGTAAGATATTCTATAATAGTGTTGGGATATGGGTATGACAAGCTATCCTGCCATGCTATCACTGAGATGTTGGCCGACATCACAGCACCCGTATTGATTGGGTAACCGGCCATGATGGAAGCCACAAGAGCTTCCCGAGGGATGGGAAGGTGAGTCTCGTTCTGGCATGGATCCAACCTGTTGCAATCAAATGTCTGCCACCCCTTTGCCTCAAAATTCAAAGTGTCTTGTTGAATGGGAACCTCGGCGGCAATCCATGGTAGTGGTGGTCCTGGTGGTGCTCGAATCTCAGCCAACCGAGGTCGGACTTCCTCCCCCAGTGCACACTTCTCCAAATAATCATTCGGCTCAACATCTTCAAATCCCAAGTACGCGTTCGTCGTATGCTGATCAAACCTCACCTTCAGGTTATGTACGTTGGTCACGTTCACCCCTTTCTTTATGTGAGCCACATTGGCATAGAATCGCGGACAAGGTATTCTTTTGCATCCATTACACTATGGGTGAACCAGATCCACCCCTTTCATGCCCAGAACTGTCTCTATACAGCTGGGTTGTACTTTTCCAAATCCTCCAACAAAAATTGTCGCTCAAGAGTTAGAGACCTCACTGGCCACCATATACGAAAGCTGGTGAAGGCGGCCAGGCTGAAACCTCTTTCTCCTTTGATCTTTCAAGGCCGGTAGCTGTAGCATCTCCCCCTCTACTATCATCGGGGATATAATGGACTGGTGCAGAAACCTGTGCCTCAGGGACTTGTGTAGTCGATGGTTCAGAAGCCTGATTAGCACTCTCTGATCCCTCAGGAGTGCTATGAGATAAAGACGGCTCGTCCCTACGGGCCGCACGTTTTAATTTGCAGCCGCAGATTCCTTCTTAGTTGCCCCCAATTCAACATCTGCGAACCCCACAAATTCAAGTGCGGCCGCAAATTTCAAAACATTACGTACAAATCAAAATTTTCTAGTTATATTTTTCAAATTCTCGCACAATTAGACATGGAAACATTATAAAAAAAATTATGAAATTTCACTAACCCAGTCCTCATAGAGCATGTGTTAAGTTAACCCAGTTCAGATTTACTCGACATGGACACACAATTGAACTCGAATAACAAATGACCTAAAAAGAACTAAAAATCTACAAATTAAACTAACTAAAAATATTAACGTGAAATTGAAGCATACCAGATAGAGTGAGTGTAATGAGTGAATGATCAAAGTGGTTGTGTGTGTCGACAGATGAAATCTCCAAGAAAATTCAACAGAGCATCTTTTTTAGTTCAAAAAGTGAAAAGTGTAAATTGGACCCTGTTCCTTTATTTATACTAATTGTTGCCGCACTCTATTACCTGGGACCTCATCTCAGATTTTCATATGCGGTCCGCACATTTTCAGGTGCGGCCACAGATTTCTCGTGTCGTCGCAGATCGACCTCCGCACTGGCAGGTTTAAACTTCAGAGAGTTATTATTTTTGACATCTCAATTGTGCGGTCTGCAAGAGGAATGTGTGACCACAATGTTATTCTGCTATAGCACATAGAAATGTGCGGTCTGCACAAATAAAGTGCGGTCCGCATAATTGATGAATACTTAGCAATATTTTGTCCACAATTCCTGCAAGTCACACTCATCCCTGTAGCATACTTCAAATCAAGTTAGAACAAAAATAACACCTAACTACAAAAGAAAAAGGAAAAGAAACATGGGTTGCCTCCTAGAATACCCTCAAGTGAAATGAATGACCACCACGAGGTGGCCATCTCAGGCTTTTCCCAAGTAGTGCTTCACCCGGTGTCTGTTGACGGCCAATTTTGACCCTCCCTTTTAAAAGTAATTTATTCACGCTTAACAATTACAATAAATACTTTAAACGTATTTTTCTATTAATGAATATCTTTTTTTATAAATTAACTAAGTATAAGTTTCAAAATTAATCACATAGTACTAATATTGTGTAATTACAAATGTCTTTACTATTATAAAAATAAATTTTTTATATGCATTACATAGGTTTTATAATTTGACAAAATTACTCTTAAATTTCCAATGAATTAGGTTACTATGTTAATATTTTGAAATTAGTGCTATAATTCGAAATATGTTTCATTTATAGATAATTAAATAATATAATTAGTAACATATAGTAATTATAATTTCACCACATTTTTGTTAAAATTGTTATGTTTATATAAATTGATTTTAAAAGGGTTAAAGACTAAAATGCTACAATTGTAATTCTGGAATCAAATGTAATTTGACCATCTTTTAAATTAATTTTGGCCCAAATGCAAGCTAATGTCTGAAAGTACCCAACCCAAACAATCCTCCTAATCTCTATTGGCAATCCTTGCCATTACCTCTCAACCAATCATGACTTGCCACGTCACCGGACTTCCTCTTTAATTCTAAAACCCTAAGAAAGACTTAATCCTAACCATTGGATATATAAGATCTAACGGAGACTAAAACTCCCCATAAAATTGTAAAATCCCTAAATATCAGGACCGTTGATCCAAAAGATCAACGACTCAGATCAAATCTATCAACCATAACTCAGAGACGACCAACCCCCATCTCCCAAAACCCTAATCATTTCCCTATTGGACCGCCGTTCCTCTTTCCCTTTCTCCTCTGTCCTCTTGTCTGCCCTAAACTCCATCAATCAACAGACCTTGCACAATTTAGTGCAAGGTCGTAAAATCAATCTCAATTCATTTCGTTTGCCTCCCATATCTACGATTCTCGCTGAATCTTTGCCTATTTCATCATCGGAGATCAAAACTCCCAAATCCAAACCCTAACCTTAGAGATGAAACTTCAAATCGCTACTGATCTTTCAAATCCATGGCATGCATGGTTGTTCCTTTTGTTCCTGCACTCTTGGTCCCGTCATTCTTTCCATTTTTGTCATTCGTTCTCAAAACCTTAATTGAAGAAATCAGACCAAAAGGTGAAAGTTCAAACTCGCTTGATCTCTTCTTTCGTCATTTCAAATCAAAGCGAGCAGGAGATGTTAGCTGGCTTCATTATCAATATTCGACACCCAGAGGTCAAATGCAATGACCTCTCGGTATTAAGGTTCTGACCGGTTGTTCCTTGTGCTTCAACTTTTAGCCTCTCATACCTCTCCAGTCAGCTAAACTCAACCACCGATTTCCCCTATGTTCTCTCTGATTTTACCCGACTATGCTCACATCATCAACTCATCGTCACTCCCCACTATCCTGGTTTGGATACTGAAACTCTACGGCCTTAAATGACACTATTAAATAGCAGTCTTCAATGCTCTCACCTAACATATACCACCCTAGAGAACCTAACATTGAACACACTAAGCATAAAACACTAAGCACATTAGGGTTTCTGGTCATAGCTTTTCTTACTGTCTTCCTCTCTTTTGCCGAGTTCTTTGCTGGTTCAAGCTTGATGTTTTCTGGAATCTTTGAGCAACAAAGGAATTCGTTGGACTGCTACCCTTAAGAAAGTCAACACCTTTCGCTCCATTTTCTTCTGTTCCTCTCTCTGCTCTCTGAACGATTTAGATATGTTGATGTTATGTTTCTGTAGATTATAGTTATGCTGCATGTATTTGACATGTTTGATATTTATGATTTTTGTAGTCTGACAACCTTTTATGATCAACGCGTTCTATTGTCGATTAGGTAAATGACAACTATTGATCTTTGTTCTGAGTTTTCCTACAGTCTCCATGCCCGAAGTCTTACATGTTTATGTTCAATACAAACTTCGTAGTTCTCAGTGACTTACAATAAACTCACCTCTATTTGTTGCAATTCTGTAATTTATTGAGTTTTGGAAGTTAAGTTTACTACCAGATAGTTATTGCTAAAATTAAACCTGAACTTGTTCAAGACTTATATCTCCTTGGCTCTTGACCTTGAGCCTAAATATGAAGTGTCTGTTTGTTTTAGTCCAATTATTTTACTCAGTAATCATCATAGTCTTTTACTTTGTTTTAGCTATCATTATTGTTGAACCAATCATGCTCATCTAAACTTCATGCTTTTTCCTTCATTGATGATTCTGCTGAGATTTCATCTTGTTTCCCTGCACCTTATTTGCCTTATGGTTGATTTTATTATTTGGTTACCTTAACTGATATACTCCCGAAAATCCAATATGCCCATATCACTTAACTAAGTTGAAAGAATTCAAGTGTTAAGATGCTTCTCTTCTCTGAATCTATGTCCACTGACTTTGAAGGTAATTCATGGGCTATCATTATAACTGGTATGCATAGGAAACTATCTCACTTTGTTGCATGGATATTCTGTAAGGTTAAACTATTTTCCTCTTCGCAGTAAAAGTTGTGATTTGTTTGTTCCATTGCCAGTTGAGATCTTCACACATATGTGCAATACATCCCTGTCCTTAATTTCTTTGAGCCCTTGTTGAATTTCTGTAAAGTCTCCATGTATCTAGCATTAGCTTATCCTCCATTAAAGTAGGATTTAGACATACTGTTATAGTCATAGTTTTAGGAATTGAAGCATGGTCACTTCATACTTACTTGTTAAGTTAGACCTATGTTTGAATTGAACTTGTTTGATAAAATGTTTCCATTTACTTTTTTCATTTGCATGATCAATTTGGTTCTGTAATGTGTATGAGATCACTATCTCACTTACCTTGACTATAAATAGTTGACTGAATGTTGCTAGCCTCTTTTCTTAACTTTGTAACACCATGTTCTGATTTGAGTGATGCTTAGTCCTCCTCTTTAATGTTAACCTGAAGTTGAACTTGACTCTCAAATCTTATGAAGCTGCTTTGTTGATATTATCTGAACACAATGACTTGCTAATAATGTTAGTAGCATGACCTTTTTGTGACTTCAGGAGTCCCATATTTGAACCTGTGAAAATGTAATCATGATAAGAGTTTAATCCCATGACTTTGACAACCTTTCTGTGGCACTAGCTGACCATGACTGTTGGTTTGAATCTGCCTTGATGTCATTAAGGTGCCAAGTAATGTTATCAATGACTGTTTTAATATGTTATGCTTTAATGATTCAGCCTTGCAATGGTGTGATTATGAAGCCTCTTTTTATCTATGTGTATTCTTAACTCAGCTCTCCCCTTTTAGGTCTCCTTCATATGTGATTCCCTATTTAGTATTAATAGTAATATGTACTCTCTTGTGTTATTTTCATTAAGAGGAAAGTATATATTTTGTGGTAAGAAATACTTTATTACTTAGTTTGCATTGGAAGGGCCTCATTGGCATTTCAACTCGTAAGGAAAATATGTAGTTAGTGATTAAGGGTATTTGGGAACGGAGTTCGACTCTAGGTTGGCTGAACTCCCCGGCACAAGCATTTCCCTGGGCCTCGAGTCCCTTGGGAACTTTGAAGTGTCGGAGGATCCAAAAGAAGCACCAACCTCGAGTGGGGTTCCCTCCTTAGCTCTTAGTTTATTGACGCATTGTGTTCTTTAAGAGTTTAGTGTTTAATGACATCGAAAGGATTCCAATATAAATTATTTGCTAATCAAAACCACCACATTAATGGATAATTTCCTCTACCATATTAATCTTATTCTTGCTTCAACTATCTGTTTGTGTATTTGTTATGTACATCCAAGTATTATCTGTATTTAGAATATGTTAAATATATATGGGATACGTGTCTAATGACCTTTTTTTTTTTTGACATGTGTATCTATTTGGGCCTCTGAGGCCCAATCACAGAGTCCAGTCCTCTTTCCCTCAACTCCTTTATCATTATTACTGCCTCATTAATTTACTTTACTGCTTCTACTAGTGTAATGTTAGTTGTATTTGTTGTATCTTTATTGTTGTTTTATCTTTCATGTATATAACATTCATATATTAGAACACATACCTTTCTTTCATGCCTTAGTATCATCCGAACTTAGGCAAGCCTTAAACAACATAAGATTGAAAAGCGAAATTAGTTAGAAGTAGACCCTTAACTCACTAATCATAATATGCTCGCTAATCATTATGTTTTTCACTCACCCTTCTTCTTTTAAAGATTTCGAAATCCAGAACTTGGTAAAACATCAGGTCTATTTCAAAAAGGGAAAAACCAGATTTCAGCTTCATTTTCAAAAGGAAAATCAGAACTTCGAAGAATTGTCGCCTTTAAGGAATTTTCGGTAAATAACTCCCTTCTTTGAAAATCCTCCGAATCTAAGGTAATTCTAGATACACTTTCTTACAAAACATCCTTTTAGGATTGTGTAAATAACCACCCCCAAACCAAAGTATTTTCATTATTTAATCCTATTTTATAAACTTATAAAATCTAGACCACTTATATACCAGTTTCAAGATTCTTTTAAGATCTCTTATGAACCTCTTCATAAACTCATATCCCTTTACGACCTCGCATTCTTTCTATCAATATCATACTCAGGTATATAGTAAGCCGTGTTCCTTATCACTAGTCAAAGGCTTTTATAAGTAAATGATCCCAAACTTAGTCTAAATCCTATGGAGCTACCTCAGGTAGATTTTAAGGGGTGCCTACACCTTCCCTTTAGAAGAACAAGAACCCTTACCCATAATCTCACCGGTTAGTAGACTAATAAAAACATGACTTAGTAATTAAATAGGTACCCTAGTATACCTTTAAATATTAGGTGGCAACTCTCTTTTATCAACAACAAAGAAACCACAAGTTGAATCCTGTCTTGACCAGTGCAAAATATGATGCAACAACATGGCAACTCTGCTATGGATACACACTTAGGTTCTGACCTTAGCAGATTTAGACTAATTTGGCTTGTAGATTTATTTGTATACTGCTTTGGTTATGATCAAAACTACAATTACATGCTTATATGCCTTATTTGATCTTTACAATTACCTACTCTCTACGATCACTTTGCTATATTGCTGCTACACCCTTGCTTGCTACAACTTTATATTACTGTCATCACATCTCTTTCAATCGAGTCTTGGCCATACACAAACACATACAATGGCACGCGAGGGTTGTCTTTACACCCCTTCGAACCTTCTTTGCGAAACTCTTTAGTTTCAGAGAATGGCTTTGTCGGGTCAACCGACATAACTTCTCGCAATTCCCAGTCCAATTCAAAAGTAGGAAGCACTCTACTCTAGTAAAATAGGTCATATTTCATAAATCCTAGGTGAGTTGGTCCCAAGCACCAACACACAATTAGGAAAGCCACCCTGATGTCAACGGGTCATGCACCCAGCGGCATAATTTATGTGGAAAGACAAACCAACTTAACAAGACACTTACGGATCTGAAGCAAACACTTACCCAAATATTTTTCTTCTACCCACAACAGAAGATGGAAATCAACCAGAACATCCCTGAAATTAGCATGGTAATAGGAGCACCACATAAGCTGAAACAGCGATGGAAGAATATTGGTCGGGAACACGGAGACGATGTTCGGACACACCTAGGGGAATTAACTGCATTGATGAACTTCTGAGCAGACGTAGTACTCACTTGCCTAGACATTTGGGATCCAGCTAAAGTGGTATTCAAATTTGCCGCCTGGGAGCTGGTACCGACATTGGAGGAAGTCACAAGTTTTATGGAGCTTCCATTTAATGGAAGAAATCCAGCACTGCCAGTTACTATGCCCGACTATCGGTTCTTGGATGCTCTAGGTCTTACCAATAGCAGAAGTCTCAGAAGTATCAAGGACGGGTGGGTGAGCCTCGATCAGATGTTTGACATGTTTGGGCACCGTGAAAGCTATGAACAGTATTCAAGGGAATTCCGATGTGACCAGGAGACATAGGAGAGCCTCATGCCTATCATTTTCACAATAGCACTGCTGGGATTATAGGTCCCCCCAAAACTAAGGGCCTGTATCAACCTCAACCTGTTACCAGTGGTCCTGGCTACTTTCTGCGAC
This sequence comes from Nicotiana obtusifolia, assembly GCA_002018475.1. Lineage (NCBI taxonomy): Eukaryota > Viridiplantae > Streptophyta > Magnoliopsida > Solanales > Solanaceae > Nicotiana > Nicotiana obtusifolia. Next base: position 155,748 of record MCJB01013659.1, on the reverse strand, counting down.
AATCTTCAAGCTACCTTGGTGCTGATAGTATTAACCGAGATGCTGAGAGCTTTATCCACCTGCGCGCGAGGATAAGATTTTTTCGAAGGATAAAACCTGCTGCTGCAGATTTAGGCTACCGAACACTTTTTCCAATGGGAGGCTACTATCGGCTACTTCAGAGGTGTCAGTAATATGATTCACAGCCACAATGAAAGAATGAGGCATTGGATCTCCCCACATGGGCAAGAAGAATGGAGGGAAACACTGACTAATCTGACAGGAGAATGGATCAATTGGAAACTCTTGTGGTTAGGTGGAAGAGCTATTTTGAGGACTCCCCAAAAGTACTTCATTGAATTGATCGGATTAGAAGGCATTCAACCATACTCACCTCTGCGGGTCCTCAGACAATTTTGCATGATCCAAGATGTGCCCCTGTGGACGAGGATGGTGCTGTACGAGGATGACTAGAATAGCCAGATCCCAATTCCTAGGATAAGGAAATTACAAGAAGAGTGGAATGACTTGGTAACAATGCCTATGGGTCAAAATTCGTGGTGCCCTCGAGTACTACATCTTGATTAACGAAGAAGAAGAACTGGCCCGCCCGAGAAGAGAGGGTATAGCTTGGTTAGACGATGTAGTGGTTACTTTACAGATTTACCATGAGATCCTACCACACTATCTTGTGACCACATCAATGCATCATCAGGTGGTCCTGGGATTCATTTACCATATGTTGCCAACGGCTGAAGAGGATGAGTGGGTGGTAGAATGCATCCATATAGAGTCAAGCACAGAACTTGAAGAAGATCTAGAGAAGGAGTCTGAATTCAATGATGATGAGGAAGAGTTTGAGGAAGACCGGAGGAGGAGCTAGAAGAAGAAAAGGGCACTAGAAGCGACTCAGGGGATGGTTATTAGAATTGGTTGATTTACCCTCCTTTCCCCACTCTGTGCCCCTATTCCTAGTTCTCTCTTATGCTTTCCAAAAGGGAGAATTGTCTAAGCCCATGCAACTCTATGATGTATCCTTGTTCCCACATGTATCAGCCCAAATTATCAATGAAAAATGAAATTTCTTTGGATCTAAATGTGTCGAGTCCAAATGTCTGTCAAACATCCGCTCTATGTTATTTCCTGCTCGTATAAATGAAGCAACTTACTCTTGCTCTCTTTTTTTCTTTCTTCTTATCTTATTTTGCTTTAATATTACCCAAAAAAAATGTTGGTTTGCGTCGACTAAAACTGGTGGAGCCACCATACAATTTAAGGTCTAAGGGAAAGATGTCAGCTGCAGAAGACCGAACTGAACATGCTCTGGTCATAGGCGACAGCCCGGGGTGATCGGGGGAAAAGGACAGTACTAGAAATGATGAGCATGTGGCCCGAATGGCCCAAGAAATGGAATCCTTAGGAGAAGAGGTACAACATATCAGAGAATTGGCGCACCTAGCGGTGACAACACTTCCTCAACCACCTAGACTCCCTTCTTTGGATTCACTCCCAAATCATTTTCCTTGAACATCACGCCAAAACAACAACACTCCAACTTCAACCCCCACCACTCAAGCTATGCCCCTAGTAACACCCGCTAATCCTCTAAACCCCCCTATTAACACTCTCTACGTATTGAAATATCCTCAGACATCACAAAACCCGCCTATTACCACTAATGCAGCTATCCCTCCTCGTGACGGAGTCCCTTTCACCACCAACCAGCACATACCTGTGGCACATGCCGCTACTCACGAACCGTATGTTCCCCCTGTATATGCCGTTACCGAACCTACCTTTACAGCACCTGTCACGGTCAGGGTGTCATATGAGATTCATCAGTACGCTTGGATGGAGAGAGAGGACAGGCGTAAGGAAGAAGAGTCGGTATCTGAGCAGTTGCAAATGTTGAGAAGGCAAATAAAGAGTCTCCAAGTTGCCTGAGAAAGTGAAAGCCTGGACTATGAGGACCTGTGTATTTACCCGGATGTGGATATGCCAGTAGGGCAGAAACCCCTAAAGTTCGACACCTTTAATGGGACAGGGGAACCTCACGCACATTTGAGGGCTTATTGTGACAAGTTGGTCAGAGTGGGGAGGAATAAGAAACTAAAGATGAAATTGTTTATAAGAAGTATGACGGGAGAAGCACTCACCTGCTATACCCGACATGACTCGCGAAATTGGAGAACTTGGCAAGATATGGGGGAGGACTTCATAAACCGTTTTCGATTTAATACAAAAATCACTCTTGATCGGTTTGCGTTGGTGAACCTGCAGAAAAAACCATTTGAGTCATTTAAAAAATATGGCGGAGAACAGAGGCAACCAGGGCGCAACTGCTGCTGCACGATGGTGAACTAACCAAGTACTTCATCCAAGCCCAAGAGGGAATATACTTTGAAAGATGACGGGAATGATGGGTCAAGAGTTCCCCGAGCTGGTTAAGATGGGAGGTTTCTTAGAAGAGGGCATAAAATCTTGTAAGGTGCAATTTATGGCAGCACTGCAAGCGGCTAGCAAGGCCATTTAGTTAGGATAGATCTGTAGCGGAAAGAAAAAGAAAGAAGAGGTCTCAACAATCGTTCCCTACTATCAAACTAAGCCATCTTATGGAAGCACCTCTTATTCCCCAAACAACCACTCACCCCCACCCACTTACGCTCAGTCTATAATACCCAACCATACTACCACTCTCAACCACAATACAACCCTCCTCGAGCCAACAACAACCAAAACCCCCAACGACCATATGCTCCTGTCCGAACCACTACTCACCAAAACCAGCCAGTGTATGTATCGCGTCCTCGTCCCAACTTTGGAGAAAGGGGTCCTAGAACCTATACCCCGATTGCCGAGCCTCTGGACCAATTGTTTGAATGGTTGAGAAGAGTAGGATTGATACACCCAATCGAGGGAAGGGTTCCTGGACGTCCCTCTAAATATTTTGATTCCATTAAGAGATGCATGTATCATTCCAATGTACCGGGGCAGGTTACTGAAGACTGTTTCAAGTTGATAAATTAAGGGGCATAGCAGCGCCTTCGCTCGGCGCCATTTCTGGACCTAGCAGCAAACGGGCGGGCCGTGCCTGAATTCAGACCGGACCAGACTCTTCTTTGTTTGAGCTACTCACAGGCACGCAAAAATCAAATAAAAAGAATTACGAAAGAGAAAAAGAAAGTAACTCCAGAAATTAGACATTAGTCCTAATAAAACAAATAATATTATAAAATTTGAATCGCCAAAAAATTATTTTCCTAATATTAAAAAGAAGAAATACTCGATTAATATGAAAATTCCATTATTTTCTAAAATTATTCATTAAAAGATTATACAAAGATCTATTTTTATCTATCATTAATATTCCTGGAATTAATACATAACTCTTTCTTGAATCAACCAACATATGAAATTGAAACCTTGATTAAGAGTGAATCCATCCAATGCACTCTAGCACCACCTAATGTGAACCGCAACACATTGCCAAATCATTGAAACTAGGGAGCCAACATGATCACATTAGACGAAGAATATGACCTGAAGGGAACTATTGTCACTATAGGAAATGCAGAAGTCACAAGGATCCCTCCTCAAAAGGCTCCCATAATTACAGTACAACTAAACCCTACAGGGTCAGTTCAAACTTATCCACAGCAACCTGTCGATGCTACTTAGGGTGAAGAAGACTGGGAATACAAAACCGTCCCATGGACCTATTAGCAAAAGGGAAAGGCCAAAATGATAGACTCTGCCGCAGCCCATGGTATGACTAAGTTTGGGAGATGCTACGCCCCTGAAGAAGTTAATCAAAGAAATCCGAAGAGAGAACAAATTCCGAGGAACATAACAAACCCAGAAGCTACTGAGTTTTGGAAGAGAATGTCAAGCAAAGAGTATTCCGTAGAAGAACAGTTGAAGAAAACTCCAGTACAGATATCCATCATGGATCTATTGATGAGTTCGGATAGTAATAAGGATGCTTTGTTGAAAGTGCTAAGTGGGGTAAGTGTACCAAGTAACACCACCAACGAGGCATTGGCCGCAACAATTGGGAAAATGGTAGAAGCAAACATGATCACTTTCAGAGAGAAGAACTTCCTGTCGAAGGCGCAAGTCACAACAAGGCTCTTCATATCACTGTCAAATGCGAGGATAAAGTGGTATCTCTAGTGCTGATCGATGGAGGATCAAGAATCAACATTTGTCCACTCTCCACCCTACGGGAGTTGGGAATTCATTTGAGGGAGGTTAAGGAAAGCCATGTAAGGGTGAGGGCCTTTGACGATTCGCAAAAAGATGTTATTAGGGAAATTTATCTAGCCTTGCGAATTGGGCCGATTGACTTTCTAGTGAAAGTGGTGGAAATCTCCTTTTCTTACATTTTGCTGCTAGGCAGGCCCTGAATACATATGGCAGGGGCCGTATCGTCTACGTTGCACCAATGCATAAATTTTGACTGAGGATGCCAGGAGATCGTGGTCCACGGTGAGTGGGGTCACTCCGCCTATTTGGAGTGTGCTGTCAAATTCATTGAGGGACTAGACGGAGTCACCTTCCACGCTGTTGAAATCATGCAGATTATTGAGGTGGAGCAGACTGAACAGAATCTGGGAATGCAATCGCCGTACAGATTAAAGATGACCATGACGGAGATGATGAAATATGGATACATGCCAGGAACTAGGTTGGGAGCCAAGTTAGATGGGATCAAAGAACCAATTGACCACAATGGGCAGAAAGGAAGGGCTGCAATACATGTTTCATGTCCGAGACAGAGTCTAACACCCGAAGATGATATCATTGACGGGATGGGAAAGCTGTTCGTGAATATAATTGAAGAAATTATGAAGGAACTGACATCAAGGTACCGACTATTCGGGATGCCGAACCAGGGGAAGAGCTGTAGAATAGTGGAACTGTAAAAGTTTTCTTTTGAAAGAGCACGGTCAATTGAGGCTTGTACCGTGTCTGTACCCTTTTGTTATTTGCCTCATGTGAACGCTTAAGACGTGATGCAATATTAAAATTTATTTGCATCAAGACGTACCTCTTTTGATGAAATAAAAAGACTTTTTATTCCTAAATATCACAACTCTGTTTTGCTACTTTTTTTATACCTAGCTTTTCTTTTCAGTAATCAAACTGATAAAAAATTGCGTTCCACGATTATGACATGTAACAAAACCGCTGAGAGTAATGATCCGGAGTACGAAGAATATGACGAGAGTATGATGCCAGACAATCTCCCGCAGGAGATCGAACAGCTGGAGAGTCAGAAGAAGCCCAACCTTGAAAAAACGAAAGTAGCCAATCTCGGAAGCAAAGAAGACGTGAAAGAAACCAGAATTAGCATTCACCTAGAAGCCTAGCAGAAGGAAAGAATGATTTAGCATTCACCTAGAAGCCGACAGTATGTCGATGTGTTCGCAGGGTCCTCTGATGACATGCCGAGATTAAGCACTGACGTTGTCTCGCATCGACTACCTACTGACCCTACCAGACTGCCGGTCAAACAGAAGTCCAAGAAGTTCAAACCCGATTTAAGTCTGAGGATAAAACAAGAGGTGACCAAACAAATAGAAGCAAATGTGGTGAGGGTCACAAACTATCCAAGCTGGTTGACCAACATCGTCCTAGTGTCCAAAAAGGACGGAAAGATCAGAATATGTGTGGATTACCGAGATCTTAACAATGCTAGTCCAAGGACTATTTCCCCTTGCCAAATATCTATATTCTCATCGACAACTATGCGAAGCATGAACTACAGTCGTTTGTTGATTGTTTTGCTGGATACCACCAAATCCTAGTGCACGAGGAAGACGTAGAGAAGACAACTTTCACCACTCGTTGTGGAGTCTATTGTTATATGGTTATGTCGTTCGGTCTCATGAATTTCGGTGCCACCTACATGAGGGCCAGGAAGACCCTCTTTCACGAAATGATTCATAAGGAGATCGAAGTGTATGTGGATGATGTCATCATAAAATCTCAAAAGAGTTCAAAGCACTTGGACGACTTGAGGAAGTTTTTTGAACGCCTGTGAAGATATAGTTTGAAGCTGAACCCAACAAAGTACGAGGTTCGGAGTCCCTGCTGGAAAATTATTAGGTTTTATTGTAAGCAGGAAAGGGATAGAAGTGAACCCGTCAAAAATAAAAGCCATCCAGGAAGTACCACCACCAAAGAGCAAGAAATATGTCATGAGTTTCTTAGGAAGATTGAATTATATCAGTCTATTTATAGCCCATTCCACAGCGTTGGTTTCAAAAAGCCTTCGACAGAATCAAAGAGTATCTTTCAAACCTGTCAGTGCTAGTTCCCCTGAACCAGGGAAACCATTGTTGCTCTATTTTTTAGTCTTGGACAATGCCTTCAGCTGTGTGTTGGGGCAACACGACGAAACTGGGAGAAATGAGCAGGCCATCTACTACTTAAGCAAGATGTTGACACCGTGCGAGGCTAAGTACTCTTTGATAGAACGAACTTATTGTGCTCTGACTTGGATTCCTCAAAAGTTAAGGCAAACATGTCAGCATACACCACACATTTGATATCTCAGCTTGACCCACTGAAGTACATTTTTCAGAAACCAATGCCTACCGGAAAGCTAGTTAAATGGCAAATGTTCCTCAGCGAATTTGACATTATGCACATAACTCAGATGGCTATCAAAGGACAAGATTTAGCCGACCACCTCGCCCAAAATCCAGTGGATAGGGATTACGAGCCACTTACCACGTATTTCCCCAATGAAGGAGTACTATTTGCTGGGGAAGATATTGCAGAATCATACCCTAGGTGGAGAATGTTCTTCGATGGAGCAGTAAATTTCAAAGGAGTCGGGTTGTGGTAGTCTTGATTTCAGAATCTGGACAACACTATCCAGTGTCGGCAAAGACAAGATTCCCTTGTACCAATAATATGGCTGAATATGAGGCGTACACCCTTGGAATCAGAATGGCAATCGATATGAACATCAAAGAACTTTTGTTCATGGGAGATTCCGATTTGCTGATCCACCAAGTTCAAGGAGAATGGTCAACCAAGAATGTTTAGATACTCCCATACCTGCACTGTGTGAAGGAGCTATGCAAGAAGTTCTCAAAGATAGAGTTCAAGCATGTCCCCAAAATTCAGAACGAGTTTACAAACTCCCTTGCAACCTTATCATCCATGATTCAACATCCAGACAAGAACTACATCGACCCATCAAGGTAGAAATCAAAGATCAACATGCCTATTGCTTCCATGTGAATGAAGAACCAGATGGTAAACCTTGGTATCACGACATCAAGAAGTTCCTTGCGACCCAGGATTACCCAAAAGATGCTACTAATGGTCAGAAGCGAGCCCTCGGGAGGTTGATAAACTGTGTTTTACTCAACGGGGAAGTCTTGTAAAAGAGAACCCTTGGTTGAGGTTTGTTGAGATGTGTAGACGCCGCCGAAGCAACCAGACTGTTGGAAGAAATACATGCAGGGATGTGTGGAACCCACATGAATGGGTTCACGTTAGCTATGAAGATTTTGAGAGCTGGATACTTTTGGATGACTATGGAAAGCTACAGCATCCGCTATGTGCAGAAGTGTCAGTAGTGCTAGATTCATGGAGATATCATCCGGGTTTCACCAAATGAGTAAATGTAGTGGGTTCATCCTGGCCTTTTGTCGCTTGGGCATAGACGTGATAGGACCCATAGAGCCTGCAGCGTCAAATAGACATCGTTTCATATTGGTAGCCATCGACTATTTCACCAAATAGGTTGAAGCATCTACTTACAAGGCCGTCACAGAGAAGGTAGTGGCAGATATTATGCAGAACAACATCGTTTGCAGATATGGGATACTAGAATCTATCATCACTGACAATGCCGTATACCTCAATAGCGACTTCTTGAGGGAAATCTACTAAAAGTTTAGAATTGTCCATCATGATTCCAAAGCCTACATATCACAAATGAACGGGGCAGTCGAGGAAGCTAACAAGAATATCTAGAGGAATCTGCGGAAGATGGTGGACAATCATAGATAATGGAACGAGAAGTTACCTTTCGCTTTATTAGGTTACCGGACTACCATGAGAACATCTACTGGGGCAATGCCATACATGTTGGTATACAGCACCGAAGCAGTGATACCCGCAGAAGTCAAAATACCGTCCTTAAGAGTCATTCAAGAAGCAAAATTGGACGGTTCAGAGTGGGCACATGTTAGGGAAGAACAGATCATGCTCGTTGACGAGAAAAGAATAGATGCAGTATGTCATGGAAACTATACCAAAAAAGGATGGCTAGGGCATTTAAGAAAAGAGTGAAGCCTCGCCAATTCACGCTGCCACAGTTGGTTCTTGAAAAAAATCCTTCCTCATCAAGAAGAAGCTCAAGGGAAGTTTGCACTGAACTGGCAAGGTCCTTACGTGGTCCACAATGCACTATCTGGTGGAGCTCTAATCTTAGCAGAAATGGATGGAAAAGTCAGCACGAAGCCAATCAACTTGGACGGAATCAACATATATTATGCCTGAAGACAGATAAAGTTAGGATTTTGATGTAACAGAACTACGTTCAACCTAACTTCCCACGGAGGGTTACGTAGGCAACCCACGTAGGATTCGGTTTCTCTCCCCCTTTCTCTTGTAATAGAAAAACCAAATGTCATTTTTGTATCTCGTTCAGGAGCTACGCTGACTTGATTTCCTTAGAAAGAAATACGTAGGCAATCCTTATCGGATTCAGTCATCGTTTGTAATTGAACTATGTTATGCCTGATTCCACTTGGATACGTAGGATGTCTGAGCCAGACTCGGCAATTTTGATTTCTTAATCTCATCATTTTTCATCTGTTATAATTGAACTATGTTCCGACCTGATTTCGTTTTGGGTACGTAGGCTGCCTGGGTCAGGCTCGGTCATTTCATCACATTTCATCATTATCCCACGGACTGCGTTCAGATTTGATTCCATTTTTGATAAATAGGCAACCTGAAAGGGTTCGATCATAACCTTAAAAAACCTTTGTAATGCATTAGCCTTAATTAAGACGCAATCGCAACAGCAAGAAGCCACGTTGTCAGAGATACCATGGAAGATCGACATCAATGGGACGAAGTTCTCGGAGAAATACGATTTGCACATAGAGAACCTTTCGTAACATGTCATAATCTGGAACGACGACGTTTGCCTTAAAAAAACAAGTCTTTTCAAAATATTTTCTAAAATATATATATAAAGAAATCTATTCCATCTACCGAACTCCATGGCCTAATCATGTCAAAGGCTGGGGCAAATCAATAAAATGGTCGATGCAAACCAACTTTTCCCCTCCCCTAGTAAGAAGTTTTCTTTGAGTGCAGGGTCTACAGGGAGTAAAAGAATCGTTAGGACCACATTGGGGCAAATGATGGACCCCCCACTTGCCTAAGATTATTTCTCCTCCTTTTGCTTTAAATTTCCAAGAACAACTAAGGCTAACTCTTGATTCCTTTGCAGGTGCTTCGGGATTATATAACTGACACAGAAATCTGTAAATAGCAAACCATCTGCTCAATCAATCAATCGCGCAACGGCTTTGCTCATTGAGGTCCTGTAAATAGCAAACCGTCTGCTCAATCAATCAGGGCATCCTGTACAAATCGCACATCTACTTCACCAATCGAAACCTTGTATATAGCAAACCATCGGCTCAATAAATCAGAGCGCCTTTTACGATTTGAACGTCGGCTTTGCAAGTTGGAGCCTTGTATATTGCAAACTGCAAACTTCGCCAATGAAAAGCAATTGGCAGCATCACTCTGTCAATCACGAGTACTGAAATAGACAATCGCAAACCTCGTCACCAATGTTCTACCAATCGATGGCCGCAACTTAGCTTCACAGTCAAGAGTATTTCTTGGGCATGCTTATATTTCATTTCACTGTTACCTTGAATGTTTTAACTTTTTGTTCGTGTAGCTTTAGGCATGATTTCCATCAGTCCCGACTGGAGAGTACTTTACATTTTAGTGCAAAGCTCTCCCAATAAGTGGATATGCACTCTGCAAATCAAGCTCTCCCAACAAGCAGAGACATCTCTCAGTGCAAAGCTCTCCTAGCAAGCGGAGACACACTTTACCAATCAAGCTCTTCATACAAGCGGAGACAATTTTCAAATTCTCCAACAACTGCGGAACGGTACACAACCCGGCTAACAAATCGAGTCAGGATCAATTATCCCATCATCCCAATCCCAAATTAACAGCTCGTCCAGGGCCATGCATTATCATTCCTGCATCATTTACATCACATCTTAATATATTCTATATTATAATATATTGGTATGCGTGTATTTCATTTTGTTTTGCAAGAACAAACACCGCAGCGTGAAACTACTTCTTAGCAGCAGACCAAACTACAACGTTATGGGGAGAGCTAACCTAGTAGCAGGCCAAGATCCCAGCTCAAGATGACCAGTGAGCTCAAAATTTCGAATCATTCAAATCAGGCCGTGAAATTCAAGCCATCATGAGCGACCAATCTTCCGTTTTGCCATATCGTCACAATACGATATTGGGGCAATTCCTGCGAATGCCAGTTTCCAAGTCCCTACTCCAGAACTACATGAAGCCTGATCCTCGTTAAGTCCGAGGTATGTAAACAATTCAAAGCAAGAATTAGGCCCCAATATTCCTAAATCTTTCCAGATTCTTCCTCTATTACATCCTGCAATTCACCATCCTCATTTCCTGCAATACTTCCTAAAAGTCGGGAAAAAATTGGCTTTGGTTTAATTTGTTTACCTGAAAATTCTTTCATCGTCTTCGGTCAAAGAGGGGCAGCTGTTGACAACCAATTTTAACCCTTCATTTTAAAATTAATTTATTCACGCTTAACAATTACAAAAAATACTTTAAAAGTATTTTTCTATTAATTAATATCTATTTTTATAAATTAATTAAGTATTAGTTTCAAAAATTAATCATATAGTACAAAAATTGTGTAATTTCAAATGCATTTACTATTATAAAATAATTTTTGTATATGCATTACATAGGTTCTATAATGTGAAAAAATTACTCTTTCATTTTCAATGAATTAGGTTACTATGTTAATATTTTGAAATTAGTGCTATAATTCAAAATATGTGTTGTTTATAGATAATTAATTAAAATAATTAGTAACATATAGTAATTATAATTTCACCACATTTTTATTGAAACTGTTAGGCTTATTTAAATTGATTTTAAAAGGGTTAAAGACTAAACTGCTACAATTGTAATTCTGGAATCAAATGTAATTTGGCCATCTTTTAAATTAATTTTGGCCCAAATACAAGCCAATGTCTGAAAGTACCCAACTCAAACAATCCTCCCAATCTCTATTGGCAATCCTTGCCATTACATCTCAAACAATTACGACCTGCGACGTCACCTGTCTCCCATGCTCACAAAACAAACACAAAATCATCTTGGCCGCCCATTTCTTAGATCAACAGTCTACGTTTTTAGTCCATTTCCTCTTTAATTCTAAAACTCTCAGAAGACTTAATCCTCACCATTGGATCAATAAGATCTAACGGACACTAAAACTCCCCATAAAAACTAGAAAATCCCTAAATATCAGGTCCGTTGATACAAAAGATCAACGGCCCAGATCAAATCTCTCAACCATAACTCAGAGACGACCAACCCCCATCTCCCAAAACCCTAATCATTTCCCCTTTGGACCGCCATCCCTCTTTCCCTTTCTCCTCTGTTCTCTCGTCTTCCCTAAACTCCATCAATTAACAGACCTTGCACAAATTAGTGCAAGGTCGTAAAATCAATCTCAATTCATTTCGTTTGCCTATTTCATCACTAGAGATCAAAACTCCTAAATCCGAATCCTAACATTAGAGATGAAACTTCAAATCGCTACTGACCTTTCAAATCCATGGCATGCATGGTTGATCCTTTTGCTCCTGCACTCTTGGTCCCGTCGTTCTTTCCATTTTCGCCATTTGATCTCAAAAACTTAATTGAAGAGATCAGACCAAAAGGTTAAACTTCAAACTCGCCTGATCTCTTCTTTCGTCATTTCAAAGCGAGCAGGAGATGTTAGCTGGCTTCATCATCAATATTCGACACCCAGAGGTCAAATGCAATGACCCTTGGGTATTAGGGTTCTGACTGGTGGTTCCTTGTGCTTCAACGTTCATCTTCTCATACCTCTCCGCTCAGGTAAACTCAAACACTTATTTCCCCTATGTTCTCTCTGATTTTACCTGAATATGCTCACATCATCAACTCATAATTACTCTCAACTGTCCTGGTTTAATTACTGAAACTCTAAGGCCTTAAATGGCACAATAAATAGCAGTCTTCAATACTCTCACCTAATATATTCCAACCAAGAGAACCTAACAATGAACACACTAAGCACAAAAATACTAAGCACATTAGGGTTTTTGGTCTTAGCTTTTCTTGCTGTCTTCCTCTCTTTTATCGAGTTCTTTGCTGGTTCAAGCTTGAAGTTTTCTAGGATCTTTGAGCAACAAAGGAATTTGTTTAGTCTACTGCCCATAAGAAGTTCGGCACCTTTCTCTCCATTTTCCTATATTCATATCTCTGAATGATTTAGATATGTTTATGTTAAGTTTCTATAGATTATAGTTATGCTACATGTGTTTGACATGTTTGATATTTACGTTTTTGTTAGTCCGACAACCTTTTATGATCATCTTGTTCTATTGTCAATTAGGTAAATGACAACTATTGATCTTTGTTCTGAGTTATCCTATAGTCTCCATGCCTGAATTCTTACATGTTGATGTTTAATACAAACTTCGTAGTTCCCAGTGACTTACAACAAAGTCACCTCTGTTTATTCCACTTTTGTAATTTTGTGAGTTTTGGAAGCTAAGTTTACTGCCTGATACTTATTGCTAAGATGAAACCTAAACTTGTTCAAGACTTATATCTCCTTGCCTCTTAACCTTGTGCTTAAACTTGAAGGGTCTCTGCTTTTGCTTGTCCAATTATTTTACCGAGTTATCACCATAGTCTTTTACATTGTTTTAGCTATCATTATTGTTGAACCAATCATGCTCATCTAAACTTCATACTTTTTCCTTCACTGATGATTTTGCTGAGATTTCATCTTTTTTCCCTGCACCTTATTTGCCTTATGGTTGATTTAATTATTTGGTTACCTTAACTTGTATACTCCTGAAAATCCAATATGCCCATATCACCTAACTAAGTTGAAAGAATTCAAGTGTTTAGGTGCTTCTCTTCCTTGAATCTGTATCCACTGACTCTGAGATTAACTGCTGCATGTATATTCTGTAAGGTTAAACTATTTTTCTCTTCACGGTATACATAGTGACTTGTTTGGATAAAGTCAACTAGTAATTGCTGCAAAACTAATCTTGTTTGTTACATTGTCAGTTGAGATGTTCACACATATGTGCAATGCATCATTGTCCTTAATCTCTTTGAGCCCCTATTGAATTTCTGTAAAGTTTGCATGCATCTGGAATCAGCTTATCCTTTATGAAAGTAGGATTTAGACATACTGTTATAGTCAATTGATATTTTTAGGAATTGAAGCATGGTCACTCCATACTTAATTGTTAAGTTAGACCTATGTTTGAATTGAACTTGTTTGATACAATGTTTCCATTTCCTTTCTTTAGTTGCATGATCAATTTGGTTCTGTAATATGTTTGAGATCACTATCTCACGTACCTTGCCTATGAATAATTGGCTGAATGGTTCTAGCTTCTGCTTAACTTTGTAACACCATGTTCTGATTTAAGTGGTGCTTAGTCCTCCTCTTTACTATTAACCTGAAGTTGAACTTGACTCTCAAACCTTATGAAGCTCATTTGTTGATATTATTAGAACACATTGACCTGCTAATACTGTTGGAAGCATGACCCTGTTGTGACTTTAGGAGTCCCATATTTGAACCTGTGAAAATGTAATCATGATAAGAGTTTTATCCCATGACTTTGATAACCTTTCTGTGGCACTAGTTGACCATGACTGTTGGATTGAATCAACCTTGATGTCATTAAGGTGCCAAGTAATATTATCAATACCTGTTTGAATATGTTATGCTTTAATGATTCAGTCCTGCAATGGTGTGATTATGAAGCCTCTTTTTATCTATGTGTGTTCTGTATTCAGTCCCTCCCCCTTTAGGTCTTCTTGGTATGCGGTTCCCTATTTAGTATTAATAGTAATCTATACTCTCTTGTGTTATTTTCATTAAGAGGAAAGTATATATTTTGTGGTAAGTAATACCTTAGTACTTAGTTTGCATTAGAAGGGCCTCATTGGCATTTAAACCCATAAGGAAAACATGTAGTTAGTGATTAAGGGTACTGAGGAGCGGAGTTTTACTCTAGGTTGGGCTGCCCTCTGCGGCACAATCATTGCCTTGGTCCTTGAGTCACCTAGGAACTTTTAAGTGTCGGGGGATCCAAAGGGAGCATCGACCTCGAGTGGGGTTCCCTCCTTAGCTCTTAATTTATTGACGCATTCATATCTTTAAGGGTTTAGTTTTTAATGACAATGAAAGGTTTTCAATATGAATTATTTGCTGAGTAAAGCCACCACATTAATGTATAATTTCCTCTACCATATTAATCTTATTCTTGCTTCAACTATCTGTTTGTGTATTTGTTATGTACATCCAAGTATTATCTGTATTTAGAATATGTTAAATATATATGGGATACGTGTCAAATGACCTTTTTATTTTTTGACATGTGTATCTATTTGGGCCTCTGAGTTCTTGATGAACTCAGGCCCAATTCCAGCCTTATTCAACCGCGTCCAGGAGTCCAAAGTAAGTTGTGTTCGCTTTTGTTTACTGCTGGGCCTACCTTCTTGAGGCCCAATCACAGAGTCCAGTCCTCTTCCCTCAGTTCCTTTATCATTATTACTGTCTCGTTAATTTAGTTTACTGCTTTTACTAGTTTAATGTTAGTTATATTTGTTATGTCTTTATTGTTGTTTCTATTTTGTGTATATAACACTAATATATTAAAACACATACCTTTATTTCATGCTTTAGTATCATATGAACTTATGCAAGCCTCAAACAACAAAGTATTGAAAAGGAAATTAGTTAGAAGTAGACCCTTAACTCACTAATCATAATCTGCTCGCTAATCATTATGTTTTCACTTACCCTTTTTCTTTTATAGATTTCGAAATACAGAACTTGGTAAAACATCAGGTCTATTACAAAAAGGGAAAAATCATATTTCAGCTTCATTTTCAAAAGGAAAATCAGAACTTCGAATAATTGTCGCCTTTAAGGAATTTTCGGTAAATAACCCCCTTCTTTGAAAATCCTCCGAATCTAAGGTATTCTACATAAACTTTCTAACAAAACATCCTTTTACCATTGTGTAAATAACCACCCCCCAAATCAAAGTATTTTACTAATTTAATCCTATTTTATAAACCTATAAAATCTAGACCACTATATACTAATTTCAAGACTCTTTTAAGATCTTTTATGAACCTCTTCATAAACTCATATCCCTTTTGGACCTCGCATTCTTTCTAATAATATCATATGCAGGTATGTAGCAAGCAGCGTTCCTTATCACTAGTCAAAGACTTTAAATGATCCCAAACTTAGTCTAAATCCTATGGAGCTACCTCAGGTAGATTATAGGAGGTGCCTAACACCTTCCTTTTAGAAGAACAAGAACCCTTACCCATAATCTCACCGGTTAGTAGACTAATAAAAACATGAATTAGTAATTAAATAGGTACCCTAGTATACCTTTAAATATTAGGTGGCGATCTCTTTCATCAACAACAGAGAAACCACTAGTTGAATCCTATCTTGACCAGTGCAAAATAGGGTGCAATAGTGACCATTGACTCAGAATACTTCTTTTTTTTTGTTCTTCAAGTCTAATTCACCAAAAGGTATCACACCCACAAATTCAAAAGGATCGCTCCATTTATATTTTAGCTTCCTAGAAACATCCTCAACCTTGAATTTAACAATAATACAAGATCACCCACCTTGAACTCTTTGTTCCAATTTTATTTGTGATGAAGATATTTCATATTTTCTTTGTACAAGGACGAACTTGCATAAGCACAATACCAGAACTGATCCAATTCATTCAAATGTGCAACCCTCAAGTTAGCGGCTACATCCTAATCAAGATTTAACTTCTATAGAGCCCATATGGCCCTATGCTCTAGCTCCACCAGAAGATGACATGCTTTTCCGAACACCAACCAGTATGGCGACAATCTGATAGTTATTTTGTAAGTCGTCTGATAAGCCCATAATGCACCATCAAGCTTCTTGGACCAATCCATCCGATTAGCATTCATCGTTTTGGACAAAATACTTTGCTATGTAAAGTGTCGAAATCCTTGTTGCAAAAATGTGACCCCCATCCCTTATAATTGCACGCATAGTACCAAACCTTGTGAAAATATTCTTCCTCAAGAAAGCCACCACGCTTCTCGCCTCATTGTTGGGGAAAGCAACGGCCTCGACCCATTTGGAAACATAATCCACCGCGACCAAGATGTAGGTGTTTGCACAAGAACTCACAAAAGGGCCCATGAAGTCAATACCCCACACACTAAAAATATCAATCTCCAAAATGGGTGTGAGAGGCATTTCATTCTTCTTTGAGATTTCACCGGTCCGTTGACATTCATCACATCGTCATTAACTCACTTTCATCCTAGTAAAGAGTGGGCCAATAGAAATCGCAACTAAGCACTTTGGCTGCCGTTCTTGCCCCACCATGATGACCACCATATGGCGAAGAATGACAAGCCCCAAGAATTTTACCTTGCTCTTCTTCCGGTCACATCTTCTAATCTCCCCATCCGTACAAATCCGGAAATGGTATGGTTCATCCGAATAATAATATGGACAATCCCATTTGAGCTTCTTCCTTTGGCTTAAAGAGAACTCATCCGGAATGATTCCACAACAAGGAAATTTGCTAGATTCGCGAACCACGACACCTCTTTCATTGAAATTGCCAAGAGTTGTTCATCGGGGAAGGAGTCACTAATTTCTAGGCCATCATACGGCCACCCCTCCTCCTCCAAAAGACACAAGTGGTCTGTCACTTAGTTTTCACAACCTTTCCGATCTTGGATGTCAATATCAAATTCTTGCAAAAAGAGCACCCATCTCATCAACCGAGCTTCGGATTCCTTTTTACTCATAATATAACAAAGCGACGCATGATCCGTATGGACAATGACTTTTGCACACATCGACTACGGGCAAAACTTCTCAGTTGCAAACACAATAGCAAGGAGCTCTTTCTCTGTAATGGTAAAGTTGACTTGGGCACTATGCATAGTCTTACTAGCATAGTAGACCGAATGAAAATTTTTTTTGATGCGTTGCCCCAAAACAACCCAAACCGCTACATCACTTGCATCGCACATGAGTTCAAAAGGTACACTCCAATTTGGAGCGGTAATGATGGGAGTAGTTGTCAATTTGAGCTTCAACAATTCAAAAGCTCTCATGCATTAATCATTGAAGTAAAACCTAGCATCCTTTTCAAGAAGCTTGCGCAACAGGTTCACCACTTAGAGAAATCTTTGATGAAGAGCCGGTAAAAACCCGTTTGGCCTAAGAAACTCCTCACACCCTTCACCGAAGTTGGAGGTGGAAGTTTAGGAATCACCTTAATCGTTGCCTTGTCAACTTCAATTCCATTCTTTGAGATTTTATGGCCAAGGACAATGCCTTCCTCGACCATGAAATGATATTTCTCCCAATTGAGCACCAAATTGGTTTCTTCACATCTAGCCAACACTTTGTTCAAATTTGCAAGAAAATCATCAAAAGAATCTCCAACCACCGAGAAGTCATCCATGAAAACTTTAAGGTGGTCCTCCACCATGTCCGTGATATAGCCATTATACACCTTTAAAAAGTCACCGGCACATTATACAAACCAAATGGCATCCGCTTGAAAGCAAAAGTACCATAGGGACATACAAAGGTTGTTTATCCTTGATCTTCTGGAGCAATGAGAATTTGGTTTTAGCCCGAGTACCCATCAAGAAACCAATAGAAAGCACGACAGTCCAATCTATCAAACATTTGATCTAAGAAAGGTAGTGAAAAGTGATCCTTCCTTGTGACTTTGTTGAGCTTGTGATAGTCCATACACACCCTCCATCATATCACCGTTCTTGTAGGAATCAACTCTTTCTTGTCATTGGTGATCACCGTCATGCCCACCTTCTTTGGGAAACATTGAACCGGAGAGGTCCACAAACTATCGGAAATGGGGTAGACAACCCCGACATCCAACCACTTGATAGTCTCCATTTTGACTACTTCATGCATACCCTCATTGAGTCTCCTTTTATGTTCAATGGATGGTTTGGTACCATCCTCCAACTTGATCTTATGCATGCAAAATGCGGGCTTTATCTCCCGAATATCTGCCAAGGTCCATCCAATCGCTTTCTTCCTCATTTGTAGCACCGCCAATGTGGAATCTACCTGCACACTAATCAAAGAAGAGGAAAGAATAACAAGTAAAGTAGAACAAGGACCAAGAAATTCATACCGAAGGTGTGGAGGCAATGGCTTTAACTCCAAGGTAGGAGGCTCTTCAATGAAGGCTTTGTAGGAGGAGTTGTCCTATTTTCAAGATCCAAGGATAATTTTCGAGGTGCATAGTTGTACGACCCCATTCCTTGCAAAGAGTTCACACATTCCATGAAGCCATCCATCTTGTCATCATCATGGTTGAGCAAGACATCCTCCAACATATCACCAACGTTGATTGTAGCACTTTTTTCATCAACACTAACATCGGTCACCAAGTCCACAAAAGAGAACACCTCATTGCTATTTGGTTGCCGCATGGACATACATACACGGAATACCACTTTTTCATTACCAACCCCGAAGGTAAGTTATCCGGCTTCAACATCAGAAAGAGCCTTCCCTGTAGCAAGGAAAGGTCTCCCAAGAATAATCGGTAGCTCATAATCGACTTCACAATCTAGAATGACAAAATGCGCCGAAAGAATGAATTTATCAATATGAACCAAGACATCTTCAACCACACCCAAAGGCCTCTTCATGGTACGGTCGGCCATTTGCAATCTCATAGAGGTGGGTCTTGGTTGCCCAATTCCCAATTCCCCCCCCCCCC